>OY882874.1:990000-1005000 GCA_963693515.1 Pipistrellus nathusii | reverse complement strand
ACTCTTGGCATAAAAAGCACAAGAATGGATGGATTTTTTAGAGGACCTGAGTCCTCATGGAGCCTGCAGTGTGGACACTGGAGTGGTCTCAGAAGGAGGCCAAGAGCCCACAGCCACAGCTAGTCATGAAAGAGCAACCAGGATGCTGAGATTCAAAACACTCAAGTACGTGGCTGTTCAAGCAATTGTTTTCCTCACATGGACAAGGGAATAGTTCTCTTCATTTAAAATTATGTGTTTATAGTTATTGATCTTATTCTAATAAAAAAATATGCTTTATAGCCACATTAATCTTGCAACATCAGTCTTTTTTGTCTTATTCTACTTAACCTATATAATAAAAGCCCAGCAACCGTTACAGCAGAATGCCCAGAACAACCAGTTGCTACGATGTGCACTGACCACCAGGGGGAAGACACTCAATACAGGAGCTTCCCCTGGTGATCAGTGCGCTCCCAGAAGCCGACCCACTGCTGGTGAGCAGAGTGGCAGTGGCAGTGGCAAGAGCCTCTCCCAACTCCATGGCAGCACTAAGGAGCAGCAAGCTGAGAGTTAGGGAGCAGCAAACAGGTGGGGGGTAAGGAGTGAGGGGTTCCAGACTATGAGAGGGCACCCTTCCCCCCTACTTCCCCTCTGCTGCACAAATTTCGTGCACCAGGCCTCTAGCAAAGAAATAAAATACTTCCTGATCCCAGGCACCACACTCAGACTTTGCAAATATTGGCTTCCTAAATCCTTATAACAACTCCAAGATGTGAGTTCTCTTATTGGCTTGGTCACTGACCAAGTATGTGACCTTGGTTAAGTTACTTAGCCTCCTGAGTCCATTGTCATCATTTTTTAAATGAGGATGGTAACCTTCACTTGCTCCTTCTCTGATGCTCTTCTTTTCTTCTATGTACATCCGACTTTGCTACCTATAGCATTTCCTTCCTCTCTAGAGAATTTCTTTTAACATTTACTTCAAGGCAGGTACATCAGTAACAGATTCTCTCAATTTTTTAAAATCCATTTTTATTGATTTCAGAGAAAGAAGAGAGATGGAGAGATAGAAACATCCATGATGGGAATCATTGACCAGCTGCCTCCTGCATGCCCCCTATTGGAGATTGAGCTCACAACCCCCATTTGCCCTTGATTGGAATCAAACCTGGGACTCTTAAGTCCACAGGCCAATGCTCTATCCCCTGAGCCAAACCAGCTAGGGCCACAAACTTAAATTGTTTGAAAAAGACTTACACCCTCTTCACTTTCGAAGGATAATTTCTCAGGGTACAGAATTCTAGGTTGGTGGATTTTTTCTTTCAACACATTATTTCCCTAGAAGGGCAGGGCACTGGCACACACATCCACCCCCTATGCCTGAAAAGAGAGAACCCAAAGGAGAACTGTGTGGGGAGGGCCATGTGACAGGAGCTGGGACATTTGGGGACAGAATCAGTTAGTGACAGGCACTAGGGGCCATGGAATCAGCACTCTGACCTCCTCCCTCCTGCCTCATGCTGTTCGCTGTTCTCCACTGGGGCTGTCCCTGTTGAATCCAGCCCCAGGCCAGTGGGCAGTGAGCCCTCCAACTTAATCCTTACACTCTGGCCTTGGGGTGAAGGGCAGAGCAAAGAAGGAGGCGAGTGTCTCCGTGAACAGGGACCAGGAGGAGGTACAGACGTAACAGCCTTCTCTGTTTTAGTGCTGAGACCGTCCTTGGACCTGACCCAGCCCAATCTTTTTCATTTCTCCCTTCCTCTTTCTTCTCTAGACCTTTTGTTCATTTACCACTGACCCCCCGAAACTTCACATTTGCCAATTGTTTGCTCATTTTCATTGTGCAATCATTGCTTACAAAGAGGGTTCCTCACAAAAAAAGTATGTGCCCTTACCCTTCCTTTTGTCAAATTTCTCCTGTCCTTTGAAGTGACCTTCCCCACAGGTATTATCTGACACTCAGCCAAGGTGGTCCCCCACTCTGACACCCCATGGAACATTTTATCGTGGTCACTTAGAACTACACTAGAGACCAGCTCACATGGTTGCCCAGTTTGTATGTGTACATGCATTCAGCCCTCAGCTGGATTGAAAAATCTTGAGAGGCAAGGAAAAACTGCTCTGAATTTCACACTCCCCATAACTTCTAATGAGGCCCAGAGCACAAAATGTGTGCACTCGGGGGTCCCTCAACCCAGCCTGAGCCCTCTCACAGGCCAGGAGCCCGCAGGGGATGTCTGGCTCATGGTTTAGACCAGGTGTCGGCAACCTGCGGCTCCAGAGCCACATGCGGCTCTTTTGAAGCTTTAACGCCGCTCTGACAACTTGCAAGCCTGTGTGAAAATGAAGGTAACGTCTTACAGCCCTGATGTGCTGACACTGTGCACTGAGGTTCAGGAGCAAAAATCCCATTAACCAGGTAAATTAAATATTTTAATTAGCTATTAATTTGCAAAAATATTTTTTACACTGTTAAGTGAAAACGTCCTTTTTTTCTTCAGATTGACAGCTAACTGCATGATCCGGTATATAGCATTAAGGTAAGAAACAATATATGCAGTGTTATATTTGTTTTAAATGTCGCAATGGTTTTGCGGCTCCCAGGTTTTTTTTTTCCCTTCAGAAATGGTCCAAGTGGCTCTTATGTCTTAAAGGTTGCAGACCCCTGGTTTAGACCCACCCCTGTGGCTTCTGGCTGAGAGGCGCTCCCCCTGTAGGAGCACACTGACCAGCAGGGGGCAGCTCCTACATTGGCATCTGCCTCCTAGTGGTCAGTGCACATCATAGAGACTGGCCACTCTACAGTTTGGTCGATTTGGATATTAGCCTTTTATCATATAGGATATTCTAAGGCAATTAATGAATTGCTCCTCTGATTATAAAAAAGTTTACAGTCTTGATATGAAATTGTCTTTCTTCATGAAATATAATCATTGAAATAAAAACATAATTGATTTTGAGTAATGTTAAAAGTCTCATTGTCCTAACAAAATATTGAAAGTCAATTATTATTGTTTGATGTTAGTCAACCAACTCCATAGAACTGGAGATAAAGGAAAAGTACACTTTGTTTCATGTTCAGCAAACACTGGATGGATGAAGACATTTCTATTTTTCTGTATAGGACACAGCATATCTTGAACCACCATTGAACCATATTTATCATAATAATGAATATAACTCTGGTTATAACAACATAAAAATAGAAGTGTCAGATGGGACACAATGGACTTAATCTAAATGACTGTGTTTGTGGCTCCATCAAAAACACATCACCATCGATTTATGTGGGGATATATGAATCTGCTCATCACATTTGCAATCAAAGTGGACTCCACAGTGATGCTTTTCAAATCCACTTATCCCACCCCTAGAAAAATACTTTCTTCACCCCTGGCCAGTGAGGCTCAATTGGTCGGACATCATCTCGTGCACTGAAATGTTGCCTGTACGATTTCCAGGCAGGGCACATGCCTGCGCCCGGCTTGATCCCCAGTAGAGGGCATGCAGTTAGCAGTTGATAGATGTGGGTTCTCACATCAATATTTCTCTCCCTCTCCCTTTCTCTCTCTCTAACAATCAATTAAACATGTTTAAAATAATACTTTCTTCAAAGACATCTTACTCAGAGATAACATATTAAAAAGACAAACACGAAGGAGTTATTTTATAAGAAATGGTGCCTGAGAGCCAGTCAGTGTAGGGGCAGTCTGCCTTCCACTCAAAGTGACTAGAGGTGAAATGAGAAATCGGTGAGGGAAACACTTACAGGCATCTGCCGTTTAGTGGATACCACAGCTTAGGAAAGAATGGACACTAAACGGTTCACAGACAGGAGGAGTCAATGCAATTCCTAAGAAAGGTTGTCACATTAAGAAAGCACCAGCCATGTTTAATACTCAAATATGAGGCAGACACCACCACAAAACCAGGAGCAGAGACTATAATACACCAACAGCCTCGAGGGTCCGGTTTACATGTTACGGAGAGCTTTGCCGATCTGTAGATGCCGCACTGACTTCTGAGAATTTGGTGTCAGAAACACATCCATCTGCTCATCTCTTCAGGAGCATGTCCTTGCTGCCGCCTCGCTTGCTCACACAAGCCTGGCTTTGTTCAGGCATCAGGCTGAGAAGTGACCACAGATCATGGGCTGGGTCCTGGTTTCTCTGAGCTAACAACGGCTGTCCCTTCACCTCTGTCAGCACTGAGCTGAAAGGGGGACCACCATGTCCATCTGGAAGCCATAGAAATACAGTGGACGAGTGACTTACAGAGTGGAAATGCCTGGGATGATTTGGACTGAGGGGCATCTGAGGAGAGGGGCAGCATTCCAAGGCTGGCCCTAAGGAAACGAATCCAGACTTCCTGATGTGACATAATATACGTATTGCTTAAAACCATTGTGGGAAGGGGTTTTAAATTACACACATTCTAAACCCTCTTAATAATGGAGGCTAAGACCAAACTCTAACCAAGTTTCATGAAACAAATTCCAACTGTATGAAAAAAAAATATCTGTCCTTAAAAAATGGGAGACCATACTCAAAGTCTACATTACTGTCAAAAATTCTGACAGCTATTGGCATCAAGTTTGCTGATAGCTGCACTCAAAAGCTTCCCATTCCCACTCTGTACAATGCTAGAGGCAGAGAAATGATGACTTGGGAAATGAAAAGCCCGTAAGTGAGCTTATTGCAGAAGTAGTGGGAAAATTACTACGGGAACAGGCTGGCTGGTGCCTTTACCCTCATCTGTCTGGTAGAAAAATTAAAAAACCAGAAGATGCCGAAACCGGTTTGGCTCAGTGGGTAGAGCCTGTGGACTGAAAGGTTCGATTCCGGTCAAGGGCATGTACCTTGGTTGCCCGCACATCCCCAGTAGGGGGTGTGCAAGAGGCAGCTGATTGATGTTTCTCTCTCATTGATGTTTTTAAGCTTTCTATCCCTTTTTCTTCCCCTCTGTAAAAACGCAGTAAAATATATTAATAATAAAAAAACAGAATAGTGTTTGTAAAAAAATAAATAGAGGAACTGCAACATCAAGGCAAGGAGTTCTGGAGATGAAGCAGGCAGTAAGGTAAAGCAAACCTATGGCTATGAGACATCAGTCCAAGAATCTGCTGGGTTTTCAGAAATTTTACCTGAACAATTATATTTCTGTAACAGTGATCCTTACAAATGAGAGATGGATTTATTCACCCAAAATATATGCCTCGGGGATAGTGACAGCTGAGACACTTTCTCCTGCTTAATTCTCAGATGAGAGAACTCATTTTTACAAAAAATGAAAGCACAACTTTGAAAGGAGACGATGCAGGTGTTTGCCTGGTGTGGATTGAGTGAGGAGGGACTTATTGTTAATAGTTTGGTGGGATGCGATCATGTGACTGACACCTGGCAGGGGGCTGCTTTCCTAACCCTACTCAAGACCTCTCTGAAGGTCTGCAATGGTCTGTAGAGCTGCTTGAAGGACATGGGAGCGGGGACCATGTCAAAGACCCAGCATGAAGGAGGAAGCTGCCCTTTGAGATAGAATAGAGTTGAGTCCCAGAAAACATTAAGTAAAAATGTGACTTTGGTGATTATGATGTATCCATGCAGCAAGTGCATGACGCCTGTGGGGGCGACTCCTGTGGGGAGGCTGGTAGTGGGGAGGGTCTGCATGTTTGGGTTGGGGGTACCTGAAAATTATGTTGCAGTGAACATGGGGTGCATATGTCTTTTCAAGTTAGTGTTTCTGTTTTCTCCAGATAAATACCCAACAGTGGAATTGTTCAATCACATGGGGGTTCTATTTTTAATTTTTAAATAATCTGCATAATGTTTTGCATAGTGGCTGCACCATCTTACCTTCCCACAAGAGTGTCTGAGGGTTCCCTTTTCTTCACATCCTCACCAGCACTTGTTTTTGACAATAACTTTTGTGTCAGATTTAAAAAAATAATAATCTCCCAGACCTATGTCAAGGAGCTTACCACCTAGTTTTGTGTCTTCAAGTCTTTAATCCACTTTGAGATAACGTGTGTGTGTGGTGTGATACAGTGGTCTAGTTTCATTCTTTTGCATGTGACTGTCCAGTTTTTCCAACATCATTTATTGAAAATACTACCTAATCTGATCATATTTCCTTGGCCCCTTTGTCATACTAAGTGATCATATATACAGACAGTCCTCGGGTTATGTCGGACTCAAGGTACATCATTTCCTGGTTACATAGCCATCTCCCACTTATTTATATAAAAAAAAGTTAAGTTTTGTCATTTCAACGTATGTACATACGTGCTTTATGTTTTTTATTATTATTTACCACAAGGTCAGGAATTGTTATTTTTCTTTTAGGTTTGTTTGTTTCTGTTTCACTTCATTACTGCTGTGTATGTGCTCCATGTGAATGATGTAGGTGCTTATGTTGGTGGGTTCCGACTTCAGCAAAAACCGTGATACGGATCTCCAACATAACCCAAGGACCTACTGTACTTGAGTTTATTTCTGGACTTTTGTTATGTTCTACTTGTCTGTGTGTCTGTTTAATCCAGTGTTTCAATTACTATCTATAATAATAAAAGTGTAATATGCTAATTAGACCAGACAGCCAAAGGACCTTCCAGATGTCCTTCTGGATGAAGCTACAGTGGCAGGGGCCAATGCAGAGGCAATTACAGGCAATCAGGCAGGCAAGCAGAGTGGTTAGGGGCTATCAGGCTAGCAGGCGAGTGGTTAGGGGTGATCAAGCAGGCAGGCACAGTGGTTAAGAGCAAGTGATCCTGAATTTTGAGGGGACCTAGCCTAATCTGGCACTTGGACATCCCCAAAGGGACCTGGATTGCCAGAGGGTGCAGGCCGGGCTGAGAGACACTTCCTCTCTCCCTGTGCACAAATTTCATGCATTGGGCCTCTAGTAACTTTATAATATAGCTTGAAATCAGGGAACATGATGCCTCCAGCTTTGTTCTTTCTCAAGATTGTTTTGCATATTTGGAGTTTTGTTTTTATGGTTCCATATAAGTTTCAGGATTATTTATTGTACATCTTTAAAAGATGCCATCGTAATTTTTAAAATCTTTATTGTTGGAAGTATTTCATATGTCTCCTCTTTCCTCCATTGACCTCTTCTAGCCTGCCTCCACCCCTCCCCACAGGCCTTCACTGCCCTATTGTCAGTGTACATGGGTTTTGCACATATGCATACAAGTTATTTGGTCGATCTAATGAATAAAATAAACCGATGAACAAAATAGATCCAGAGAGATAGAAACACGGAACAGACTGTGGAAGCTGAAAGCGAAGGCAGGGAAGGGTGAGTGGGTGGGAAGAGATCAACCAAAGACCAACCAAAAGAAGCCATTGTCGCTTTGATGGGGATTACACTGAGTATGCAGATTGCTTGGGGGAGTAGGGACATTTTAACAGCACCCATTCCTCCACATGAGCACAAATAGCTTTCCGTTAATTTGTGTCTTCTTCAGTTACTTTCATCAATGTCCCATAGTTTCCGATTACAGATCTTCACCTCCTTAGGTAAACTTATTCCTAAGTATAAAGACTATAGTTTTTACTCTTCCTCTAATTTATTTTCAAATAGTAGCATCTTTACTATGACCCAATGTTTATTTTTAATTATACCTCACATTTGACCTCTATGTGAAAATAAATGCCCACTACATTTAGTAATGATAAGAAATATTTTCACTACATTAGTCATGTTAAGAAATATTTTCACATTTAAATAAACTATATTAATTTTTAAGGACTGAGGAGACAATTAAATGTTAAGTTCTAATTGCATAACTATAGCAAAAGATTTTTTTAGCGTCTGAATATTCTAATATTTATATTTCATTTTAAGAACAAAATAATTGTACATATTTTAAACATATCAATTAAGATAAAATAAATGCAGTACATAAAAACAGGAACTTTGAATCAATGGAGATTAAATCCTTTATTATTTGCAATTTAATTTAATCAAAACTCATTTCACAATTGTCTTTGATGTTTTGAAAGCTCTGTCTAATTAAGTGAAACTAAATGTAATTAATTTTTTTCTGATTGAAAGCCCTAAAAGTTCCTGGAATACCATACTGGGCATTAGGAAAAAATAAGCTCCCTGGTGTCATGGACGTGACCTTCTCACTGGGGTTGGGGGAGGAGTCCAGGAGCAGAGCTAAGTCCGCTGCAGAGGACCTCAGGACAGTGTGTGTGAAGCAGCCACGAGCTGTGAGGAATCAGCAGGTCTGGGAGTGCAGAGGCCAGAAAAGGACGAGGGCCAGGAGCTTAGAGAATGGTCCACAGAGTGCCAAGCAGCTCCCAGTCTCGGAGACAGAGGGTCTGACACCTGACGACAAAGTCCCTGCCCCCCTGAGGGGACTTTGCCTTTGCTCTTCAGGGCACCCCACTATCCTGCTTGGCCCAGAGCTTACAATTAATCAGAATAAATTTTCATTTGAAATTATTGCCTGAGTTTTATTCTTGACTTAAGATGAAATTCTATTCAACTGCCTTAGGAAAAAAGATGTCTCATTTCTCCAGATGGAAGAACCATTTATTAATGCCTGTTAAGTTCCCCCAACTTTTCTCCAAATATCTGATAAAACCCAAACTTCATTGGGCAGTATGAGTAAGATCTCCACGGCTCAATTACCCTCACCTAAGAAAGATGCAATCTGTAGTGATAACGCAGATTAGAATATTTTGTAGATAAGAGATGGGAAAAAATGGGATTCGATGGTGAGTGATTAAGTTGCTCAAAATATCTTCACCCCAAATTAAGGCTACATACATGCTGACGGCAAATTGGTTTTACCAATTCCCACCCCACCCCCTCACCCCACCGCCACCCAGTCCTCACCCACACAGCTTGTTATTGACTGACTAGCTAGCAATTGATACAATCCAATAAAAAATATAACTGAGAGGAGGTTTATTCCTGAAAGATGTAGGAATTAAACTAAACATCAACAATTAAATGCATACAGCCAGCAATTAGAGCACGCACATGTGCTTATTATCTCCACTAAGTAATTTCCCTCTCATTGGCTCTTTTGGCTCTTTTCTGCCCGAAATCTAACACCGGCTTTCTTAGCCCAGTTCCGGGCTAAGTGGACCAGACTCTATCTGAGATCCAGAGCTCTGGGAGGACCCTGGGTGTTTATGCTTTGACTTACACAATCACATGGGAGATGGAGCATCGCTGCTCAGACAGGGAATAAATGGTCTAATTATATATCTCTAGGAATTTAGTTACTGTGTACTTAATGCCCTTATAACATCACTCCTAGACCACAGCAGTGACCATACAATTACTCTTCCTTCTCTAGGTACCAGGCTTCTATAGTTATTCTTTCAAAAATATGCTTCATATGAATTTTTGGGTAAAATACTATTGTGGGTATAAGGCAACGTCTCTGATTTCAAGAAGTGTCCAATAAGAATAAACTCCTTCACCCTCAACCTCAAGATCCTCTACTCTCCTGCCTAATTTTCTAGCCCTACCTGCAAAATAGTGCCATGGAGGGACTTACTGTTCTCAGTAGAGTTTACTCACTGGCACCAGGAATACCTGTGAATTCTGACTGCATTTTCCCAACAGCCCCTGGGAACCACAGTGTACCCTTCCCTGACCTGCTCAGTCCATCCATTTAATCTCTCAGTCCATCCCCTTTATCTACATCCTCCCAAAAGTTACCACACTTTCCCTTAAGCTCAAATAGTAATTGCTTCCTGAAAAGTTCATTTAGCAACTCACCTATATGTAATCTATATATATAAAAGCCTAAGCAGCCTTTATGACCAAACAACCAGAATCATGGGTCAACCAGGCACTGTGATGTCAACTGACCACCAGAGGGCAGATGCTCAATGCAGGAGCTGCCTCCTGGTGGTCAGTGCCCCCCCAAAGGGGGAGTGCCACTCAGCCAAAGGCTGCATTCATGGCCAGAAGGAGGCACAGTGGGCCAGGATGAGTGGGAGCAGCTCAGGCTCCTCCCTGGCTGCCTGCCACTTGGTGCACTGCTCCATCCCCTGGGGGATCCCAGATTATGGAGATCACAGGCCAGGCTGAGGGACCCGCTCCCATCCCCTATGCATAAATCCGTGCAGCAGGCCTCTAGTGTATAATCGTGAAAGCAGAACTTTTTTGAGATCTTATTTTGTGTTAAGTACATCCGTGGATCCTCTTATGCTCAAAGCAGAGTTGTGAGAAGGATCACATTAGTATTATTACAACCACTAAATTGATTTCAGAGATTAAAGAAAACATGAGGTTCAGAAACCTTAAGGAACGTGTCTCACCGATGGCAGTAAGAGCAGAGCCAGGACTCAAGCTGAGACTTGTCTCCACCGAGTTTGTGCTTTCATTCTCACCTTCATTGCTGCAAGTTGCACTTAGTGTTTCCTTGTTCCTTGCATCTCTAACTTCAGTATTGTCCCGTCTTGATAGGGTGCACTGGTGTTCTATACATTTTGTTAAGCATGTAAGCATTTACAGGCAGAGATACATATTTCTATTTGGTAAGTAATGCAATATGGTTTTGGAGACCATGACAAAGCTAGCAGCTACAGCAGAACAAAATGGTGGGCAGAAGGCACCCATTAATTCGCAGTGATGCCACCCACAATGACCCTGCACACAAGACCGAAGCTGAGGTCCAGATCGTGAAGTAGGCAGATACTGCAACGGAACAACCAAATGAGGTTCCTTGTAACCTAGTGGCTCATGAGAAGCCAGTAATTCCAGGGAGTTAGCCAGTGAGGCTGGTGGCCATGCCATGCACCTGCCTCCGCAGGTGGGGGTGGGGTGAGGGGGCGCAGAGAGGAAAGGGCCCTGGGGGATTTGGAGGCAGAAAAAGGAGATGGAACTCCAGGGTCTCCATGTTGTAGAAATGCTTTCCCTCTGTGGTTCTGGTTCCTGGGGGTGGGCTGAGGGGCAGGGGTGCTCAAGTGGGGAACAGTATGAGACACTGAATCCAGACTCAAGCCAGCTCCCAACTGAGGAAGGCCTGCTGCTGCCAGTACCCTGCCTGGGAGCTGCCGCCTGCACCCGGTCGGTCGGGCAGCGTTTCAGGGTGCGCAGCAGGTGCTGACCGACTCCAGCCCAGCAGCCGGGAGCATTACTCTCTTACAGCCACAGGGACAGCACATGTTACAGCATGTGGCCACCTTCCCCTGCTCCTCACTGTGCTTCAGCCACAGGGACAGTGTATGGTACAGCATGTGGCCACCTTCCCCTTGCTCCTCACTCTGCTTCAGCCACAGGGATAGTGTATGTTACAACATGTGGCCACCTTCTCCCTGCTCCTCACTCTGCTTCAGCCACAGGGATAGTGTAACAGCATGTGGCCACCTTCCCCTGCTCCTCACTGCTCCTCACAGGGGTCAGAGTTAGCAGAGGTTAGGGTCAGCAGGGGTCAGGGTTAGCACAGGTCAGGGTCAGCAGGGGTCAGGGTCAACAGGGGTCAAGGTCAGCAGGGGTCAGGGTCAGCAGGGGTCAGGGTCAGCAGGGGTCAGGGACAACAGGGGTCAGGATCAGCAGGGGTCAGGGTCAGCAGGGGTCAGGGTCAGCAGGGGTCAGGGTCAGCAGGGGTCAGGGTCAGCAGGGGTCAGGGACAACAGGGGTCAGGATCAGCAGGGGTCAAGGTCAGCAGGGGTCAGGGTCAGCAGGGGTCAGGGTCAACAGGGGTCAGGGTCAGCAGGGGTCAGGGTCAGCAGGGGTCAGGGTCAGCAGGGGTCAGGGTTAGCAGGGGTCAGGGTTAGGACTGGACATGAATGAACAGTCACAGACTGGTCACTTAAGGAGAACAAAAGCTCTAGCATTGCTGACAGGTCTGTCTGTACTTCTTAAAATGATTCTATCGGAACTACAAAAAAAACGAAGAATGTCAAAGCTGGCGACTGCCTGCCAGCTGCTCAGCCGCCATGACACTGGCTCCTTGAGGGGCAGCAGCCCGATGGACGGGCGGCACTGCTGCAGCCGGCGGGCATCCACAGAGGGGGCAGCGCAGGGGCTGCACCACCTCCCAGCCTGGGAGGCTGAGCTGAGGAACTCTAGGATGACCGGGAGGGAACGGGAAGCTGGGAAAATCAACCATGAGGTCAAGGCAGAGCAAGTGATCCAAGGTTCCCATGGCAACGCATGAAGACACTCTCTTCCCAGCTGAAGGCAGGAAAGCGGAGGGCTGGCAGCAAAGCCCAGATAAGCTGTGGTCACAACCCCAGGGAGGGTTCTGTTGAGCCCTGGAATGGGGTAGCGATTTTTAAACCTCGACATGAAGTGTCCTCCTGGCCATGTTGCACTGCAGCATGTGGAGAATGTTCCAGAAACAACAGGTGTTGTCCAAGGTCTGATGGCAACTCCCATGCACCTTCACTGCAGAGCCCGCGTGTGGTCTCATGGTCTTGGTGGTGAGAGCACACAGGGAAGATGAAGGGGAAGTTTCTGGAATTACTCTCTCCCTGCCCTCCTCCACCCCAGCCAAGATGATGAACCAAATCAGTATCACAGACCTCAGCAAGATGAGGGACCAAGAGTCCCACTCAGCCCTCCCCAGACAAAAACAGCCGATTAACAATAACCTGCAAACAAATAGCTGTGGGAGTGAGTGGGGTTCAGTTAAGAAGCTGAGTATCCCAATGGAGGGCACAGAGAGGCTGGCCCCAGAGAAAAAGGAAGGACCCATTTCACCCCCCATCGTGCCCCAGGCCACGCAGCTCAATGATGAGGGACCCCCGCCTGTGAGTCCTCCAGGGGCATAAAGAACAGGATGACCTGGCGCCTTCACGACTGAGCACCCGGCACCCAGCCGCTGAGGACCAGGATTCGGGTCCCTGTGGAATGCCAGATGTGGCCAGCGTGGACCTGCTGCCAGAGGCCACAGAGGAATGGAGCCTGTGCCCCCCAGAGCTGCACCACTGAAGCTCCAGAGTCCTAGTGCATGCTCACCCTGGACCCAGCACCACTCCTGTGCATGCCCCTCACCCAGAGGGACAGGAGGCTTACTTAGAGAAACGATGCCCCAACACGCCAGGCCCAAAGGGCAATAGACATCAGGATTCAAGAGGCCCCAAGATCCCCACAGACAGAGTGTGAAGTTCCACACTGAGGTGTATTATAATTAAATTTTCAAAAGTCAAAGACAGAGAATTCTGAAAGCAGCAAGAGAAAAAAATCTGTCACAACTCCAGGCAAGCCAGGAGAGAGTGGGACAATTTACTAAAGCACTGAAAGAAAACTGCCAATAAAGAACAATATACCTGGCAAAACGATCCTTAAAACAATGAAAAAGAGACAATGGGTTTTTCTAAACAAATAAAACCTGAGGGAGTCATCACCACTAGGCCTACCTTAGAAAAACTGCTAAAGGGATTTCTTCAAATTGAAACAAAAACATGCTAAATGGCAAAGTGAAAGCATGTGAAAACAACTCTCACTTCTAAAGGTAAATATATAGTCAAATAAAGCAACACTGTAATGCGGCATATAAATTTCTTATAACCTTTATATAAAAGTTAAAAGACGAAATATTAAGAATGACTATAACCACATAGAAAAGTTAATGGATACATATTATAAAATGAAGTAAACTTTGCATGTACACAAAGGGGAGGGAGGAGGAGACGGAGGGTTAGCGTGTGATTGAAGTTCAGTTGTTAACAACTTAAGCAGACAGATATAAGTACAGGATATTTCATGCAATCCTCATGGTGTCAACAAAGAACATGTAATATATACAAAAGAAAAAAAAAGCAAAGCCAACCATCCAAAAACTTCATTTAAGTAACAAAGACAGACAAGAAAGGAAGAGACATACAACTTCAAAGCAAATAGAGAACAATCAAACAAATAGCAATAGTGAGCCCTCATTTATCAATGATTCCTTTAAGTTTAAGTGGATTAAACTCCCCAATCTAAAAAAATTAAAAAAATAAAAAAATAAAAAAAAAACCAGAGTGGCTAAATGGATTTTATTAAAAAGAACCTGTGATATGCTGTCTCTAAGAGAGTCTGTTTCAATATAAGGACATCCATGATAACAGAAATAATAAATGAATTCAGTAAAGTTTCAGTTTTCACAGCAAAAGAAACAACAAATGAAAAGGCAACCCATATAAGGAAGATAACTATATGTCAGGTGAAAGTTTAATATCAAAATAATATAAAGAACTCATACAACTCAATAACAAAAAATCCAATTAAAGAGTGGACAGAAGAGCTAAACAGATATTCTCCATAGAAGATAGCCTACAATGCTCTGAGAAGATACTAAATATTACTAATCAGAGAAATGCAAATCAAAACCACAAGGAGAGCCTGTCCCACCTGCTGGGTGGCCATCTTCAACAGGTAAGCAGTGTTGGCGGGGATGTGGAGAAAAGGAGCCCTGTGCACCGCTGATGGAAGTGGCATGGTGGCTCCTCAAAAACTAAAACCGGACCCCACATGACCCAGCAATTCCACTCCGGAGAGCATATCCAGAGGACCTGGAACAGGCCCTCCGAGAGAGCCAACTCCCATTTTTGGCAGCGTTATTCGCAATAGCCACAATACAGAAACAACTTACGCACCTGCCAGGGGACAGATGTAGACAGAGCATATCATCCAGCTGCGAAACAGAAGGAATTCTTGCCATTTGCAACTACATGGGTGGACCTCAGTGCGGTGAGTCAAATGGAGAGAGACATATACTCAATGTGGAATTCAGCTCTCACACATGTGGACTTTGAAACCTGGTTATATGCCATGTCATCATGGCATCTGAATAAATTTAGTCACTACAGAATAAATTTAGGTAAAAACAGAGTGTACATGGGGCTGGAGCTGAAGGAAAGGGAGATATATATAAAGGACAAACTTGCTGCTTGTAGACAAATAAATGCTGGAGATCTAATGCACAACACAGGGACTGCAACCAGCAATATAATCACTCAATCTTCATTGTTCTTACCACAAACATTAAATAACAATCATGTGACATGAAACAGGGGTTAGCTAATCCTATTTCAGTTAATAAATGCATCAGTA
>OY882874.1:600000-982500 GCA_963693515.1 Pipistrellus nathusii | reverse complement strand
ATGTCCTAAACCAGAAGTCGGATATCCCTTGAAGGTTCCCAGATTGGAGAGGGTGCAGACTGGGCTGAGGGACACACACCCCCACCCCCAGCCCCATGCACAAATTTCATGCACTGGGCTTCTAGTTTAAAAAAAACAATTTACCACATTTGTATCAGGTGAACAGAAACATTCAAAAGGAAACAATAATACTAATAATGGAAGGTTTAATGAATCGCTTTGATTATTACTTTCAAAAGGTGAGAGGCCAAACATAAAGTTAGATTAAAGCAAACCTGTGTGAATTCCCTGCTAAGGATCTACACAGGACCCTCAGCTGAAATAAACCATTCTAAAAGGTCTTTAATGTTTTCAGTCGCTACAGTTGAACCAGGTCATGTGGTCGCATGGCTGGGTCTATGTGTGTATATTACTGAGCATCAGTGTCTCTCCCTACAGGAAGCCTCTCCTGCCCTCCAGCCTCTCATTGTCCTGACAACCTCCCCTCCTCTCCCCTCCCGGGCCATCCCTACAGGGTGCAGGCCGAGCTGAGGGACCTAGTTACTTCATAATTTTTTTACTTAGTTCTTCTCACTAAGAAAAACACACTAAGAAAATGTCTTATTTAAAAATTGTTTGTTCACATGGGGATTAAGGTAGAGGCCTTCGTTTTTGTTTTTTTGTTTTTCAGTAAAGGATATAATTCATTCATTTAGATTCTATCTTGTTATCTGAGAGTTTTAATAAGTGAGCTTACAAAAATACATTCAACATTGCTTTAAAAATTAAAGATGAGCCGAAACCGGTTTGGCTCAGTGGATAGAGCATGGGCTTGTGGACTGAAAGGTCCCAGCTTCAATTCTGATCAAGGGCATGTACCTTGGTTGCAGGCACATCCCCAGTGGGGGGTTTGCAAGAGGCAGCTGATGGATGATTCTCTCTCATCGATGTTTCTAACTCTCTATCCCTCTCTCTTCCTCTCTGTGAAATAATAAATAAAATTTAAAAAAGGCCACTAGGGCCCCTGTTTAAAAGTTAAAGATGAAATAGAATGAAGGAAAAATGTGTGAGAAAAAAGATAAAGGCAAGAACAAATTAAAAAACAAATTGTATGAAATCTTACATATTTGCCAGGAGATAGTACTGAGTAAGCAGACAGTTTTTGCCCCATTTGTCTTACTTTTAAAACATGTTCATGTCTCATAGTTTTTAAAGGCCTATAAAAATGTCTCTAAACTATTTCACATGCAATACAAAATGAGAAATATGATTAGTTATGTGATTTATCAATGATAAGAGAATTTTTAAATATAACTTGCCTGAAGTCTCAAAATCACTGAATATATTTCTCCCAGAAGTTCTTAAAAAAGAAAATAATGTTGTGTAAGTACAACTAAATTTTTCACAAAACACATTATTAAAATACAGGTCCTGACAGACTATTTCTGAGGACTTAATAAGAATAATAAGTCCCTTGGGGCAGCAGTGTGGTGGAGGGACCACAGGTTTGACTCCTTCGGTGGCAAGAGCACTTATTTGAATTCACATACACAGAAGTGATGCCCACTACATTTTTTTTTCATGATATTTACTTACTGTGTTTATACAATATGTTAAATGAAAGTTAAACCATAATAGACAATAAAGTCTGAGCAGGTTAAGAAAATGTTAAAAATTTAGTAATATAAAAAAGATTCTGACCATCTTACCTAATAATAGACAAACATGTAAATTGACTGTACCTTCGCTACTCCCATAGCCAATCAGAGTGACATTTGTCCAGGAAGAAAAATTAATATTTTAACAGTTAATCACCTGAGTCAGTAAGATGCCATCAGAATATTTGCTTCTACTTGTAATTTTAAAACCTTTGTGGAAAAAAAAATAAGTGTGTAGTTTTAAACACTGACTCATAGATATATATTCACCACAGAAAATTCAACACAAAGATAATGGGGAAGAGAGAGGTCATTATTCCTGGTCACTGTCCTTCAATTCCTCTCTCCTTCACCAGAATAACAACTCTCAAAACAGGCATTTTGGAATTGTCCTTCAGGAGGTATCCCTATGGATTTTGCCAGGTGTTTTTATTTACCTATTATACTACAGGCCCGGTGCACAAAATTTGTGCACTGGGGAGGGAGGTGTCCCTTAGCCCAGCTTGCACCCTCTCCAATCTGGGACCCCTCGAGGGATTTCTGACTGCTCATTTAGGCCCGATCCCACCCCACAGGTGGGATCAAACATCCCTCTCACAATCCAGGACTGCTGGCTCCCAACTGCTCACCTGCCTGCCTTCCTAATTGCCCCTAATCACTTCTGCCTGCCAGCCTGATCACCCCTTAACCACTCCCATCCCAGCCTGATTGGTCTAACTGCTCCCCTGCCAGCCTGTTTGCCCCCAACTTCCCTTCTCTGCCAGCCTGACCACCCCCTAATTGTCCTCCCCTGCAGAACTGATTGCCTCCAACTGCCCTACCTTTCTGACCTGGTCCCTCTCAACTGCCCTGTCCTGCTGGCCATCTTGTGGTGGCCATCTTGTGTCCACATGGGGGCAGGATCTTTGACCACATGAGGGCAGCCAGCTTGTGTGTTGGAGTGATGGTCAATCTACATATTACTCTTTTTAAAAATATATATATATATTTTATTGATTTTGTACAGAGAGGAAGGGAGAGAGAGAGAGAGCTAGAAACATCGATGAGAGAGAGTCATCGATCAGCTGCCTTCGCACATCCCCACCGGGGATGTGCCCGCAACCAAGGTACATGCCCTTGACTGGAATCGAACTCAGGACCCTTCAGTCCCCAAGCCAACGCTCTATCCATTGAGCCAAACCGGTCTTGGCTACATATTACTCTTTTATTAGATAGGATAGAGGCTGGTGCATGGGTGGGGGCCAGCTGGTTTGCTCTGAAGGGTGTCCCAGATCAGGGTGGGGGCTCCTTTGGGGCACGGGGCAGCCTGGGTGAGGGGCCTGTGGTAGTTTTCAGGCAGGCCATGCCCCCTGGCAACCCACGCAGAGGCCCTGGTGTCTGGAATTTATTTATCTTCTACAATTGAAACTTTGTAGCCTGGAGCGGAGCCAAACCTCCTGCTTGCTCCGTGGCAGCAGCCATTTCTGTTGGGGTTCATGTATCTTCTTTAATTAAAACTTTGAAGCCTTGAGTGGAGGCTCAGCCAGCCAGGGTGTGTGGAAAGCTTGGCTTTCGTTGTGGGGGAAACCCAAGCCTTTCTCAACTGCTCTCTGTGGCTGCAGCCATTTTGGCTGGTGTTTATTTGCATACTCGTTCTGATTAGCTGGTGGGCGTGGCTTGAGCAGAGTGATTGTTAATTTGCATATTATTCTTTTCTAAGGTAAGATAATAAAAGCAAAATATGCTAATTAGCCAGGGGAAGGAAAGCCTACTCTTGCATGAATTTCATGCATCAGGCCTCTAGTTTATATATAATTTCAGTTATTTATGAAAGTATACATGTAATCATATTACTTACTAATGCTACCATTGTTCTGTTTGCTGGTGTGGGGGTTTTGGCTTTGTTTGCTGTCTTTAATAAGCCACATATCAATATATGCAGATTCTCTTCAACCACAGCCTAGCAATGAAGAGCCATCAGGGAAAACTCTCAAAATATGTCCTGTTTCCAGCAGACACGCATTCTCTGAAGCTACAGTTAGACTTTCAGTGTGGGCACCCTGAGGAACCACTTGTTCAGACTAGCAGCACGACAGTCTACAACTTCGGTAAAGTGTGTTTGAACTCCACTCGAACCAGGAAACACGCATGATGCTTTGTGCCTTAGGGTCCCAGGTGCCCATCAATGATGAGTAAATAAAAAAATATGAGTGAATAAAAAAATCTGTGTACATTTATGCCATGGAACACTATGCAGCTGCAAAAAGGAAGGCTCTCTTATCTTAGAGACAGCATGGAGGGACCATTATGCTGAGTGAAATAAGGCTGTCAGAGAAAGACAAGAATCACATAATCTCACTCATATGTGGAATCTAATGAACAAAATAAACCAACAAACTACTCAGAGAGTAGACTGACAGCTGTCAGAGGGGAGTGGGGCTTGTGAGGATGGGTACAAAAGATGAAGGGATTAAGAAGAAAAAAAAACTCAAAGACACAGACAACAATATGGTGATTACCAGAGGAAAGGGGGGTGGGTAGGTAGAAGAGGGTATGGAAGGAAACTTGACTTGGGGTGGTGGACACACAGTACAATATACAGGTGACGTATTGTAGAATTGCACACCTGAAACCTATATAATTTGTTAACTAATGTAACCCAATAAATTCAATAAAAAATAAAATAAATAAAACAACCTACTTTTGTTTGTTACTGTGATTAATAAATAAGAAAGATTCCCTGACACACAAAAAATGTATTAAGTAAATTAGACTCTCTTTTCTAGTAGAGACTTAATAATCACAGAAAGAAGAACTGATCCTGAACTCTTGGTTTAGGTGTGTGACTCCACGTGTGTTGACTTGTCTGCTCCCCATTAAGATATAAAATATTCTCCTAAAGCACCCAATATTCGCTTGGTAAAGGAGTTAGGAATTAAAATTGGGAAACTGAAAATCTGTCTGGAGAGATCCCCCCCCAATATCTAATCAGTATTGGGATCAGTCAAATAATCACTTAGACCACTTCCTGCCTTAACTATGAGCACCAATGCCAGATTGTCATTAAATGTGCATATCGAGTGGTTTTCACAGTGTGGTCCTCAGAGCGGCAGCATCACCTGGAACCTTAGTGGACATGCACTTCAAACCCCACCCACGCCCCGGAAGCAGCAAGAACCGGGTGGAGCACCCACTGCAGCGCATCCCAGTGAGTCTCCCAGGTGACGCTGCTGCATCCTCAGGCAGAGAAACGCTTGTGACCATCTCTGAGCCTAAGTACTGAGGCGTGAAATATAATTCGTTCAGTGACTATATCCTTACAAATAAAGTACCTCTACACAGTACATTTTTAACACGTCCAGTAAAATAATTATATTAATGGAAGGTTAATATGCACACTGCACCCAGGACTGCTAGTTCAACCAGGAGTTTGACCAAAGGGTAGGGCCAGCCAGCCGGCCAATTGCCCACAACCCCTCCTCCTGGCCAGCCATATGGACCCCACTCATGCATGAATTAGTGCACTGGGCCTCTAGTGCATATTATAATGGACAGAGAATCAAAATGGGACACTCATTTGATCTTGCCAAGCATCCCTCCAGAGTCCGTTACCTGTGCTGCCTTTTATCCAGGTTTCGGAAATGACATTCCTGCTGAGTGTCTTCAGATGGTCATCTGTCAGCTGACAAGTTAAATCTGGAACTGTTTTTAGCATCTTCCACACGGTCTTGTGTTCATGCAGTGTTCTGTAAATGGGCCTTCAAAAAGGAGACAGATTGCAAATTGAGACACCTCAGCATAAATAGAAAAATACAAACAAACAAAACATTCTTGATTTGAGCTTCCTAATTTATATTTTCTTTTTATTTAAGGGTTGCTTAAGGACATCTGTGATGATGTTTTTTGTATGTTTGTTTGTTGTTTTTTGTTTATTTGTTTGTTTTACCAACATTCAGATGCATCTCCAAGAAACTAAACTTTTGGGAACTGCTGTACCTCCTCTTTGCAGAAAACTCAGTGCTTCACGGTAAGGTTGTACCTTTTGCTGCTCTCCTACTTTGCATCACTGAGCTTCCTGGTGAGTAGATGATGCTTTTCACCAAACTGAGAAAGTTCTTGGCCATCTTGTTTCACACATTCTCTATACCTTTCCTCTGAGCCCCTGGTGTTCCCGCTGCCCCACCTGCTGCAGCTGCACAGGCTTTGGACCTGTTTATACTGTTTCTTCTTTCACTGTCTCTTTGACTGCATACTCATAATTGGTGTATCTGAAAGTTTGCTCCTTCCTTCTGCCAGTTCAAATCTGTTGTTGATCTCCTCTAGTGATTTCTTTATAAAATTCAATCATTGTAGTTTTCAACTCCAAACCTTGTTGGCTCTTTTTATTTTTATTTTATTTTTTTGGCAGTTTCCATCTCACTGATGTTATATTTGTGGTGAGAAATCATTGTCACACTTTAACTCTATCATCTGTATAATCTCTGGTGTGCAGCGACCTATCTAAGCTTATCTCTCCTAGGCCCTCACACTATTGGTCAGAAATGTCATTCAGCCTGAACCCCTATGACCCCCAACTCTTGCTGATGAACTGGTTGTATTGTCATATTTTCTTTAACTTGTTAGACAGGGTTTCCCTTATTTCTTTGAATATATTCATAATAGTGACTTACCAATCTTTGTCTACTAAGAATCAACATGTGAATTCCTGAGGACACTCTTGGCTATTGACTGCTATTTTCCTATGCTTCATCATTTTTGTTGAAAACTGAACATTTTCAGTGATGTGGCAACTCTGAATAAAACGTTTTCTCCTCCCCAGGTCAAACAGCAGCAATGCCTGTGCAGGGCCCTTCCCAGGGAGCTTGGGCTGAGTCTGTGGTGATGCTGAAACTGGTGGGGCTTTCCCAGGCTCTGGGCCATCCTGCCCCTCAGGCTGCAGACTTCAGCTTCAGACCTCACAGAATTGTCCCTTGAGACACCAAGCTGCAAACTTTACTCTTCTTACCAAGACTCAGACATTTTACTTGAATAAATTACTTCTCATATTGTTGTAGGAATTTGATTAATTTTCAAAGTTTTAAAAATTTTGCCAACATTTTCCTAATTCTATGAAGGAGCAGATATACACAGATCCTCACTCTATCATTCTGGAAGTCCTATACTCCACAAAGAATCGTGTGGGGTTTTTTTTTTAATTGAATTTATTGGGATGACATTGGTTAACAAAACCATACTGATTTCAAGTGCACAACTCAACAAAACATCATCTGCACACTGCATCATGTCCCCAATACCCAAAGCAATATCTTCCCATCCGCATTTCCCCAACCTATACCCGCCTCCACCCCTCCCACATCTTTTCCTCTGGCTATCACCAATTGTTGCCTATGTGTGATATAAATATATATGTTTTTTTGCTCAAGCCCTTCACATTCTTTCACCAACTTCCCCACTTTCTCCCCTCTGACAGCTATCAATCTGTTCCATACATTCAGGCCTCTGTTTCTATTTTACTCTTTTTTGTTGTTGTTGTTCCTGATATTCTATCGATACATATAAGTGAGGTATCTGTCTTTCTCTGACTGGTCACACAGAATCTTAAACCCTCTCCTCCAGAGGGGTACGTGTAACCCCTCACACCCCTCAAGGTCAACATATATTTCAAGCGCCAACAAGAGCCAGGGAAGTGCATGCAACCATTGGTGGTGGGATAATCACACATATTTGGTAAAAACACTACTAACAGATGAAATTAGGAGAAATGATGTTTCAAGTCTGGCTTCACTCAAAAATTATAGCTCATAATCATTTTGATAAATGAATGGGCTTATAATTTACATATTCTGATGAAAAATGAAAAACATTTCCTAAAATTCACCTAGTTGCTCTGGAAATCTATTCCTAATACATTATTATTTTTCAGTCTCCTTCTGCCTTTCCTATAGTCAAAAACTTTCAAATATCTATCAACTATGTTTGGACCATGAAGAAGTAGGCAGAAGAGTGGTAACTCACAGCACCCCACCTCCATGCCACCATTTCTTGTTGGCTTGCCACTGCCCCATTCTGATCCTGATCTGAAGGGTTTCCCAGGCTCTAACCTGATAAGTGATCTGCATTTTCCAGAGTTTCTACCATCCGCTCCTATTTTCCATCCTCAGGATGGTAATCAAGACCTTCAGTCTTAAAACTTGGTCTTGAGGTCCTCTCTCTAACCATGACTTTCCTTCACTTGTTCCTCAATTGCTGCCTCTTATTTGGCAGGAATTCCTTCACATATGCCACATCTACTCCTTCCTCACCACCTCCCTCTGGTCAATTCCTAATATACAAATGCTGCAGTTAAAGGAAGTAGATGAGCAAAAAACAGCTTCCAAAGAAGGGAATAATGCTGATCACAAGAAAGCCTTGTTCAGAGACTTGCCTCAGGCCCATGAAGGTCTTTGTACATGACACTTTGGAGCTGGTGATTGTTTTCCTCTTCTCATTGGTTTACAAACATCAAAGAAAACATCTCTGGTCTCTTCATCAAACAACCACATTTTAATTGGAAGTTAAGACATCTGGGAATGGAGCAGGTTCATATATTTGAAAGGTTCTCAAATTAAAGAGGGGTTACGATGGTTTTTGTCTAACAATTTGAGTAGAAATTAGAGAGGTCTTTTTTCTAATTAAAAAGTACAATTAAAAGATTAAAACACAATGAGAAAGATCTGTGGGGAGTTATACACAAATTTCCAGTGTTAACTCCCTCCCGAAATCCTCCTGCTGGTTGCGTTCTTACTTTCTTCTAATATTGGATAAAAATAACCACCGCCCAGGAGACACAGAGTTTCTACCATCCGCTCCTATTTTCCATCCTCAGGATGGTAATCAAGACCTTCAGTCTTAAAACTTGGTCTTGAGGTCCTCTCATGTGCTGGAAGAACTTGACACGTCCCTGAGAACTGGGGGACGTTTACACTTCTCCGTCATTTCTTTTTACTTATTTCCACTGAGTGCTTACAGTCTGACGCACTAATAGAAGCAGAATTTGCTGTTGTCAGTTTTCTTTTGTTTCCTTATAAACAATGTCTCAATGTCTCATCGTTCCTACATGCAAGATTTGGGTCAGCTAGAGAATACATTATTACTTGCCTTCCATGTTAATACTTATACAATTGTTACCATGTGATTCCTTATATAAGAGTTGCAAGAACAGTGGTATTCACACACACACACACACACACACACACACACACACACACACACAGTTATGGGCCCTTTGTTCAAACTGAATCTCACATGGGGTGTGCATACATAAAATCAATGAAAGCAGAACTCTGCCGTGTAAGGAAAAAGAAGGAAGGTCGGTTCCACACAAGACTGCATCTCCTTGCATGTACAGCTGAAGGAGCATGGGGAATCCCATGAAATCGCAGGGGCCTGCCCACAGGACATTCTATTAAGGAGTTGATTTCCACTAGGTTTTATTTTCTGTGTGTTATCATACAATTACAAGGAATTACATTGTCTAATGCAATCTACCCTTGTAAATGAAGCTGAAGCCTAGATATGCTGAGTAACTTCCCAAAGTCCCATTTAACAAGTTATGGGGACAGGATTTCACCTGGGTGACCCCACACCAGGCCCAGTCTCCCATCCATTGGCGCTGCACTAAGTCACATCTTCACAGGGTGACCTTCACTGCGCAGAGGGGCAGAGGTGCGTCAGAGCAGGGACTGCTCCAGGTTTTGTTGTCTGACACATAAAACAAAATAGAACTCAGATTTACAGGTCAACTGAACTCAGATTCACAGTTGTAGGTACAACTGTGCGTGTTTCAAAAGATAAGGAAGCACAACAAATCACCAATTTCTAAATCCTGAAATATTTTACAGTTCTTCTATTGATTAGTTGCTTATGGACTTCCATTATATTTCTATTTTTAAGTATTCTTTCTGTGTTTCTTACCAATTCTAACAGTTTAAGCTTCATTGCCTTCAAGTTAAATTTACCTCTAAGTCAAGGTCGAGTTATTGAGCAAAAAACAAAAGAAGAAGATGGGATCTGTAACCAGGGTGGGTTTGGATCTGGAGTGAAAAGAGGAAGGAAAAAGCATGATGTGAGAAACACGGAGCAAAGTAGAAGGAAGAGCCCGAACTGGAGGCCCCACAGGAATTCGCTCACATTGAAATTTGGGGGGAAATGGTGGCAAGGACAGTGTGGGCCACCAGCTGTGAACAGAGCCCATGGGAGTCTGCAGGTTCGGCTACATCTGTCCCCAGTACCTGCAGTGTAAACCAGGCTTGTGAGTTCCTCAAGGGCCCCCAAAACCGGCTGGAACTAGATGGCCTATGATGGGGATACAAACATTTTCAGTAATTGCACAACTGAAGTCCTGGGTGTTAACAGATGTAGAATATTCGATTAAATTGTCTGTGATCCACAAACTAGCAGGATAGAAAATCCAGCTGAAAATGTTGCTTTCATTAAAGGATGCCAACTGCAGACTGTTGGCCCTCCAGTGCTCACATAGCAGCACTTATCCTTTATAATAAAAGCCTAATATGCTAAGTGTCTGGTAGGCCAGTCAACCAATCAAAGAGTAATACACTAATGATATACTAAGGCCGCTCAACCGCTCACTATGATGTGCACTAACCATCAGGGGTCAGACAGCTGACCAGTAGGTGAGCTTGCTGCTGGAATCCAGACGATTGGGACTGAGCGAGGTGGGCCAGACAACCTGGAGCTCGCTCAGTCCCAATGGACTGAGCCAGGTGGCCAAACTCCCACATCCCTCCCCAGCCTCAATTGTGAGCCAGTGTAGTCCCTCAGCCTGGCCTGCACCCTCTCACAATCTGGGACCCCTTGGGGGGATGTCAGAGAGCCAGTTTCAGACCTATCCCACCCGCCAGGCCAAGGGACCCTCTGATGCATGAATTTGCACTTGGGACTCTAGTCATAGTTATAAAATTATTTAAAACAATTCAAAATGTGATCCCCCAAATTTAATTTATTTATCCATTCTCCTGTATGCTTTCAAGTCACTCACTATAGAACTACTCTCCCAGAATCTAGTGTGTACATGAACTTTGCTTGAACTGTTCATGGTTAACCCCTCTCTGCCTGGATTCTCCTTGGAATTGCCTGATCAGTCAAGGATGGGCGAACAGAACAGCACTGGTTTTATTTGCTCATTCAAGTTACCAGGACAAATGGGTCATGTCAGTGTTCCCAGGCACAAGGTGTCACTGGTGGGATGCACCCCTCAGTTACCGCAGGACTTGGTTCTCTGGCTCATTCCTGATGGCAGCTCGAACTCTCCTTCCCAGCCTTGAAAACAAAACCCTTTTATGAACTGAAAAATGATTTGAAATGTCTGTGGGGACATGCTGGCTGTTTCCTGGAGGACAACCAGCCCAAGGGAGCTCCAGTGAAATAGCTCCAATCCCAGGATGGAGCAAAGAGCATGCTAAGGAGGCACTCATCACTCAGGTCAAACAGCTTCCTTTGTCTCCAACAACAAAAGAGAATTTTGAGAATCCTCAAACAGGAGCCTTGTCAAAGAGCCTTTCTTAGCATCTTTAAGAATTTCCAAACCTGACACCCCATCCCTAACCAAATCCACAGAGAGGGCACAGTGAGGTCCAAGTGGCACAGTGAAGTCCTAGAGTGCACAATGAGTCTAGGGCAGGCAGTGAGATCCCAGGGCGCATAGTGAGGTCTCAGAGAACACAGTGAGGTCACAGGGCACAGTGAGGTCACAGGGCACAGTGAGGTCTCAGTGCACAGTGAAGTCTCAGGGTGCACAGTGAGGTTTCAGGGTGCACATTGAGATCTCAGGGCACACAGTGAGGTTGCAAAGCACACAGTGAGGTTTCAGGGCACACAGTTAGGTCTCAGGGTGCACAGTAAGGTCTCAAGGCACACTGAGGTCTCAGGGAACACACTGAGGTTTCAGGGAACACACTGAGGACTCAGGGAACACAGAGAGGTCTCAGGGCACAGTGAGGTCTCAGGGCGCACAGTGAGGTCTCAGGGCGCACAGTGAGGTCTCAGGGCCAGCGGTGAGGTCCCAGGGCACACAGTGAGTTCTGATGGGGCACAGTGAGGTCTCAGGGCACATGGGGAGGTCTTAGGGCACACAGTGAGGTCTCAGGCACAGTGAGGTATTAGGGCACAGTGAGAGGCCTCAGGTTGCACAGTGAGCTCTCAGATTGCACAGTGAGGCCTCAGGGCATGAAGTGAGATCTTAGGGAGCACAGTGAGGTCTCAGTTTGCACAGTGAGAGGTCTCAGGTTGCACAGTGAGATCTCAGGGCGCACAGTGAGATCTCAGGGCGCAGTGAGGTCTCAGGGAGCACAGTGAGGTCTCAAGGCACAGTGAGGTCCCAGGACTCAGTGAGATCTCAGTGTGCACAGTGAAGTCTCAGGGGACGGAGTGAGGTCTCAGGGAGTACACTGAGTTCTCACAATACATAGTGAGAGGTCTCAGGTGCACAGTGAGGTCTCATGGCACATATGAGAGGTCTCAGTTTGCACAGTGAGGTCTCAGTTTGCACAGTGAGAGGTCTCAAGTTGCACAGTGATATCTCAGGGCACACAGTGAAGTCTCAGGGGACGGAGTGAGGTCTCAGGGAGTACATTGAGTTCTCACGATACATAGTGAGAGGTCTCAGGTTTCACAGTGAGGTCTCAGGGTGGACAGTAAGAGGTCTCAAGTTTCACAGTGAGAGGTCTCAGGTAGCACAGTGAGGTATCAGGGCGCACAGTGAGGTCCCAGGGGTCACAGTGAGGTCTCAGTGTGCACAGTGAAGTGTCAGGTGCACAGTGAGGTCCCAGGGCTCACAGTGAGTTCTGAGGATGCATAGTGAGGTCTCAGGGCACACAGTGAGGTCTCAGGGTGCACAGTGAGGACTCAGGGCGCACAGTGAGGACTCAGAGCCCAGTGAGGTCCCAGGGCGCAGTGAGGTCTTAGGGTGCACAGTGAGATCTCAGGGCGCGCAATGTGGTCTCAGGTGTACAGTGAGGTCTTAGGGCACAGAGAGGTCTCAGGAAGAACAGTGAGGTTTGGGGGCACAGTGAGGTCTCAGAGAGCACAGTGAGGTCTCAGGGTGCACAGTGAGTTCTTAGTGCACACAGTGAGATCTCAGGGTACATAGTGAGGTCTGGGGGCACAGTGCGGTCTCAGGGCACAGTGATGTCTCAGAGTACACAGTGAGGTCTCAAAATACTTTGGAAGCCTGGCTCCTGAGCATCCCCACAGGAGGCAGGGTGCTCCCAGTCTCTGAAGCACACAGATGCTTAGAAATCAGAGTTTGTGCATCTTTCGTGCTCAGATGTTTGAAAGAGCTGCTACTACTAAGAATTAACTCATGATGTGATTTTCCTGTAAGAGGAGCTGATGGGGCATTTGTTGGGGATCAGAGATAGTTTTAATCGCCCTAAGCCTGGCAGACTCCACCCTGCTGCACAAGGGCAGCTGCCTGGTGATTGGCACTGGCTCAGAAGGGTCTGCGGCGTCCGGCCCGGCCTGGCCAGGTGTTAGCACACCGCAGGCCGCTGCAGCAGAACCAGGGGCACCGACCTGAGAGAGAGGCACAGGCAGCAAGGTCAAAGGCCTGAGGCAGTGAGAACCCAGGAAGCTCCGTGCAGGTCGTCCGATGAGAGGCAAGTCAGGCCAGGGCTTTAAGAGAATCACTGGGAAGACTCAGAGTTTGAAAGTTCTCTCCGACTGTACAAAGGGTGCAGCGGCCAGTGCTCTGGTCCCACCCAAGCCACAGCCCCTCAGGACAGTCCAGTTCCTCTGAGATTGTCAATGTCCCCCCTTTCTGAACTCACAAGATGCATGTTCAATGTCACCACCACCAGCGCATATTCACTGGCAGCCACAACTCATGGCCTGGCCTGTGGCTCAGAGAACAGACTGCCCGTCTGAGCAGCCGCCCTGGCTGCAGGAGTCCAGCCAGGCTGTGGCCGCACAGGTGCAGGCTCCCGGCATGCAGATGGTGAAGGGACTGGCGAGCGGCCGCAGTCCTGACCCTCACAGCTGGAGGGCAGGGAGACAGCCTTCCTCCTGTGCAGGGAAATGACTTGTTGGTTCAGTCCATTTGCCTGCCTGCAGCTTTCCCTTGGAATCAGTCCCCTGTAACCAAGGTGTCAGGGGGACAGCCATCCACCCAGGGCAGGCCTGCTTGCTGGCAGATATTCGGAAAGTGCCCCTCCTTGGCGTGTGCTCTCATCCCCCGGGTATAGGGGGCACTTGTCAGAGTGACTGGGCAACTACCACATGACTCAGTCAGATCCAGACCCTGCACCAGAGCTGGGAGATGGGCAGTGGGAAGGGAGAAGGGCTGGGGAGAAGCAGCTCGCAGCTGCCTGTGGAGACGCTGGTTCGTAAATGAAAGGCTGCACCTGAGTGTGCTCACACCTGCGGGTGCACATCCTCTGGGGCTGCCCAGAGCATTCTGAGTTCAGTCCTAATTCTGCCTCTTCCAAGCTGTGGGTTAGAAAAGTTACTAATACATGTGTATCTCTGTGTTGTAATATGAATAACAATAAGAACAAATCTATTTCACAGGATCGCCATGGGGAGCAGCCACACTTAAATGCATTATTATGTAGACAGGTTTATTCATAAAGTCAACATGTAGTTATTAATGAAAGAGCAAACCACTTCTAAGGCAAGAACATTTTTTAATGCAAATCTGTACTAATAATAGAGTAATATGGGGGGCAGTTGGGACTGAGCAGGCTGGCAGGGGAGGAGTTAATGGCATGTAGAGTGGTTAGGGCTGATCAGGTGAGCGTTTAGAAGCCAGTGGTCCAGGATTGAGAGAGGGATGTCCGATTGCTGGTTTAGGCCCAATCCTTGACTTCCGACAAAGCCCTGGTTGTATGGCCGTGGCAGAGGCAATTAGGGGTAATAGGGCCAAGAGAGGAGGGCAGCCAGACATCTCCCAAAGGGTCCCAGATTGGAAAGGCTACAGGCCATCTAAGGGACACCCCTCCCCCAAAATTCATGCACCAGGCCTCTAGTGTTTTTATAAAAGAGTATTATATAGTATGAAATCAGATCAGAAATTAAAACAATTAAATTCTGAAAAGTAAGAAATATGACTAATTTACATTAATTTAATTTATAAAAGCACTTTCAGGATGATAAAATATTTTCCTATAACACAAGCTAATCTTATGGATGTTGGAATAGATATGAAAGTTTCCTAACTTATGATGCTTTTCCTTTATGTGTTGAAATTTCAAAGAAAAAGCTAATTGGGCATGCTCAAAAACATAGCCTAGACAGTTCAGAGACCCCTTTCAGAAAAGTATTCTAAGAAAAAGAGAAAGCAAATTTATGTTAAAAACATTAAAACAAGAGTCACTCCACAAATAATTAGAAAGTAAAAGAGTGAAAATATTCAGTGTAATATAACTTTAAAAAGCCCAGTTCAACAATCCTTCAATGCAGAGGAATTCGCTAATAAATGGATCTGCCCTGACATTTTTAGTTTTTTGTCTATGATGCTCAAAGTTAAAATTTACCATTCTGGGTCATTCATAGTTTTAAGTACATAAAAAATAGACTAGATTGTATCATGTTCAAATTGTTTGATTAGACAAATAAATTACTATTCATGTATAGCTTTCAGAATTTCTCAAAGTTCAACCAATTTAATAGAAATTACTCTGAGCAATATTTTAAAGAAGTATAATGTTAACTCAAAAATTTAAGAAAACACTTATCAATGTAGTCAAAAATGTACATTTTAATTCTTGGATATATTATAAGAACACTAGCTGTTATTAATAAAATTATTCACAAAACTAAAATGTTTTCATTAGCCAAAACCAGTTTGGCTCAGTGGATAGAGTCGGCCTGTGGACTCAAGGGTCCCAGGTTTGATTCCGGTCAAGGGCATGTAACTTGGTTGAGGGCATATCCCCAGTGGGAGGTGTGCAGGAGGCAGCTGATCAATGTTTCTCTCCCATCGATGTTTCTAACTCTCTATCTCTCTCCTTTCCTCTCTGTAAAAAAAAATCAATAAAATATATTTTAAAAGTAATAAAATTTTTTCATTAAAAATTGCAAAAATGTGTTTTCTTTGTGCACACAGCAGACATCTCGTGACAGCAGCCACGGCCGCATGGCTCGGGAGCCAGTGGCACAGCACAAACATGTCTCAGGCCCTGTCCTCATGGCACCAGGTTCTGAGAGCAAAGTGTAGAGAAGAGCAAGTAGATGACAGATCAACTCACAGATAGAGAAGAAAATACCTGGTAATTCAACTTGCTGTGGAGAGGAAATAGTGTGGTTTAATGGAGTGGCAGGTGGTCGTGTAAAAGGAATCTGAGAAATTAGTCTCCGTCTGACCCACATGAGGCAGAATTCCGGGAGGAGCAGCCGACAGCAGGTGTAGTGGGATGGCGGAGAGGGAGGGCAGGGAATGGGGATTTTATTTTAGCCTCCAGAGTAAGCCACCGAGTATTCAAAAAATGAGCAGGAGCATAATTTGATTTGTAATTTGTAAATGTATATGTATTTTAAAATCACTGTAGCTTAGCTACTCTGGTACATGGGACAAAGGGAGAATGGTGTGGAAGTGGAGGAAAGGGTGGAAGTGGTGTCGGGGCGAGATGAGGGCACCGTGGCGGTCACAGCAAAGGTGGGAAAGGGTGAAGACACAGGACACTGCTGGAATGTCTACACAGGACTTGGAGGCACGAGCGAGGGGAACAGCGGAAGCCTGGGCCACTGCCCGGCGCTGAGTGGGGGAAGGAGCAGGGTCAGGGCGCAAGGCTGATGCCCTGGGTGGGAAGACAGAGCACAGGGCTGGGCTGGAGAGGAACCAGCTTTCCATCCTTTTAGGTTTATCAGCATCAAGATGACGCTTAAAGACCTGGGGCTCAAGGAAATAGCTAAACAGCACCAACGAGGTTAAAGCACAATGTGGAGACCTCAGACTAAAGACACTGGAGAAATGACTTACTAGTATAATGTCCATTTCACGATTTAACAGTGACCTTTTCAGGCAAATACTTAATCATGTGTTAGAAAACTGAAAAAGTGAAAACATAGAAATAAATAAACAGTTGGTTACCTACTTCTAATGCAGGGAATTGGGCTAATATTTTTAAAATAATGTCATTGCAGTAGATTAAAATGTTTTTATATGAAAACATGACAATTTCTAGGAGAATGAGCAGAAGCAATAGAAATTTCATGTCACTTTGAAAAAAAAATCTCCATTAAAATAATTATGAAATGGAGTGTAGACACTATTTAGGTTTTGACAACTGATAATCTAAATGCCATTTATATTTAAACAAGATTTCAAAATATATGAGGTCAGGGCTCTATCTTCCAATATAGAGACAAAAACAAATAATAATGACATCTTGAATGTCTCAGCTCAAGGTGTTAACTGCAGCCCGAGAACATCTAGATCAAGGAGACAGCACAGCCTCGGCGTTCATACAAGGTCTGAGTGGGGCTTTGTGAGAAAATCTGGTACCCCAGGAATTGGAGTCAGAACAAAAGGAAAGACTCACAGACAGAACCCTGAAAGCTCAAGCTCCTCTACAGTTTGATCTAGATGAAGATTGATTCCCTAAGTGTAAAATTATTCAATATCCTAAAACCTCACAAAAAGGATTTTCAAACACCTTAAATGGACATGCCCTCAATCTCACACACTGCTGTTTCCTGACCTTTCACTTCCACCCCTGCATATTTAATTGAAGATTATTCTTTATAATTTTATACAACCATTATTTTATTTATATAAACTTTATCCAGACTATTTGTCTATTATTTCTTCTTGCATTTCAAACCTGGGGTCTTCGATCATTTCACTTCTTCTGAAAATATATGCTTCAAACTTTCTTTGGTGAGCATGCATAAAATGTTGTGTATCTGAAAATGTGTTTATTTTCCCTGATCCATGAAAGATTTTTTGTGAGTACAGATTGTGAAATTGTTATTAATTTTTCTGAGGAATTTGGTTTAATCTACTGTCCTTTGGTTTCCATCATGCTATTGAGAAATCTACTCTCAGCCTATTTTTCAGTGTGTGTGTGTGTGTGTGTGTGTGTGTGTGTGTGTGTGTGATGGATGTTTTTTCTCTCTCACTGCCCTTAGGATATTCACTTTGTCATAGTTGTTCTACAAATTCACTATGAAACATCTAAGTAAAAATCTCTTCAACCAGCTTCATGGCATTTGTATATTTATGTCTTTCATTATTTCCAGAAAACCAAACCTATGTTTTTAAATATTGCCCTTCTTCCATTTTCCTTATTCCACCTCTCTCAAGCTTTGGTGAGATATCAGTGTTCTTTTTACAGTCCTGTTTCTTAACCACTGCTTCAAATTCTGTATTCCTTTGTATGTTTGCATTGTACTCAGCTTAGTCCCTGAAATGTCTTGTTTTAAAAAAATGACTGAATGGCCAGGATAATGAAAATACCTCCCAAATTTGTCAGTCTAAAGAACTCTATTCCTTTGTAAGCTCAACTTCTTCAAAATTATTGATGGTTTAGAAGGAAAAAGTTAAAGTTTAATTCTGTGTAATTATGAATGTGGAAGAGAGACAAAACCCACACGTTTTTTTAATGTTGATAAATGCCACACTATATGATATGATACCAATTTAATGTGATTTTTGTGTTTGTTTTATATTTCTAAACTTTTTCAGAACATTACCAAAAAAAGTTATATGTATTTAAGTTCACTCCAGTTAAATATTGCGGATGCTTAAGCAATTCCAGCTTCCTGTGACTACATATCACCCAAACCTCAGCGTTAAACATTTTAGTAGATGATCACCCGTTGTGCCCTCCACAGCCTGCCTTAGTCCTCGGCGATTTCCAACCCTGGCAAAGCCGAGGCTGTTTCTGCTCTTGGTTGAAGCTCCAGGAAAAGATCACATGACTGTGATGAAAAGATCACATGACTGTGACGAAGGACCTCATCCCACTGCTCCCTTTCTCACTGTTCTCACCAGGCACGTGCTCATCTCTAAGCAGCACCTTCTTAGCTGCCGCACGGCTCTTCCTGAAGGGGACTCGAGTGCCCTCACCTTATTCACTTGTTACCCCTTTTCTTGTCTTTGCTGTCTCTCGCCAAAGAGTTGGACTTCAATAAATGTTTGACAAAAACATTAATAAATAGGCACATCCAACTGACGGTAAAAGCAAATGGTTTCACAGCAGAATGGGAATGAGCCAATTCATTGTGTGTAAAAAAAACCCACGGTCACAGGAGCCTTGTTAAAACCTTCCCCACATGATGGATCCACCCAGTTTAAAAGGAACAATGACATCACAAATGTATTTATGCTCACAGCTGGTATTAAAGGCACGTGAAAGCTTTCGTGTGGGCCTGCGTTGGCCAGGAGGTCAGGTGAAAAGCGTGAGGAGTGTTCCTAGGACCTTCACCAGCTCCACTTGGTCTTCATTTTATGCATTAGACTAGCACGTGGCTGTGCTCCCCCCGACCTAACGGCAGGGTGAGTGTGCTCCACCCGTCAGGCTGATTATTGGAAAATAGAATGCATGAAGACCGATAAAGGATAAATTACCAACACTGCGCTGTACTGAGGAGGACTTACGAAATTTCTAAGCTGGAGAATATGAAATTGTTGGAAAACCATCTGTCCTAAGTGGAATAGACATTAGCTTAACTATAATTAGGAGCATGGGCAGTGTGCTCTGATTTTTGGACAAGTTAGAAGACAGGTCCACACTAAACAACCGTCTACAACACGATGGAAGGGAAAGAAGTACACGTTTGCATAGCCTCTTCCTCTTCAGGGAGCAGAGGAATCAGCACTGGTGCAGCTCACATACTTCCAGCCTGCATTACTCCAGCAGCCTCTGTGCCGTCAGACATGGAGATTCAGCAGGGACGATGCAGGAAGCCACAATAAGACTGTTAGCAACCAGTGCCGTGTGGCAGGTACACTGCTAAACGGAAACTGGGCCGCTGGTTAGAAACAAAGGCTTTTTCCACTCAATCTGTTGATTCTGAAAAACCTAACAGTGAGCACAAAGCCTGAGCAGTAAAACCTGTAGAGGTTAAAAAGTAAAAATAATCAAGTGCTGACTGGATGTTTTTAATGGACAGGAAGCAAGGACTTTCAGAGATGTGCTCCTTTTCAGTCTGTTTTTAAGCTTAGTATTTGCTGGGCCCGGCAGAGGATGGAGCAGACTCAGTGCTGTCAGCAAGGAAGGCCAGGCCTGGACGGAGGACGAGCCATGCCTGTGTGCAGGCTGCCTCCTGGCCTCTGTGGCCTTTGACCCCCATTAAAGTGCCTGACTGGCGGCAGGCCATGGTACCTGACACTGAAGTGGCTGAATCTCTGAATTGTTAACACTTTTAACATAAACCTTGATATCCTGTAACTTTAAAAATTGAATTTCCATGAAAACAGGCCTTATTCTCTGGATAAACATTCTGTGGTAGCCTCACTCCATACCATGTCTCCCCTAAATATCATCTAGTGAGGCATCTGTTTAGTGTCGATGGGCCGGTCACTCCTCAGGCTCTCACACGTTAGAGCTGAGGTGCGCCTGCCAGCGGTGAGCGCGCGGGAAGAGGCTTCCGGAGGCCGCAGTGATGAATGAGAGAGAACCCTCCCAATGTCCATCCTGTTGCTGCTGTGTATCATGTGGTTTCATCAACCTGCATGTCATCTTCAGCATCTTCTTCAGTTAAAGAAGAGAGCCTGCATTACGTAGGGATTGTGTGTGTGCACATGTGTGCATGTGTACACACAAGTGTGCATGAGTGTGTGTGCATTGTGGGTGTATGTGTTGCATGTGTGTGAGTGCATGTGTGTAAGTGTTCATGTGTGTGTTCATGGGTGCACATGCCTGTGTGTGTGTCTGTGTGCGTGTGTATGAATAAAACTGTATGACGGGCTGGCCTGAGGAGTGATGCCATCACCCAGCAAAGACGGGCAGTCGGAGGCAGGCACAGGCGCTGCTGTGGGAGGAACGGGCCTGTGGTGGGTGGTTGCAGCGTCCGCCTCCTCTCCCCCTGGAGCTTCGCCTTGTCCAACCCCTGCAGCCAGTGAGAGACTTTCACACCGAGGACTGAGGGGTGAACGGAGCTCCTGCTCTCTGCAAGTCATTCTCCAGCGAGGGGGACACCAGCCCTCCGATGGACCTGTCAGCTCAGGAGGAGGAGCTGGGGACCCTGCACCTGTTGTCCCCAGAAGCCTTGCGGGGCCCTGCAGCCAGACCTGTCCTTTCCTCCGTCCTGCTGGCCCAGGTGAGGTGAGCTGTTTCCCTGACTTCTTTCACCCCAACCCGACCCCGACCGTGAGACCAAGAGCTGCCGCTCAGCTGAGCTCTCAGGTCCCCAGGCATCAGCTGCCCTCCCAGCTCGGACTGAGCAGCCTCAGTGGTTCTTGGATCCTGCTGATGGGTCGTGTACTCGCCCACGGCCAAACATGCTCACGTGGCCCAGGGAAGCTCGGAGGGGGGAGCTGCTGGTCTTCTGGGGTCCCCCCGGCCTTCGAGCCTGTGTCGGGGTGGCAGTTGGCCTCCTGAGAGCAGAACACATTCTGCCCAGAGACACCGTCCTTCACTACCCTGACCCGACCCGTTCTCTCCCTCTCAACCCGTCCTATGAGCCACTGTGCGAATTATAACAACAATGGCCATAAAAGCCACCACTGTTTCCCTCCACTTGGTACCTCTGCTGCGACCTGCCCGTGGCAGGGACAGCTGAGTCTAGTCTGAACAGGAAGGACTCAGAAGGAACAACCAAAGGAGGGATGACGAAAGCGAAGGGCGCATGCTTCACACGGTCATCCTCTCCTTGGAGAAAGGATTCATAGTGCAAACCGGGCAAAGGGGCCCTCCACACCCCTGAGGCTCAGTCCCGTCTTCTCTACCTGCTCATTCAAAAGTACCTTCCCCACAAGCGCAATCTCTCTTGTTCAAGAAAACTCCCACAATTTACCATAATTAACATGCCTATAAGTTCTAGGGAAATCATTTAGTGCCGTGTTTGCTCTGTTCTCCCCCAGCTGTTCATTGCACAGCTGTCATTGGCCAGGCCTCTCCTGGATGACAGGATTCCAAACACGAGTCACAGCCTCAGAGTCCAGTGGAGGGACAACCCTGGACAGACAGAGAAGGGCACTGCTGTATTTGCATTTCCAGGAGAATGCTACAGAGAAGCATGGACCCAATCAAGCAGTCAGGAAGGACTTCCTGGAGGAAGTGCCATCTAGTTCATTTTTCCGAAGTGCTTAAAGGATAACAAAAAACAGAATCACTCATTATCACACAATCATAATTATGGCAGAAACTCTGGAAAGTTGTCATTCTACAACTTGGTGGAAGTAATACATACCCACACACACAGCCTCCATCTACAGCAGAGATTTTTCCATATATCATCATTATAATTTTCTTAACGAGCTCTTCCTATACATGTTTTCCCCATTCTTCCCATAAAATAAGGGCATAAAGATGTCAGTAATAAAAATGCATTTTCTGGTTCCCGTATTCTATCATGGGAATATATCTCTGAGCACATATGTCATACAAGACAACAGCGGTATCTCCCACATTCATTGCAATGTTAACAGCAACTTCATGTGCAATTAAAATATCATCATCCACTTTGAACTAGCTGGCAGTTACACAGCAAAACCCAGACAGCCAGAGACTGCCGAATACAAATTCTGCTCAAGGCAACATGCAAAACTCACCAAGATGGGCCCTGTGCTGAGCCATAAGACAAGTCTCAGTGCATTCTAAAACATTAACTTGCAAAGTATGTTCCCTGACCATAATAAAATTATTTAGAAATAATGAGCATGTTATCTCTAATAAAGGCTAAAATGTTTAGCAATTCAAAATCACACTTCTGAAAAAAAGAAAAAAAAAGTGAAGTATTTTAAATTGAATGATAAAAGAATAATGTAACATGCATGATGGGCTATAGGCTATGGGCGAAAGTAGTGCAGGAAAGCATTCATTGTTCTCAAAGTATGCTGCCTTGTCATCTGTGTGAAAAGCTAGAGGTTGTTGTCTTTCATGTGAAAACCTAAATGGACATTTTGTTTACCCATTTCTTTGCCTGTTTAAATCTGTATCAGCTTTTGAAGATACAACCTCACATACACGGCACAGTGACACCAGACCCAGAGTAAGATCATGTTAAGTTCCTAGAACTTAACAAATTCACACATTCACAAATGTCTCGGCTGCGCCCACATAAATACATTTCTTGCCATAAACACACACATATATACTCAGTCTCCTTTCGCTGAAAAGCAGGACTGAGTTAGAGAAATCAGACTCACACTATTGATTTGGAGAATGGTTTAAACCTCTAACATAGTCCATATTAACGTGTGAAACCATGACACAGCCATCAAACGTGACTGAATCCCCAGGACTGTGTGTGACGTGGGCAAATCTGACAGCACAGGCAACGCCCCGCCCGTGAGCAGCGTGGAGAGTGACAGTGGAACAGACACAGACTTGCAAAGCAGGGAGACCTTTGCTTCCTCCAAAACCAGGTTTTATCTGGGGCCTGTGCTCCAGATAAGCCCTGACCGTCTGAAGCATGAGCGCTTGGCTTTAGCCTGTACTTCGATGGTCAAGGCCACGCGGCCTCACGCAGGTGCAAGGCAAGGACACAGCAGCTTCACGGAGCACACTGTGCAGCTGCCTTTCCGGAGCCCAGGTGCTGATGTCCCTGTGGGGGAGCCCTTTGGGAATTGGTGTGAATGTGTGTTGCTGACCCGCGGTGGCGGCTCCTTACGTTGCCGCGGCTGCTCGGTGCGGCGGCTTTGAGAACTGTTTTGTCTGATGGCTCCTTGTTAGCAATCGCTACTTGTTCTGTGATAAAGGCTCTCCTGTACGTCTGTGGCTGCTCTCTGTCTAACACCTGGCATCTACAGGGTGCAGCCCTTAGCAGAGGAGGACCTGCGCTCATAGATGATAGATAGATGACAGATAGATAGATAGATTGATTGATTTCATATATGACCAAAGAGTTTATAGGCATTGTTTTCAAAAAGCTCTATTACTTTCTTTCACTCTTTAAAACTGATTGTTCATCCTCTTACATTGTTATGACATGACATCCACATGTGAGGGACGACATACCTTTCACTTTTCCCCGGGTCTAACTGAGCCTCTCTCCCAGACAGTCCAGAGGGACCAGAACCGTCTGGATGCCCACAGAATGGCAGGCCCATGGAGCTGACAGCAGTGTGGGCGGGCTTGAGGAAACATGTGTGCACTCCGGCCCAGGGCCAGGCTGCTGGGACAGCCTCCACGCCGAAGGACAGCAATGGCACCTGGTGTCACCCCCGTGGAGACAGGTGCTGGAGGCAGCATACCACGCCTGGGCTATTGCTCTGATTAGGGCTTCCATGTTGGGGACAGTCCCACCTGAGCGGCAGAGCAGGAGCAGGCTGCCCACGCCTGGGTCAGAGGTCAGCAGACTCCGGGACGGAGGTCAGTGAGGCAACTCCCTGGTGGGCCTCAACCTTCCGCCTCCTCCAGCCTCAATGCCTGCTTCATCCAGTGCACCAGGACCACCTTTGGGCATTTAAACTTGCCTCCCCTCAAGTGTCCTTTCAATCTGCTATTATTTCTCTGTGAAGCTTTGTAGATTAAAGGTTTGGAGAGATAAGACAAAAAAAATGAGCAGAAGCAGAAAAAACAAGAGGAACAATGCCCCTCCTCTCAGTCTCCTCTGTGAATCCCCCTCCACCTGGCCACTCTGTCTGTTTGTGACCAGGATGCAGGTCCTAATGGGTGCTGGACTAATGCTCCCTCTGCTCACTTGGAGGCAGGATCCACCAGGGAGGAAAGCACCCACCACCTGTTGTCCTGTTGCTGAGTTCTTCCTCAGATGCCTCATATTTAATCATGCTTTTCAGCTTTAAAAATAGATCTTTCTGTTAAAAATGATTGAGGCCCCACTATCAATTGAATTGTCTCCCCAATTCATATGCTGAAGCCCTAACACCCCGAGGTGAGTGTGTTTGGCATTCCTAATTGAGGTTAAATGAGGTCAGAAGAGTGGGCCCACCCTGACAGGAGTAGTATCCTTAGCAGAAGAGACCAGGAGAGCATGGCTTTGTCCCCTGGGGCACAGGAGGGAATGGCCTCCCCAAGCAGGAGAGAGCTCTGTCCAGAAGCAGAGAAACAAGACCTGGTCTCGGACTCCAGCCTCCAGAAATTAAAGTCCTTTAGGCCACCCAGTGGATAGCACTGGTCATGCAGCCTGAGTGACGGTCACATCCCTATTTGACTTCCTACAAAACAGTCCCTCATGGTAGAATGTGTAACCACCAAAGAGCTGCTGCCTCTGAGTGTAGGGTGACTCCAAGAGTAGGGGAGATGGATTCCCTAGCACACCAGGACCATCCTCAGAGGTGACACTCAATTAATCATATGCAGAAGCAAAGGAGGATCAAAGACCAGAACAAATGCATATTCATTCATTCATTCACTGAGAGGGACTAACTGAGCGCCCACCCTGGGTGAGTTAAAGACAGTAAGATTGTGGCCTCCAGTTTCATAGCGGACGTTGACAGAGTCTAACAATTACGATGCAGAAACCACAGTGGAAAGTAAAGGCTATGGACAGTTACAACAGCTCAGAGGAAAGACGCGGAAGCTGGCGAAGTGGGGGAGGCACTGCAGGAGGAAGCTGGGCAAGCAGGGCTGGGCCTTGCCAGCGCAGGCCTTCAGTGCAGCCCCCGGGGTGAGTGCTGGCTTCCCATGAGCCCACGGCAAATGGCACTCTCTTACCCCAGAGAGTGCGGCTTCCAGACTATGTGGGCACGTAGGTAAAGCAACCAGCCATGTCTCTTTCACATGGATGTCTCTCTCTCTCTCTCTCTCTCTCTCTCTCTCTCTCTCTCTCTCTCTCCCCCCCCCTCCCTTCTACTGGCTCCTTAAAACCAATAGAAAAAAATGTCCTCGGGTGAGGATTCTTAAAAATGAGCATTCTCATTATGAAATGAATAAATGTGTAAACATGAAGTACCTTCCTCCTTTTCATGACTGTTTTTACCACTCTGTAAACGTGAATCTGAAAAACAATACATTTCAGGCAGTACTGGGGAAGAACATCAAGGTAAGTCATAGCAAAGGGAGATCCGCTCCAGAGCTCCTCCTAGGAGCCTGCACCTGCTGTTTCAAAGCTTGTCCCTTCCCGCCCCAGGGCCTCCAGCGGGATGGAGTGAATGAGGGGCTGAGGTAGCCGAGAGGACAGTGGAAAGCGCGTCCTGAGACGCCTTACCTGGAACACTTACCCAAAGCCCTAGCATGGTCCCTATGGCCCTGCCCACTCACAGTGTCCTTTCCTCTGTGTGGTGGAGGGGGAGGGCTGAGGCGTGGGGAGGGGAGAGGGGAAGGGAAGAAGGGAGAGGAGGGCTGGTCATTGGCAGGACCTCAGAGAAGCATGCAGGTTTGCTTGACTCTGTGCAGGTCAAGTGTGTCCTAAAGTGGGCCCGGCCACAGGTTCCACAGCTACAGGTGCAGCCGCCCTGGAAGGAGGGGAGATTTCAAACCAGCCAGGGTGCACACGGAAGCATGTGCAGAGGGACCACCCTCACCCTCGCAGTCAGCCGAGCTGCTCTGTGAAGTTCCACAGAGAACTCTGGGAAGGAAGTGGCCCGCCAGTGGGCAAGGGGAGCAGTTGGGGCTGCAAGATCTCTGGGACAGGAGAGTGAAGGGGAGCCGCTGGAGCTGGGTGTGGCCAGAGTGCAATGGACCAGAGCAGGCAGGGCACAGGCGTGGAGGAAAGGATGCAGGACGAAGGTGGAAGCACACTCAGGAGGCTTCTGGTGGAGGCTAAGAAGGAGGCTCTAGGTGTTGAGAGGGACAATGGGTCTGAGTTTTGGGAATTCACATAACCTTCAGGAACTGACACAGAGAAAAGACAGGGGGAGGGGACAACAAGAAGGGGAAGGGGACCAGGAAAAAGGGCAAAGGGGGTGTGGTGTTCAATATGCCCTTTAAATGGAGCTGTGTCCTGCACTATATTGGATGTTAATAGAAGCTTTGAAAATGATGAAGACTTTGCTGCATTTTATAAAGAGCTCCACAAGAAGAGGCTATAACCCTGGTAAACATATATGCACCCAGTATGGGAGCTCCTAAATATATAAAGAAACTTCTGGAGGACTTTAAGGGAGAGATGGACAGCAATAGAGTCATAATAGGAGACTTTAACGCTTCACCGACTTCACTAGATAGATTTTCCAGATAAAAAAATTAATAAGAAAACAGTGATTTTAAATAACACACTAGATCAGATGGATTTAATTGACATTTATAGAACATTTCACCCCAAAATTTCAGAATATACATTCTTCTCAAGTGCACATAGGTTATTCTCAAAGATAGACCATATGTTAGGACACAAAAACAAGTCTCTACATGTTGAAGAAGATTGAAATCAATTCAAGCATCTTCTCAGATCACACGAGAATGAAATTAGAAATCAACAACAGTAAAAACACTCAAAAACATTCAAATGAGTGGAGACTTAAATAGCATGCTATTAAACAATGAATGGGTTACCAAAGACATTATGAATGAAATAGAAAACTTGCTGGAAACAAATGTAAATGAACAAATGACAACTGCAAATCTGTGGGACACAGTGAAAGCCTTCCTGAGAGGGAAGGTCACTAGAGGACTACAAGAAACAAGAAAAACTGGTAATATGTTATCTAACCTACAACTTAAAGAATTAGAAAGAGAACAGTAAGAAAATTTCAGAGTAAATAGAAGGAAATAATAAAGATCAGAGCAGAAATGAATGTAATAGAGACCAAAAATAAATAAATAAATAAATAAATAAATAAATAAATAAATAAATAAATAAATAAATATTAATAAAAGCAAAGGCTGATTCTTTGAAAAGATAAACAAGGTTGATGAACCTTTAGCCAGAATCAACAAGAAATAAACAGAGAAGATCCAAATAAACAAGATCATATATAAAAGATGTGAGGTAACAACTGACTTCACAGAAATACAAAGACTCTTAAACAACACTATGAACAACTATATTAGAAAAAGCTGGACAACTTGGATGAAATGGACATATGCCTAAAAAAAAATACAATCTTACAAAATTCAATCAGGAAGAATCAGAATTTGAATAGGCAGATAATTACTGATGAAATTGAAGCAGTAATCAAAAAACTTCCAGCAAACGAAACCAAAGCCCTGCTCTGCATGGCTTCACAAGGGAGTTTTACCAAACATTCAAAGAAAAACTAATTCTATCTTCTCAAACTATTCCAAAAAATACGAGAGGAAGGAACACTTCCAAGCTCTTTTTATGAGGCCAAGATTATCCTAATTCCAAAACCAGATGAAAACACTACAAAGAAAGAGAATTTCAGGCCAATATTCCTGATGAACATAGATACTAAAATATTAGCCAATTGGGTCCACCAATATATTAAAAAGATCATACAACATGATCAAATGGGATTTATTTCGGGGATGAAAGTTTGGTACAATATTCTTAAAACAATGAATGTGATACCACACATAAACGAATTGAAAGACAAAAATCAGGAACATATCAATGGATGCAGAAAAAGCATTTGACAAAATCCAACACTTTTTTGATAAAAACTCAACAAAATGAGAATAAAGGGATCATACCTGAATATAATAAAGACCATTTATGACAAGCCCACAGCCAACATCATACTATATGGGTTAAAATTAAACCATTTCCCTTAAGAACAGGAACAAGACAGGGATATACTTTTCACCACTTTTCTTCAGCATAGTCCTAGAAGTCCTAGACACAGTGTTCAGACAGAAGAAGACATAAAAGTATTTCAAATTGGAAAGGAAGAAGTAAAACTGTCATTTGCAGATGAAATAATATTGTACATAGAAAACCCTAAAGACTCCACCAAAAATCTACTAGATTTAGTAAATGAATTCAGCAACATAGCAGAACACAAACTAACACCCAGAAATTGAAGGCATTTTTATACACCAATAATGAACTCTCAGAAAAAGAAACTAATAAAACAATCCCTTTTATCATTGCAACAAAAAATTAACATAATTAGGAATAAACTTAACCAAGACAGTAAAAGACCTGTACTCAGTAAACTACAGATGTTGAAAAAAGAGATGGAGGAAGATGTAAAAAAGGGGAAGAATATACTGTGTTCATAGATTGGTAGAATGAATCAACATTATTAAATTGTCCATATTATCCACGGCAACCTATAGTTTCAATGCAATCCCTATTAAAACACCAATGGCATATTCACAGATCTAGAACATATACTCAGAAATTTATATGGGACCAACTAATAGCAACAGCAATCTTAACAAAGAAGAACAAGTAGGAGGGATCACAATACCACATATCAAGTTATACTACAAAGTCACTGTTCTCAGAACAACCTGGTACTAGCACAAGAAAGAGCACATAGACCAATGGAACAGAATAGAGAACCCAGAAATCAATCTAAGCCATTATGTTCAATTAGTGACAAAGGAGGTATGAGCATACAATGGAGTCAAATCAGTCTCTCCAATAAATGGTTTTGGGAAAATTGGACAGATACATGCAAAAAAATGAAATTAGGTCACCAATTTACACCATACACAAAAATAAACTCAATATGGATAAAATAATTAAATGTAAGTCATTAAACCATCAAAATCTTAGAAGAAACAAATCATTGGCAGCAAAATCTCAGACATGTCTCATAGCAGTATGTTTTCTGATATATCTCCGAGGGCAAAGGAAACTAAGGAGAGAGTGAACAAATAGGATTGAATCCAACTCTAAATGTGTTACTTTAAAAAGGAGAAGAAATGAACAAATTGTTGGAGAAAATAAAAATAAATTGTAATTCCAAACCCATGTTCTCACCTCCCAGGCCCCTAAATCTTTACAATAGGATCTCACCATTTCCTACTAAGCCCTTAGAATCCTAAGCCAACAATTCTCTTGTCATTAACATTCTCCCTAAACCTCCTTCTCCAAGTCCTCTCTTCTCCTGTGTACCCACACTGTTGTGTGCTGCTCACTGACACAGCCCAGCCCTGCTCATGCATGTTCATTCTATACTTCTACAAGACTGTCAGGTTTGTTAAGCTAGAGATTCTCTTTTGATTATACTTCTGTCCACAAAAATACCAAAAGCAATATAAGTGCTTAATTTTGTTGTTATATTGCATTAAGTATTTAGTTTACTTTTAAGGACACTTGGCTTAGAGATTTGATTTTAAAAATTATTCTTTTACCATTAATATCAAGGGATGTGGGCTTGGTGAGGGATTTGGTGACAAAAAGCTTCTTAAACCAATGTCAAGATTTACTCCTCCCTATAACTCTAATCCTAATATTACCACCACTTTTAATATATAAAACATTTCCTCCAAATACCTTTTTAAAATCTCTCAGTGAACATTATTAAAAGTTAAATTATTTAGCATGATGTTTTAAAAATAAGTACAATAAAGAGTCATGACTACGAATGCCAGGGAACAAGAAAAATGGCAAACTTACTGATGATGTCTGAAATAACTTCTAAAACCCACAAATACTCCTTTCATGTTATCCTGAAAGACGGCTCGCCACACGTATAGACACACCATGCGTAGATATGTGTATAGACAAGACACGCTGGGTCCTCAGTTGGGCACAATCTAACCAAAACTACTTAGTTTTGCTACAAAAAGAGCATTTTATTGGGCATATCCTGCCAAGAAGGGCCAGTTTACAACAACTGTCATTAGGAGTGCATTAGCCTCTAGCATTGCTTACTGTGCCCAAATGCTAGCAGGCAGCGGTGTCAAAGGGGAAGCATTTGAAAGATGTCTTTGAAACAGGGGAAACGAATTTGCCCTTGGATTGGAAAGCTGCCTTCCTAAGTGGCACACACACTCGGCCCCTGGGAAGGGGCACAGCACTTTTGCAATCAGTGCATCCCCTCGAAGGCTATTAGATGGTGGCCAATGACTTCAGGTGCACATCTGTGATCTTTTTCTTCTTCAGAATAAACATGGGCTAGAGGACAGAGCAGCAGACGCAGAGACAAGGAAAGTGTGTCTCTGCCTGCTTCCTGCCTGCCCCCCGGGCCTCGGGCCAGTCAGTTAGCATCTCTGTGCTGTTCCCTCCTCTGTGAAACAGGGATGGTGTCTCTGCATCTCTCAGTCATCTCAGGATCCAAAGTCCTAAAACTCAGAGAAATGTATCAATAGAAGCATCTCTAGAGCATGTCTCTACAATACTTTCAACAACGTAAGTCTGCTATTTTGCCACATGTTGCCATATTTTGCTCTATTTTTAAATGGAGACTAAATTTCTTCCATGCACTCCAGTGTCTAATTTGTTACTTTACATCCATCAGGCACTCAAAAAACACACAAAACCTAAGTGTATAGAATGGAGACAAAAAAATGTTTCACTAAAATCCATTTTCCCGCATCTCAAGTATTCTTAAAGTTCATCTGCATTTTATTTTATTCTAAGGAACAGAACAGAGAACCCAGAAATCGATCCATGCCATTATGCTCAATTAATATTTTAAAAAGGAGGCAAGAACATAAAATGGAGTCAAATGTAAGACATGAAACCATAAAAATCCTAGAAGAAACCAATAGGCAGCAAAATCTCAGACACCTCTCATAGCAATCTGTTTACTGATACATCTCCTAGGACAAGGGAAACTAAGAAGGAAATGAACAAATAAGACTACATCAAAATAAAAAGTTTCTACACAGCAAAAGACACCATCAATAAATGAAAAGGGAGCCCACTGCATGGGAGAACATATTTGGCAATGATACATCTAATAAAGGGCTAATAACCAAATATATAATATAAGGTAACTTGTACAACTTAACAAAAGGAAGACAAACAATCCAATTAAAAAGTGGGTAAAATACCTCCATAAATGCTTCTCTAAAGTGGACATGCAGATGAAAAAAATGCTCAAAGTCACTAATCATCTGAGAGATGCAAATCAAAACAACAATGAGTCCTAGTTGGTTTGGGTCAGTGGAAAAAGGGTCGGCCAGCAGACTGAAAGGTCCTGGATTTGATTCTGGTCAAGGACACAGGCCTGGATTGCAGGCCCAATCCCCAGTAGAGGATGTGCAGGAGGCAGATGATCAATGATTCTCTCTCATCATTGATGTTTCTATCTCTCTCTCCCTCTCCTTTCCTCTCTAAAATCAATAAAATATATATTTTAAATACAAAAAAATAATACACACTGAATGATTCCATTAAATGAGGAATTTAATATTCAAAAACATGCAAAACAAATCTATGATATTAAAAATCAAAAAACTGTCCAGCCGATGTGGTTCCATGGTTGTTGTCATGGGCACCAAGAAGTCCCTGGTTCAATTCCTGGTCATGGCACATACCCGGGTTTCAGGTTCAGTCCCCAGTAGGGGCCCACAGGAGACAGCTAATCAATGATTCTCTCTAATTACTGTTTCTATCTCTCACTTCCTCTCTCAATAAAATCAATAAAAACATAGTTTTATAAAAAAAATTAAAAATCTGGTTACCTTGGGAGGACAGAGAGTGTGTGATAGTTTAGCAGATCAAGAACAGCTCTTCTCCATGCTGGAGATATTCTGGTGTTTGATGTGGCTGCTGTTTTGTTCTTGTGATAATTTTTGAGCTCTATGTTAATGCTCTTCTCATTTATGTCTTTTACTTATTTTTTAAATTAAAATGCACTCGTGGGAGGAATTTTAAGAACAAAATAAATGGCTAACGTTAGTATCTATATAATGGATAGTTAAACAAAAGGGCCCTGTGACTAGTTTGTAAAAAAGAGATAAGGGGGAGGAAGGACGAAGAGAGAGGAAAGAAGAGAGAGGAAAGGAGAGGGTGAGGGAGAGGCAGAGAGATACTTTGTTTCATTTATTCCAAGAGATGGAAATTTATTTTTTTAAATATATTTTATTGATTTTGTACAGAGAGGAAGGGAGAGATAGTTAGAAACATCGCTGAGAGAGAGTCATCGATCAGCTGCCTCTTGCACACCCCCTACTGGGGATATGCCCGCAACCAAGATACATGCCCTTGACCGGAATCGAACCCGGGACCTTTCAGTCCCCAAGCCGACGCTCTATCCATTGAGCCAAACCCGTTTCGGCCCAAGAGATGGAAATTTAAATTAGAAGCTCTGAGATTTAGAAAGAGGAGGGAGAGAAGAGGAAGGAAGTGAGAGAAGGAAAGAAAAACTGAAAAAATTGATAAATCCCTGCTCTGAAAGCATTATTACAGTGTTCCTAATTTAGGTGATCTGAAGCTTTATTGGAACAAGTCTTCTAAATTTTGTTAGAACCCCTCCTCACTTATACACACTCCACCGCACCCCTGCCTCTAGCCATGTCTATAGAGACCAAATATGACTGTTAAGGATCTGAGAGGACACAGCGGGACAATATGCATCATCCATTCTCAGAAACCCCAGTCTCTACCAATAAGACTGTCTTGCCTGCTCCTTCGCGCGCTCTCTCTCTCTCTCTCTCTGTTTTTAGGAATTCTTCAGTCTCTCACACAAAGCATAGCAGATGACTTATTCCAAGAGAGTGTCCAGCCCACTGAGGCCCAGCTGAATCCCACACACAGGACAAACATGCAGGGGAGAGTCTTGGGTTAGCCTGAGAAATGCAGCACTACCTACCTGACACTGTGGGAACCCTAATCCGAGCACACCGGATGCTCAAGGCCAATTTGAACGTGGGGGCCCTGTCTAGAGTACGCCGGACATTCAAGGTCATGTTGCCAAACGCAGGTGCAGAGGCAAGGACACAGCGATCTTACTGTGCGCACTGCGCAGGCTGCCTTTCTGTAACCCAGATACTGTGCCATTGCTTGGCAAGAAGCCCTCTGTCTGAGTTGGTGTGAAGATGTGTTGCTGACCCGCCAGAGGCTGGCTGCTTGGTCGGGCCCCTTTGGTAGCAATGGCTCCTGTGTTGCTACTATGAGCGAGGGGTGTCTGTGGGACAGCTTTGAGAACTTGTTTGTCTGATGGCTCCTTGTTAGCAATGCCTACTTGGTCTGCAGTAAAGCCTCTCCTGCATGCCCAATGAAACTTCTCACGTCTTCTCCGGCTGTTACTGGCGTCTGAGGACCTGCATTCCCACAGAAGATGAGGCCATTTAGATCCATCCAGTGCACTGCCCTCTGGCTCAGAGGCTTTGGAGGAAGGAGGAATTGAGGAGAAAATGAAGGAAAGCCGACTGCTGGCAGGTTCCTTAAGCATGTCTCAATGGTGTTCTGCCTGCACTGAATATCAAACCCAAAACAGGCTCTGACCCAGTGCCGGTACCCTCCAATTTGGTAATTTCATAGCCATACTTTCTGGTTGATGCCCCCTTGGTTCTAGAACAAATTGAAGCTAGCTTATCAAAACACAAACAAGACGCACCAGCCAGGCTCCACGAAATCCTGAGCTCTTATGAATGTGGTCGTGTTGGTAAATTATTACCTGGGACTTCGGTTTTGTAAAGGTTTTTCATAGAAAACCCACCTTAAAGGTTTGTGGTGAACATTAAATTAAGTTAAAGTGGAAAAGCAATTAATATTCCCTTGTCAGAGCCCTTAACCATCTCAAAGTTCAGGAACAAAATAGGATTTTTTCTCTAATCATTTTAAGACTTAACGCTTTATTACATTTTTTCATTGGGAGCATTTTAAGTGGCCCCTAGTGCTAGTCATTTGTGCATTTCCTCAGAGCGTGTGGGGCTGTGGCGAGGGAGATAGCACACGTCCCCAGCGCCTCCGCTGCTGGGAACCAGCAGGTCACGCTTGCTTCGTGCTGAAGGTCGAATCACACACACAATTAAAAAGGCAATTAAATTCCTAGCGCGCCCATGATTGCGTGTCCACCCCTCAGAGGGCCAAGCATGTCCTCAAAGCCTATTTGCTAAAGCTGTGCAAGAGAGTACTTGTACTTCCTCCGAGTACACAACGGCGACTCGGCTCTTTGGAGAGTGATTTCCTGGAAAAGCTCAGCTGGTGATTATTTTTAGGTCAAAGTGGCCTCTCTTCTTTGTGAGTGGTTATTAACATTCCTTATTGAAGAGGAGCATTTTCCGCCGGAGAAAACACTGAGTATATATCAGAAGCATGAAAACAATTACACAGTAAATAATGCATTAGTGGATATCACATGTTAAAGAGGCAAATTGTAACAATACAAGGTTCTGAACTAAGTCTGTCGTGCAATCAGGAGGCCTTTCCCCTGGTTTTAATGTGTGAAGACTAGAGTCCAAAGAGCATCTGACTCCTGGAGAGCAATGCCTCATTGTGCCCCAGGAAAGGGAGGATGTGGAAATGTAAATACGTATGACTTTTACTTTCAAAGCTTCCTTATTGGTCTCATTAAAACTGTTCACATATTAAAATGTGAATTATGTCATAAAGCTTCATAAATAGCATCTTGTGTGCGATGAATGCTTTCTGGGAGCCGCAGCCAGTGCACTCGCTGGTTTGGCATGCTCCCCAGCACCAAAAGGTTGCCGGTTTGATTCAGGCCAGAACGCACAGCCAGTTTTGGGCTCAATCCCCAGTCGGGGGCATGCAGGAAGCAGCCAACCTGATTGGATGTTCTGTTCTCACATTGATGTTTCTCTCCCTCTAAAAACAAAGTAAAATAAAAAATATCTCAAGAACGAAGTCACAACACCACTATGAGAATTAGTAATCACAAAATAGCTGCACAATTAAAACTTACCATCTATACACTCTGAGAAAAGCTTGTGCAGTCTGCTTGTAGCCTTCATCCATTTCCCCAAACCTACTCACTAGGGATGACAAAATTATCCACATGTAAGCCTTTATGCACATGTGAGCACCAGATAGAGACATGTTTAATACTCCATCTCCAAACACGGGAGCTCAACTCCCAAGTGCACCACCATGGAGAAGAGGTGAGGCTCCTCTGGGTGCCCCCACCCCGGGCAGCACCGCGTGCCCTGCACCTGTTAGAAACGCAGCCGGGAGGGCCTGGGAGCTTGGCAGGTAGAGCCTTGTCCTGGTGCACCAAGGTTGTGGGCTGGATCCAAAATTGTAACTACCCACAATTTATAAAGAACTCAGACAGCTTAACACCAGGAAAACAAGCAACCCAATTAAAAAGCGGGCAGGGACTTAAGTAGACACCTCTCCAAGGAAGAGATACAGATGGCCAACAGACATGAAAAGTTGCTCAACATCCCTAATCATTGGGAAAATGCAAATTAAAAACTCACACCTGTCATAATGGCTATCATCAATAAACACACAACCAACAAGCGCTGGTGAGGATGTGGAGAAAAGGGAAACCCTCATGCAGACTGAGAAGCCAGTGTGGAAAGCAGTAGGTGTTACCTCAAAAAAGTTAAAAATGCAACTGCCTTAAGACTTAGGGATTTCACTTCTGGGAATATATCTGAGGAAACTGAAACACTGATTCAAAAATACATATGTACTTCTACGTTCAGTGTAGTGCTATTTACAAACCAAGATTGGGAAGCAGCCCAGGTGCCTATCAGTAGATGTGTGGATAAAGAGCTGTGGTCCACACAGTGGAATACTACTCGGCCTTAGAGAAGAAGGAACTTGTACTCTTTGCAACAGCAAGAATGGACCTGGAGAGTATTCCGCTGAGCAAAATAAGCCAGGAAGAGAGAGATAAATACCACGTGATTTCACTCATATGTGGAATCTAATGAACAACGGAAACAGACTCACAGAGTCAGAGAACAGAGTGGCAGCTGTCTGAGGAGCGGGGTTGAGGTTCTGTGAAAAAGGGATTCGCAGTACAAATTGCTGGTTAGAGAATAACCACAGAGATGTGGGTTGGGATGCGATGCCGGGAATACAGTCACTATCGGGATGAGCATGTGTGGGGCCAGGTGGGACCACACAGCAAGGACCACAGGCAGCAAGGACCACACTGTAAAGTACCTGATTTTCTAACCATTTTGCTGTTCTTCTGAAACAACACAGAATCATATTGAATGTAAACTGAAATTAAAACTAAATATTAAAAAAAAAAAGGACCAGCCGGCATGGCTCAGTGGTTAAGCATCTACCTATGAACCAGTGAGGGGCATATGCAGGAGGCAGCCAATTAATGGTTCTCTCTCATCATCATTGTTTCTATCTCTCTCCCCCTCTCCCTTCCTCTCTGAAATAAATAAAAATACATTTTAAAAAATGGATGTTAAAAGAAAATGCATGGTCTTTCCCATGGTGCTGGGAGCTGGGTGTCCATATGGAGTCCTTGTGGACCAGACTGTTCCAATTCGTCACCATGCCCCTCCCATAACACAGCTGTTAGACCTTACTGTCCACTATTGCATACTCCTGCGTATTCTTGTTTCCGGTTAGCTCCTAAAGTTCCTGATACAACTTGTCGACCCCTCGTTACCATGGTTACCTTCATCTCCATGGGCTACAGTTCATCATTATTTCAGGACACATAATCAAAAGTGAACAGTTCCCAGTGAATCTGACCTGCATGGGAAGTCCTTGAGTCTCAGCTGTTACACCACCAGCACAACTACATATTAATTTTCTCAGGCTTACATCAGTAGATAGCGTGTACTAAGATTACAACCAGCTAAATTCCTTTTATTCCCACACGTAGTAAGACTTATCTCCTTCACTTTGAAGTGTGGAGTCACAGAATACTTTAACCTATGCCCCGTGGTTTATATCAAAACCGATTCAATTTAAGGAGACAATAAGCTCTAATGTAGAAAGCAGTTTAATGTGGCATCTGCTTTATAGTGAGCAATCAAAATGTTAACTATTAATGTTCCTTTTCTTTAATTTTAAGCTCTTTCTGAGAGATGAGAAAGCTCACACACATGCAAACACACAACAGAGACACGCAGGCACTGAGGCATCAAGCTTCACGTTAGCGTGGAAGGAAGCTGGTTGCATTGCCAAGAATGCTTTGTTGAAATTAACTTTATTTGCACACTGACAGTATAAACCTCCATGGCGTGGGCAGTGAGATGCTGCCGCTGAGACCTGTGGTTGGCTAAGGTGTTTGAACATTCCCACTGGCCAGGCAGTGCCATGGGCCTCGCAGCCTCAGTCCCCCTCAGGGGCAGGGGGCACAGCTGATGCTCCGATGCCTCCGCTCGCTCACCCGCTGTAGCTCAGCTGACAATAGGTGCCCTGCTCTGGGCCGGCCTGAGCAGGCCCCGGGCAGGACATTGCTGGGGTGGCTGCAGGAGCCTTTGGGGCTGTGCCCTCTGACCAGCCGTCCTCGCTTCTACATTTAATACATGCCAGCTTGGAAACACTCCTACACACTCTTCATGTTCTCCGGGCGCACCTGCTCGCAATCATGGAGCAAGGACACAGTAAGCCACGTGAAATGCCCTCAGCTGGCCCTCCTGAAGCAGCTCGGAGGCGCGATGGCAGTCAGGCCTGCGCAGCCCCACGGAACGGCCCGTCACGCTGAGAAAGGAGCTCCATTAAAAACAGTCTGTTCAACACACCATCCGCGATTATAACGGCCAAGCTGGCAGTCAGCGGGGATGGAGATTAGGAGGATTAAATCTTGACGATTAGAGAGAAATGTTTAGAAGGAAAAAGTAAATTAGCAACTTGCGGGGATTACAGAGCATCTTAAATACACAGAGGTTGGCAGCCGGATTCTGAGTCTGCTGGCAGCAGTTCTCCGGCAAATCCTAATGAATTTTCCACTTGAAGTGATTGATTAGCCCCGATTGAGGACACTAATCCCTTTAGCCTCTTCTTATCTCCTGGTCTCCGGCTGCCCTGGCTCGGCACAGACTCCCAGCCGCCGTGCGGGGCAGTTCTCCCACTGGAACGGGAGAAGCGAGGACAATAGGCCTTTGCAAGCAGCCACTGAAAGGTTTATCGCCAGGTGGACGATCGTGACCTTGGCTTTTTGGAAAGAAATATTGCATTCAACCGGGACCTTGCGTTCCACCACTATGGAATGTGGGCTCTCCAAATGACTCTGTGATGGGCCAGGGCAGAGGCAGCCAGGCAGCTCCCTTACTGTTCACACCCTTCGGCCTCGACCCAAGGGAGGGAGCTGAGCTGCCGCAGCTCCTTCGTCATGGACAGAACTTTGATGTAAGTTTATAAACAATTATCTTTCATGAATCACCTTCTTTATCATTTTCTTTTTCAGATTCTATGACCTCCAAATATAATAGATGTATGACCATTTTTGTTGTTTGAAGGAAACCTGTATTAATTTTTTAAATGTTTAGTTAGTTATAATATTGTTATGCTCAAAAGGTTTAAAATGTCATGTAGACTGTTGTTTATCGGAGACATGTTTCTATCACCCCAAGCTTAGACCAGAGAAAGGTTTTAAAAGCGCTTCAGCTTCATTATCTGTGGTTTGGTTTTCTCAGTCTGACATTCCAATCTACCTGTTCCTGCCTGCTGATGGGCAGTGGCGCCGAGACAGACAGGAGCAGGTGCCGCGCACTCAGGCATGAGGGGCACCTCGGTAATCTGTGGTGCTCCTGACTAACACACTAGGCCCCGCACACCGATTCATGCAGCTGGAAAGGAACTGTGAGCCATGAGGCTGCGGTGGGCCCAGGGGCAGGCCTCAGCACATCCTCCACGCCCCCGCATGCCCCTCTCCCTGCCCCCCACTCCTCTGTCTGCCAGCAGCCCCGCTCCCACACGCTGACTGTGCGGGCCCCGGAGGGGGAGGGGGAGAAGCCCTCAGAGCAACTGGAGCCCCAGCCACGGCTCACACCACTGATGGCACCGAGCACCCTCACCCCGCTGATGGCACCAAACAGCCCTCACCCACTGCTGGCACCGAGCACCCTCACCCCATTGATGGCACCGAGCACCCTCACCCACTGCTGGCACCGAGCACCCTCACCCACTGATGGCACTGAGCACCCTCACACCACTGATGGCACCGAGCAGCCCTCACCCACTGATGGCACCGAGCACCCTCACCCCGCTGATGGCACCGAGCACCCTCACCCACTGCTGGCACCGAGCACCCTCACCCCACTGATGACACCGAGCACCCTCACCCCGCTGATGGCACCGAGCACCCTCACACCACTGATGACACCGAGCACCCTCACACCACTGATGGCACCGAGCACCCTCACCCCGCTGATGGCACCGAGCAGACCTCACACCGCTGATGGCACCGAGCACCCTCACACCACTGATGGCACCGAGCACCCTCACACCACTGATGGCACCGAGCACCCTCACCCCGCTGATGGCACCAAGCAGACCTCACACCGCTGATGGCACCGAGCACCCTCACACCACTGATGGCACTGAGCACCCTCACACCACTGATGGCACCAAGCACCCTCACACCACTGATGGCACCAAGCACCCTCACCCACTGATGGCACCGAGCACCCTCACCCCACTGATGGCACCCGAGCACCCTCACCCCACTGATGGCACCGAGCACCCTCACACCACTGATGGCACCGAACAGCCCTCACCCACTGATGGCACCGAGCACCCTCACACCACTGATGGCACCGAGCAGCCCTCACCCCACTGATGGCACCCGAGCATCCTCATCCCACTGATGGCACCGAACAGCCCTCACCCACTGATGGCACTGAGCACCCTCACACCACTGATGGCACCGAGCAGCCCTCACCCACTGATGGCACTGAGCACCCTCACACCACTGATGGCACCGAGCAGCCCTCACCCACTGATGGCACCGAGCACCCTCACACCATTGATGGCACCGAGCAGCCCTCACAGGGCTGATGGCACTGAGAATCAGAATTCGCCCAGACACTGGCTGTGGGTGTGAGTGGATCTCCAGCATCAGCAGCAGGTGTGAGAGGCGGCTGCCGGCCCCAATCACCTCCCAGGAGCTGGGGAGGCGGAGAAGCCCTGAGGGGCCATGGGGCCATCGGGGCCCACAGCCTGATACCCACTGATGGCGCCAAGCAGTTGGGTCGGCACTGGACACTGGCAGTAGGTGCGAGCACCAGGCAGGATCATGCCACGGGAGGAAAGAATTTTCAGTAACCACCAGAGGATGGCCCAATGACAGTCACCAGCACCCCGCCTTGGTCTAGCACCCCCGCTCACCTGCTCCACCATGCTGCCACTACTGATGCCCGTCATATTCCACGAGTGCCCCTTGGTGGTCAAACACATGTCATATTGACCAGTTGTTTGTTCAGTTGTTCTGCTGTTCAGCCTATTTGCATATTATGGTTTTATATATATATATATATATATATATATATATATATATATATATATATATATATATTAGGTTCTTGCATATAATAGACCAAAGGCAAAATTATCTCTCCTTCTCCACTGAAATCTGTTCATTCTCTAATATCCTACTTTCAGTAAGGGTTGTCATAAGATGGGGTTTAATATTTTCCTATATATTCTGCATTAACTTTGCATTCCTGCGCAATAAATTGCTACAAACTAACAGCTTACAAAGCACACTGGCCAAATAGCTCAATGCTCAGTTGATCAGAGCATCATCCCAATACATCATGGTTGTAAGTTTGATGCAGGTCAGGCACATACAAGAAGCAACCAATAAAGCCAACAGTAAGTGGAACTCATCTCTCTCTCTCTCTCTCTCTCTCTCTCTCTCTCTCTCTCTTCCCCCCCCTTCTCCCTCCTCTCCTTTTTCAAGCATGCCCACACCTTTCCCCCTAATTTTTCCCCTAGACACATTACCTCTGTAACTCATTTCCTGGGCCCATGCAGCCCAGCTGGCTCACTTCTACTTTTGTGACATCCTAAAAATTCCATTAAAATAATAACAAAATCATGAACGTGCCATCCTTTGTCATGTTCTATTGATGAGAAGTAAGTCACAGATTCCACTGCACTCACACAAAGACACGGTGTAACACCATGGACAGATCACCAGGGCCATCTTACAATGCTGCTTGTCACATATTTGTTCTACAGTAAGTGTTATGATTTTTTTTAAACATATTTGCAAATAAATCAAGGTCACCTTCTCAAGGAGTCCTCTTGGTCAACATGTCTAAGTTCACCTCCCCCTCCCGCTGTCCTTCTCCAGCCCTCGTCCTCCCTCAGTTTTCTTCATGGTGTTTATCACATATTTAGCCTATACTGCTCTTCTATTTGTACCTTTTATTGCCTGCAACCTCCTGGAAAAAATATCTTTTCTATATTTGATTATTTTAAAATAAGTTTTGTTACTTTTGTCATCTAAAACAATAAGTTATTTTAATTAGGAACCACAATAATGTATCACATAGAAATTAATAATAGAAATAACTCTTCCAAGAAAATATACTTTTTATCATATCTCAATAGAAGATAAAAAATATTTGTTATTTTATTATTAAATAAAAATATGAAAAATAAGTTAATTAAATGTTCAACTCAAAAATGTAGTCTGGGAATTATAAAATAGAAGAAAATTTCATGTTAAGAATTTAAATTGAAGGGAAAGGTTATCACATTTTCAAATTTTTATAAAAATAAACAGTAGAAGTGAGAAATAAAGTGGAGTCGCTTTTTAGAAAAAGGACAATAAAACAGATAAATCTCTGGTACATTGTACTTTACACACACACACACACACACACACACACACACACACAAAGCACAGGAAGATCCCTGGCCAGGCTGTTTAAAGCATCATCCCCATAAGCCATGGTCTCAGGTTCTATCCTTAGGCAGGGAACACACAGGAACTAGCCAGTGCATGGATGCATATTTGAGTGGAATAACAATCTCTACAATCAATCAATAAATGAGGAAAAACAATTGATATTCAGAAATAATAATGAGAAAAGAACTATAACCTTCACCAAGAAAAAATATTGTAACCTTTGAGTACAAACTTCTGGTTCACTAAGTAAATATAAATAAGAAAGAGAAATTCAGGATGAGGTAGGAACTTGAGTAGAAAAAAAATGATTTTAAATTCCGAAGACATATAGCTGCCGCAATCACTAGTGATGATTCAAGTGTACAGACTCAAGAGAAATCAACTGCCAGCTGAACACCGCAGGCTGAAGATAGGTGTTCTTTCATCCCTAAAATATCACAGAAGAGAGCTTAAAATGATCAAGAAATCCCTACAGGCACAAATCATGAGGAAGAGTTAACAGCGGACATGAGGGGTCAACAGAATTCCAGAAAGTGCAAACCAGATGAGCAATGGTTACCAAGCTGAGCTTCTAGTGCCTCCGTCTGCTACCAGGGGAAGCCCCTGGGGGTGAAGGACCCCTGCACAAACCCCGGGAAGACTCAGGAATCAGAGGCGCTGAGATGCCATGGCCCGGCCTGGGAACTCCGTTGTTAGAGTGTCGTCCCCATATGCCAGGATGCCGGATCGCAGCTCTGATCCGGGTCAGGGCACATCGAAGAATCAACGAGTGAATACATAAATAAGTGGAAAAATAAATCGATGTTTCTCTCTCCCCCCCCCCTTCCTATCTCTAAAATCAATCAATAAGCTTTATAAAAATATTAGATCTCCACTGTTTCAGCCTCATCCCGTGTGGGCAGATGGCCACCTCTTTCCGGCCCCGAGCGGCAGAAGACAAAGCGTGGCAGGCTGAGAGCACGGCCCTCACACCAAACTGTGAGGCCTCCCTCCGCCCCACCCGGGAACGGACACTGCCCGAGGCTCTGGGTCCTCGCCATGGGCTCCAGCTCACGTTCTCTGACACGGGACAGCGTACGCCTGATTGCCTGGGATCCCCGAGCATGTGTCTGTAACACAGCATACCAAGGTCATCATTTTGTCATCTTTTTACTGAACCTGCCATGTCACTTCAGACGCCTGCCCACCGCTTTTCACATCGCGAGTCCCCTGACAGATTGCCAACCCCAACCTCTTGCTAGATATGATGGTGGGAAGGCCCATTTCTATTTTTTCAAATTTTTTGAAGCCAGGAGCATCCATAAGACCCAATGGTGAGACAGTCAGGAACATGTCGAGGAAAAGGTTTCTGAGAAAGTTATGTTTCCTCCAGATAAAGAGGAGGACACAAATCTCCCCTTCCTCCCCTTCCCGCCTCGCTCAGAGGCCGGCGGAGCTTCGGCCCCCTCCGGAGGCCAGTCCCACTGCTGCAGGCTCCGCTTCAGGGACAGCCAGCCTGTGTGTTCCTAAGGGACTGGGGAGCACAGGCTGGCTGGGGAGGACAGGCTGGCTGGGGAGCACAGGCTGACTGACTGGGGGGGACAGGCTGGCTGACTGGGGAGAACAGGCTGACTGACTGGGGAGGACAGGCTGACTGGGGAGAACAGGCTGGCTGACTGGGGGGGACAGGCTGGCTGACTGGGGAGAACAGGCTGACTGACTGGGGAGGACAGGCTGACTGGGGAGAACAGGCTGGCTGGGGAGGACAGGCTGACTGACTGGGGAGGACAGGCTGACTGATTGGGGAGGACAGGCTGACTGACTGGGGAGGACAGGCTGACTGACTGAGGAGCAGAGGCTGACTGACTGGGGAGCACAGGCTGACTGGGGAGCACAGGCTGACTGGGGAGCACAGGCTGACTGACTGGGGAGGACAGGCTGACTGACTGGGGAGGACAGGCTGGCTGGGGAGGACAGGCTGGCTGGGGAGGACAGGCTGACTGGGGAGGACAGGCTGGCCGCGAGCCCACTCGGGAGCACCAGAGAGCAGGACAGCTTCACTTCAGAACACTTCACAGGCTCCAGCGTGAGCCAGGGGGCTGGCAAGGGGAGGAGAGAAGATGAGCAAATTAATGGAGTTTACGGTGACAAGAGAGTAAAACCGGGCGGATGACTTTTGTGGGTCTAGACAGCTGTCTGGGATTTTATAATGTCCCCACTGCCCTCGCCTCCTCCCAAAGTAAGCCAATCTCTACCGGTAAACCAAGGCAAAGCCTGGGAGGATGTGGAGGAAGTCCACGAATATCTCTAACCGCTTCTGTCTCATGCTTCTTCCCCCAGTTTTTCTGAGCTGCAACATCAAATCAACATTGAAGGAAACATAAATATTCTTACAGCTGTCAGCGTGTTTGTGTTTTTAAATAGATATTTTAAATCCATTCAGCCTTGAAGCATTGTGAGATGGTTTCCATGGTTGCTTGTTAACTCCAGCAGCCATAAACATTTAACAGCTGCTTAAAACAAATTAGTGTCATTAAGCATTTAAAATTTTTTTAGAAATGCTGATCTTGACTACTAGGCATCTCCATAGGAAGAAGGTGAGTGCTCAGCAGGTGTGCTCCCACAGTGAGCAAGGGACAGGCCACCTAGACTGCCCGCTTCCCTCCTGTGTCTCTGTGCCTCACTGCTGTGAGGACACTGCATACACACACACACACACACACACACACACACACACATGTTCAAGATTAGATCAACATGAATTATCAAGGTCTTCACTTTTATGGTAGATTTTAATTATTTAATATTTTAGTAGGTTCAGATTTAGTATTTCAGGAAATTAATCCCTCAAAACGAAAACGCATTTTTAAATCAAAGCCTCATCACCTTACTGTTGTCATAACAATGAACCCTGCCAGGCAGCTCACTTGGTTACAGCATCATCCCAAGGTTGCAGGTTGATGCCTCATCAGAGCACACAAAAGAATCAACCACTGAATGCATAAATAAGTGGGACTATAAATCAATGTTGCTCTCTGTCTTTCTCTTCTCTTCTGTCCCCCTCTCTCTCTCTCTCTCTCTCTCTCTCTCTCTCTCTCTCTCTCACACACACACACACACACACATCAATAAATTTTAAAATTTTAATTAAATTAAAACATAAAATAATGGTATACAAATTATTTTCCACAAACCTTTTCCCGGAGATAAATTTTTGTCAAACATATTAAAAGTCTTCTAACAAAACACTGGAGCCCCTCTCTCGCTTCCCCCTGGCCTCTCTCAGGGCCTCACTTTCGACTGTTTTTATCTTCCACCGTTTTATGTCCCCCACTTTCCAATAGAGTTATATAAGTATACAAAAATTGCAATAATTTTGGTTGACTCTATACATGATGGGGAAAAGTAGTTTACTGTTGTGAACAGAGTTTACTTTGTGTTATTATTTATTAAGTGCTGGATTACTTTCCATATGAACAACTGTAAACCTATTTTTGCCCTCCCCTGCCTTTCGTGTGAAGGGAATTCCATCTGAAGAGTTCCGTAACTGTGACTCCTTTGCTTTAGCTTGTTGTCTATCTGTTTAGCTTCTCCTGCCTGATAGCACACTCTGCTTCCCTCCTCACGTAACCAGTCCGAAAGAATATTTTTTAATTAAACATTAAATTTAATTAAATTTAATGTTTAATTAAAAAATTAAAGGAAAAAAGAGGAAGATTGGGAACAAGAGGTGAGAACATATTATCAAAAAACAGTTACAGGACAAACAAGGCTTCTGTTTAAATCACCTTTATTTAAAACCAAATATTCTGCCTGTGCTTTAAATTAGAACAGATATTATGAAATTCTTTTTAAATGTGTCTTCACATTCTTATATAGAATGGTCATTTCAAAGAAATTTTCTATAAAGTTCTAATGTTGCTTTTCTGCTTTCTGACCTGGTTTCTAAATCAGGAGTAACTCTGGGGCCCAAATACCTCAAATCATAAACTAGTCCCATAGGCCTCATATGTAATTTTGAAATATAAATCCATAATCTGAAGATGAGGCAGATTTTCTTTTATTTTTTTATTTTTTATTTTTTAAGATTTTATTGATTTTTTAGAGAAAGGAAAGGAAGGAGAGGGAAGAGAGAGAGAGAGACTCCCAAACAGGCCTTGACAGAGGATCAAACCGCAGCCTGAACACGTGCCCTAAGAAGCGAGTCACCTATTGGTGTGTGGGACAAAGCTCCGACAACTTAGCCACACTGGCCAGGGCTTAGGGGATTTTAGAATAGATACTTTTATGTCCATATATTTTTAAAGATCAGAAATATCACTTTTCCCCTCAGAGTCACTGTTCAGCAAGTAGAGGTACTGTAGGTAGGAAGGAAGGGTGAGAGGAAGTGAGGGAGGAGCTACTGTAGCTTTAGTCATTACAAGGAAGCCATCATTCTCAAGAGAATTTGGTCCCCCTAGTGTCTCACTGATTTCTACATTTCATTGTATGCACATCATTTGATGCAACTTCTTACTCCTATTCTCACCAAGACAGAGACATAACCTTTCTGTTTCAGACCTCTCCACAATCTTTAGGTTATAAATTATTGCTGAATATTTCATGAGATGACTTTTATAATCAATCTGTAAGTCAAAATGTGGGCAGCCTTTGTTGTTGTTATTGTCATTTTTAATATAACTAGATTCCTTTTTGTTAATTACCAATTTTCATTTATTAAAATGAATATACGTGTTAATTTTGCTCTCACATGGGTCTCTATTGGTATTTGGAAAAGTACCTATCAGGTCAATGTTAGGCACTCAGAGCTTACCAATTTAGGTAAAAGGGCATTGATATCATTTTCTCTAACCATTCAATTACATTAACTTTATATTTAGATCAGAGTTTCTCAACCTTGATACTACCTACCCGTTGGGCCAGACACTGCTGTAAGGTAATGAACTATAGGGTAGTAGAGACATGTTCTTGGCCTCCACTCCCCAGATGTCAGGGGCCCTCGCCCCCGCTGACAGCCCAAATACCTCCAGATGTTGCCAGATGTCTGCTGCGAGGCAAACACGTCTCCAGCTGAGCACCACTGGCTTAAACCAGTGAATCTAAATGCTAACTTTTGACTTTTGAAAAGGTAGGCATTGGGATGCTGAAACACTAGTGTCTGTAATTCAAAGTAGCTCACCAGGTAAGAAATATTGCTCCAAAATCTTATTTAACTATCCACCCATACTTTTGTGTTGCTACAATGCAGATAAAAATAGTCACACACGTACTACAAAAGCATTTCTAGGCTGTAGGGAAGCGTACTGAGGGAGCATTGTGTACAGCCCTGCCCCCACAGAAACCACAGCAACAGCCAACAGAACCAGCGTCTCCTGCGACCTCTGCTAAAGGTCGGACCGGCTGCTGACGAAGGCCTTTGTCAGTTCTCATACGGGACTTTCTGATGCAAATCCAGAGCCGGCTGTCCTACAGCAGAGTGTCCACCGTGCCCTGCACATCCTCCCCAGGCAGCAGGAGAACGTCCTTCACTTCGTAGGAAACGTACAAAAACAAGGTTCCCACAGCCTTAGCTTTGAGACTCCAATTAATCTGTTCTCCTTCATCAAGCACAAGTTATTTCATGTACAATTTTTTCTTAATTATCTGAGCTACTCTTATAATATTGTTTATCTTCTCCAGTTTTAATTAGTCATCTGTGAAACAGTATGAGTCTCGTGTTTATTCTTTAAATATTGTTCTGGAAAAAGCTGACAATATCAAGTATACAGAAAATAAGGGGAAAATACCCTTTTAAACTTTTTTTAGACAATAGTGTCTTTTTTAGAATATATTTTTATTGATTTCTGAGAGCCAGGGAGAGAGAGAGAGAGAGAGAGAAACATCAATGATGAGCGAGAATCATTGATTATGCCCCACACTGGGGAATGAGCCCGCAACCTGGGCATGTGTCCTTGACCAGAATCGAACTTAGGACCCTTCAGTCCACAGGCTAATGCTCTATCTACTGAGCCAAACCACCTAGGGCAAAATGTCCTTTAAACAAAATGTTTTTCTTAAATAAAAATGCTTATCTTGCTCTTATTCAATTGGCACAAAATAAGGATTCATCCATTTAATGAAGCATTTTTTAATTTATTAGAGGATGTTGGATGAAGATACAAACAAGAAACAAGTCCATCTGATGGCAAAGTAGCTCCTCTCAGATAACCACTCCAACAAGAAAAAAATGGTATAGAAGTTGGATAAATTTAACAAAAGCCAAGGAACAAACAAACATGGAGCTCTGAGTGGACCTGAGGAACCAGGGGAGAGCAGGCGTCGCCGTGCCAGAGGAGGGAGGCCACGGCGAGCTCAGTGTGTGCTGCTCCCCTTCCACGCGTTTGGTGATTCACCAGCTGCACGAGGCAAGAGGCCAAGAAGCCAACAGAAATAAAGCTCAACAACATGAGATCTGAGTAGAAGTTCCTCAGCCCGGTGGTGCGCGGGAGATTAAGTGCTGGAATTAGGGGTCGCCAAGAATAAAAGACTCTGATCAACACTCCACCTTTTCCAATGAAACCACTGAAGAGCCACCCTCTAAGGACAAGGGCAAAGCAAACAAAACCAGCCCCAGGAAAGGCTGAATCCCGTCCTAAATCTTCCAGCCGTGACTGCTACTCTTTCTGCACAAAACAATGCGATCCCGTCCAAAACAGGAATCATCCCCAAGTCTCACAGGCCTTCACACTCAGGGTCTGGAGTGCAAGCAAATCCCAGGTGTGCCAGGAGGGCAATCCAACCAAGAAGAAGAATGGGGAGGAAAACAAGAGAGAGAGAAAGAGGGGAATGTGTATCTACAAGCAATACACATACAGTATTTTCAGACATGGATTTCGAATAAGTACTTTCAATTATTCAAGAAAATAGGTGAAAATATGGAGACTTTTACTACAGAATTGAAATTTATAAAGAAAAATAAAATTTAAGTTCTAGATAGCAAATTGCAATAACAGGGAAAAAATAAACAATAGTTAGGATTAATAACAGATTAGACACAAAACAGATTATTCTCGAACTGGAAGACAGATCAATCAGTATGAAACATCCAGAATGAAGCTTGAGAAATGAAAAGATGAGAAGCAGAGGAGTTTCAGAAACATATAGGCCATCAACAGCAGGTCTAACACCTGCATTTATTTTTTTTTAAGTTTTTTTTTTTATTATTGATTTTTTACATAGAGGAAGAGAGAGGGATAGAGAGTTAGAAACATCGATGAGAGAGAATCATTGATCAGCTGCTTCCTGCACACCCCCCACTGGGGATGTGCCCACAACCAAGGTACATGCCCTTGACCAGAATTGAACCTGGGACCTTTCCTCAGGCCCAGGTTCTATCCACTGAGCCAAACTGGTTTCAGCCTAACACCTGCATTTAAAGTACTAGAGAGAAGCTGGAGGAAAGGGCAAAAGCAATATTGTGTAAATTTTTTTTAAACTGATGAAAGACAACAAACCACAGATTGATTGCATCTTATTAGCCAGAAAGATCTATACCAAGAAATAATTCATGCATGTTAAAGGAAATCTCCAAAATATGCACCTGGGACTGAGCACAAACACACAACCATCTGACCCCTGTCCTGAACCAAAGCAGCTACAAGGAGCACATTCCAGGCTGGGTCTTGGGGAGACCTCCAGAGATGCTCTAGTTTGTCCTGTCTCCAGATCTATAATTCTTCCCTCTGGGGCTTCCAACACTCTTCCATCGATTTTCCCTCTCCTCATCCAAGGATATGTTTGTTTGTGGTGTTTTTTGTTTTTTGTTTTTTATTATTGATTTTAGAGAGAGACACACAGAGAGAAACATCTATGTGAAAGAAAAAAACACTGATCTGGTGTCTTCCATACCTGTCCCAACCGAGGACTGAAACCCAGCATGTGCCCTGGCCAGGAAGCAAACCCTCACTCTTCGGTGCACAGGAATCTTATGCTCCAGCAACTGAGCCACACTGGCCAGGACACTTCCTACCATTTTTCACATTATTCAGAGTCCTTTCCATTGCTCACAGTCTAAAATCCTAACTAAATATCTGATAAGCTAACATCCAATCTCATATGCCTTCAAATACATGACTTTACAGGAGTCTCCCAACTCTCTCTCTCTCTCTCTCTCTCTCTCTCTCTCTCTCTCTCTCTCTCTCTCTCTCTCTCTCTCCCCTGCCCCTCCTCCCGCGCGCGTGCACACACACACACACACACACACACACACACACACACACACACACTGTCTGCTCTGCACACATGTCCCCGTTACACTTTGCCTTTTGGCCCCTCCAGCCCTCCCTCTCGGGTGACACCTCCCAGATGCCCTTTCCCATGATTTTAATGCTTCACACTCAGTTACCCTTCCTCCCATCCAGCACTGTTGACTTAGAACTGCTTAACAAGGGAGAAGGTAAGAATTAATCAACATAACGAAGGCAAATCACACTGAGTAATCAATGAGCAATAATTTCTTCATCTTGTCAGGCAGATTTACGTGTCTTCAAAAAGAGGCTACTGTTACCCAAAATTGATTTCTTTTTGTTAAAATCACAGGCAGAATGGCAAAGTGGAGATTTTTAGAGAGTGTAAGGTAGTTGCTTTTACAAAGTGTTGTCAGGTCATGAAGTCGCCCACCAAGCCAGTCGTGGTTCAGCAAGTCCCAGGCAAGCACAGGGCTACAGACCTGAGAACTTTCCGGCAATGCCCAGGTCTCAGCTGATCTACGTGCATTCACAAAGCCCTCGGCCACTCGGCGAGTCAGCAGGGTCACAGAGAGATGTATAATGTTACCAAACATGGCCCGCACATGCTGAGACTCCAGATCTCCTCTGCCTCAGTTTTGGGACAGGAGAAAAGCAATGATTTGTTTCTAACCAATAAAATCTGGGCGAGGTCAGGTCCCTACAGGCCCCTGATTCGGTCACATAAGACTTCAGTTTAGAAGGAGAGACTCTTCCTGGCTGGCTTTGAAGGTGGAAGCTTCCTGCTGTGAGCGAGGACCACACAGCAGGGTCTGGGGACCTCTAGCAGCCTCTGCTGAGAGCCAGGGAGACGGCAGAGACCTCAGTCCATCAACCACATGACACTGAATTCTGCCAACAACACAGGTGAGCTGGAAGGCGACCTCGTGTTTCGGAAAGGAATACCACCTGGCAAGCTCCTTGATTGAAGTCTGGGACATGAGCAGAGGACCCGGCCAACCTTGCCCAGAGTTTGTTTAATGCCACCGAGTTGATGATACTTCATTACACAGCAACAGACAATGAGTAACTAGTGTACGAAGGCAACAAGATAAAAAGCACATTCTGTAGAAGAACAAACACGAATTGTAGACTTAACCTATACATTGCTCTTTTACTCACCAGCTTTTTTGTCATATCCGCCTCAAAGCAGTGATGGGAGGCTTAAACCAGAAATGCCATAGAGAGAAACTACGGCTTTGTGTGAACATTAAACACCCCATAAAGTGAGTTCCCTTGTCTGGTGCTCCCTGTTGTCATTCAGTGGCTGGGCTGCAGTTACAGTACACTGACCCTAACAGCTAGCTTTAAAAAGATTTTTTAAAAATCATTATATATCCTATATAAAAGCCCAGCAACCGAATGGCAGAACCACCAGGGCAACCAGTAGACCAGTCGCTGTGATGCACACTGACTTCAGACGCTCAATACAGCAGCGGCCCCTGATGGTCAATGCGCTCCCTGAGTGGGAGCCTTCACTCAGAGGCCGGGTCCACAGCCGATCCCTGCAGGCCACGCCCCCCACCAGTACACGAATCCTGTGAACCAGGCCTCTAGTTTAACAATACGAAGTAATATATTAAAAATTCTGGGCGTCCTGGCTGGTGCGGTTCAGTTGGCTGGGTGTCTTCCTGTGCACCAAAAGTTTGAGTCCCGGTCAGAGCACATGCCCGGGTTGTGGGCTCAGTCCCAAGTAGAGTGTATGCAGGACACAGCAGATCAATGTTTTGCTCTCATTATTGACATTTCTCTCACTCTAAAAATAAGTTTAAAAATAACTTAAAACACTTACAATTTCTTTAGGATGGCCAGGAACTCTTCCACCTTCTCTTCAAAGTTTTTGGATCCACACGGGTGGCTGCTGCGCACCCGATTGAGGTAGATGGAGATGTTGTGGGTGTCGTTCTCGGGCTTTGGGCGCTGACTCTTTTCTGTGTCCTCAGCCAGATTTCTAGGTAAGTAGACACATTTTTACAGTTCTGCACACAAAATGCTGACATGAACTTTTGCTTCATTGTCAAGAGTAGAAATGGCCCCTTCTGACATAATTTGACATTTTATTTATTTTATCTTTATTGTTTTCCCCATTATCCCTTCTAGCCCACCCCCATTCCCCATCCCAAGCCTTCACCACCCTATTATCTGTGTCCAGGGGTTATGCATACATGCTTACAAGTTCACTGGTTGATCTCTTCCCACTCACCCTCCCCTGCTTTCACTCTGAAATTCTTCAGTCTGTTCCATGCTTCTAGGTCCCTGGATCTATTTTGTTATCCAGTTTACTTTGTTCATTAGATTCCACATATGAGTGAGATCATGAGATACTTGTCTCTCTCTGACTGACTTATTTCACCCAGCATAAGGCTCTCCAGTTCCCTCCATGCTGTTGTAAATGATAAGAATTCTTTCATTTGTATAGCTGTGTAGTATTCCATTGTGTAGATACAGTTTTTTAATCCACTCATCTCCTGATGGGCACTTAGGCTGTTTCCAGATCTTAGCTATGGTGAATTGTGCTGCTATGAACAGAGGGGGGCATAAATTCTCTCTGATTGGTGTTTTTAGTTTCTTAGGATAGATTCCTAAAAGTGGAATCACTGAATCAAATGGCAGTTCCAGGTTTTTTTTTAGGAAATTTCATACTGTTTTCCCTAATGGCTATACCAGTCTGCATTGATATATTTCTTTCCAATGCCTTCATATTTTTTATTTTTTATTATTATATTTTTAATCTTCACCTGAGGAGATATATATATTTTATTTTAGAGAAAAAGGAAAAGAGAGAGAAACAATGATGTACAACAGAAACATCCATTGTTTGCTTCCCAGACATCCTGACCAGGGATCCAACCCAAAGCCTGTGTGCCCTGGCCCGGATCAGCCGAAACCTTTCTGGTGTCTGGGAAGATGCTCCAGCCGCTGAGCCGGAGTGCGGGCGTGTGCGTGGACCTGAGCGGCACACACACACCCGCACCCACACAGGGCCCTCAGCTGCACCGCCCGGCCTCCTGGACTTCACCCTCCAGCCCCATCTTCTCGGTCCCTGCCTCAGGTTTCTTAGTAACCCAGCGTGCAGGAGTGGGAGTCAGGACTGGGATCATGAGCGGTCTCCCTACCTCCCCCTGTCCCGCCTGCCGGGGAAGGGTGCCAGGGCTCTCACTGCTCAGGGTGGCAGGAACACAGCCAGAGGGACACAGCTGAGCTGCCCGCCCCGCCCCACAGCCCGCCCAGGGCTGGCCGCACCCCGTGTGCCCCACCCCAGCCCAGAGCACGGGGCACCGGGCGTGGCCCCTCCCCGGTGGGAGGGTCTCCTCTGTGCTTCCTCCTCCTCGGGAAATTTTGCCTTTCCAGCTCTGCGCCCCGTGGGAGAGCCTTAGGGCACTGGATCCCTTTCCTTCCATCACAAGTGCCCTGAGAAGCGCAGGCAGCTGTGCCGGAAAAGGTCGCTCAGGCTCAGCCAAAGTTCGCGATGTGCCCGAGGCACATGGAACAGTTTTCTCTTACCTGTTTGTGGGTGTGTGATCTGACTTAAAACCAATGGACTAAACACACAGAAGCACTTCCTAGAAAGCAATTTGGAAATGTGGATCAACATTCTCGTGAATGAGCTGTGGGCCAGGAGTTCCGTGTGTGAATGTGTCCAAAGGAAACAGTCCATAAGCCCTTACTGTGATGCCGGGAAACCAGAAGCAGCCTGCCCACAATAAAGGGCAGGGAAGTAAACCACAGTATGTCAGACAGTCAGGATGACACTGCAGCCGGTGTGTCTGTCCATCCAGTTCACTGACAGGAAAAGAAGGCTTTAGCCAAACAGTAAGTGGAGGCAGGGGAAGCTCAGAAGGGGGCATGTTCATTTATGTGAATGTGTGTTGTGTTTCAGGTGTGGCAGGTGCTTTGGGGTCCCAAACACACAGACATCCCTGCCTGTGGGACAGCCCCTCTGCTGTGGCAACGGCCCGCTCAGACATTCCCTTTTATCAGACTGATTTCTTTTCTCCTTTGCCCAAATCATGCCTTTCCAACAAAAGAATATGAACCAAGGAATCCTGGCAACTTTTTAAAAATATATATTTTATTGAATTTTTACAGAGAGGAAGGGAGAGGGATAGAGAGTTAGAAACATCGATGGGAGAGAAACATCCATCAGCTGCCTCTTGCATACTCTCTACTGGGGATGTGCCTGAAACCAAGGTACATGCCCTTGACTGGAATCGAACCTGGGACCCTTCAATCCACAGACTGACACTCTATCCACTGAGCCAAACAGGTCAGGGCCCTAACAACAACTTTTGTTGGCAACTGCAACTTATGCCCTTTTATGCAAATGTTGTTGCTTTCAAGCCTACCAGGTTGTATTTCAAAACTTTTATTTTCTGCAACCATTTTTTATTTGCTTAAAATATTCCGGAGTACTTTAAATACATATAAAAAGTAGAGAATAATATGACAAATACTTATCTATACTAATAAAAGGGTAATACGCTGATTAGACTGGACATCTTCTGGGTATCCTTCCAGAAAAGGCTCTGGTGGTAGGGGAAGAGGCAGAGGCAGTTAGGAGCAAGCAGGCCAGCCAGCGAGGGCAGTTAGACGAGACAGGCTGGCAGGAGAGACACATTGAATAGTTTTTTCCTACTGTTGTGCTTAACAATCACTGCACACACTGCAAACAGGCAGGCAGACAGGTGAGCGGTTAGGAGCCAGGGGTCCCAGATTATCAGAGGGATGTCCAGCAGTAGGACTTCCCCTGAAGAGTCCTGGAATGGAGAGGGTGCAGGCTGGGCTGAGGGACACACCCCCATGCATGAATTTCATGCACCAAGCCTACTATTTATATAACAAAACTAGCAACAATATAATATGCATAGTCTAAAAATTCCAGTCAGCCAAAATTCAAAATCATGGTATAAGAGGTTAATGAACTACTTTGCAAGCAGGCAAAGCAAGCAGAAAGTATCAAGAGGCCATGGACATTTTGAAGAAATGGGTTTCCACTATTCTAACGTGGGTTTCCACTATTCTCTGAATGCTTATTATCTGTTTCTTCAATGACTATTATTTTCTTAAATGTCTGTTTTCCTCTGGAAATAAAAGGATGTAAAGATGCATTGATTCAAAGCCTATGCCTTTTCTTGTTATTTATAAAGGGTGATATTAAATGTATTGAAGCAGCCGAAACCAGTTTGGCTCAGTGGATAGAGCTTCGGCCTGTGGACTGAAAGGCCCCAGGTTCGATTCTGGTCAAGGACATCTACCTTGGTTGCGGGCACATCCCAAGTAGGGGGTGTGCAAGAGGCAGCTGATCAATGATTCTCTCTCCTCGATGTTTCTAACTCTCTGTCCCTCTCTCTTCCTTTTTGTAAAAAATCAATAAAACATTTTTTTAAATTTTATTGAAGCAAACAACACAGTGATTTTCTAAATTGTTTTGAAGATTATATGTATTTCTTTGTTGCTGTTGTTTAACTTGGTTGAAAAAAAAGGTAGAATTTTGTGTCAGGTGGTATAAATCTCAGTAAGTCGCTGTCATCAAAAACGCATGCTGATGGTAAGAGCTGGGACAGCGAGAGTCTCTTCCCGTGCACCCTGTGAGGTGCGATATTAATGCATCCTCTTCTGAGTACGAGCTGATGGGGCCAGTGGTCAGGACCATGCCAAAGCCAGGCTGCTGCTTTGGGGCAACACACAAACTCAAGTCCAAGTCTTCCGAGCCCAAACTCAGTGTTCGTTCTAAAACAATGTGTCCGGGCATTCGATTCCCTGTGGCTGTGACGAGACCACAGTGTGCCGCGTGGTTCATGAGTCAAACATTCTAGACAACGGTCCCAGCTCAAGCAGCCCTGAGGTCACTCCTGTCCAGTCCCCACACTCTGCTCTCAGAGTGTTCCCTCCTCGCAGCCAGCCCCCCGCTGCTCAGCCGGTGTCCTGGGGCAGAGGCACTCTCCTGCACATGGCGCTCCCTCACTCAGCCATGGCACTGCCGTGGGCATTCTCCCAGCTGCACAGACGCAGGGCCGTTCCCCAGCGTGCCTCCTCCTACTGCACCTGTCACACACCGGTGCTAGTGAACTGAGTGTTGACTGTGACCACAATGATGGAGAGGCTGCTGGTGAGAGTTCTGATGGTGCAGCACTTAGTATCCATCCGGCTCGTTTTCCTCGTCCACTCCATGCTGTCAGAGCTCTCCGAGTGGTGTGGGTGCGGCCCATTGCACCAGGGACCAGGGTGAGCGGAGCTAGAGAAGATTCATAATTTTTAAATATATTTTGAGGAATTCATTTAAGCCAGTTTAAGGTATTTTTATTGCTATTTCAGGTATAGTTCTTTCTGGCTGGGCATACGCAGTTTTTGTATTGCTTAACAGTCACTTACTGCACACACAAGAGGTGGAAGCATAAATTTACTTTTACTGTGAGACACGGATCCTGAGACAGATCAATGCCTTTTCATCATCTCCGAGAGCATCGTGTCCGTTGGTTGTGGGCAACTAATATTGTAAATTTAATAACGGCTGAGCTTTCTTTACACTCAGAAGATGACGGCAGCCTAACTGTGCTGAGCCAATCGGCTAACACTCTGCAGCATTATTTCACTTGCTAATATTTTATTTTGTATGTTTGCCTATATTGTCATAATTAAAATGGCTTATTTCTTATCTATGTCATTCTTGTTAAATCCTGTGCATGGCAAATTTACAAGCTAATTTTCATTGTATATACTGCAGGAAAATTAAGTTGCATAAGAATTACTTTTTCTTAAAAGGACATTCTAGTGATATCATGTGGACTTGTTTTTGTTGGTTGGGGTTAGGTTGTTAATTTTTACTTTTGTGGTTTTTTTGCTTCAAACAATTCTTTTGAAAAGTACTTTTCGCAACTACTTACACCAGCATTCTCACAACTATTTATACCATCTTTTTTAAATTTTATCTTCTTAAATAAATTTAGTATGTAGTTTTTAGAAAACTAGCCAATAGCATCAAGATTTTCAAACTCACCTCATTACATAAAGTATTGTATCATAATTTACAATTCCCTTCATTTCCCTGTGTCATGTGTATTATCTTCCTCATTCCTAACAGTATTCCTGCTAATGTTTAATAGACAAGATTAGTCCTTTATTCATGTTAATTGTAACAGTGAGCAAGCCACACACTTATCAGTTCCAATCATCACAGCATCACTAAAACTCTTTATGAAATGGCCTCATGGGTCTGCCTCCCCTACGGGCTCTCCCATCACCATCTCACTGCCTGGCTCCCCCACCAACATCTCCCCTCCCAGCTCTCCCATCCCCACTATCCCCTCCTGGCTCCCCCATCACCATATCCCCTCCTGGCTCCCCCATCACCATCTCCCCTCCCTGATCCCCCATCAACATCTCCCCTCCCAGCTCTCCCATCCCCACTATCCCCTCCTGGCTCCCCCATCACCATCTCCCCTCCTGGCTCCCCCATCACCATCTCCCCTCCCAGCTGCCCCCATCACCATCTCTCAGGTCAGAGCCCATTTATCCCTCTGCACTCACAGAAGGTGTCCGTACTTTCTCTCCCCCTGTTGGGAAAGTCTAGGCAGCCTGAGTTTTCTCTGCAGGAATATTCTTGGGTAATTCTTGACTATATCATGGTGAGCTGATAGGACACTCTGAGAACTCCGGCTTCAGAAAAAGAGCGAGACAAAGAAATGAAGCTTTAAGAATCATTGGATAATAGCTGTCAAGGACAAGATTTTTGATTCAATACATACATCTTAATCCTATACTATTTAGTCTAAGAAGCAAATAACAATTATATGAAACACACATCTTATGCTTTAATACTATCACTATAGAAATTGTCTATAGTGTTTTTTCAGTGCGAAGTAGTTTAAGAATGTCACATTTATGGAAGTCTTTGTAAAAATGGTTATTTTGAGTTGGTCCGCCTGAAAACATTCATTTCTGTCATTAACATAAGCATAGCAGACGCCCAGCTGGCGGTGCTCAGAGGGTGAGCACCGCTCAGGTCCCAGGAGGCCGCAGGCTCTGCCGCCCTCAGGGCATGTGCCCGCTGGGCTTCATCCCCACAGGAGGCAGCAATCAGTGTTTCTCTTTCCCTCTCTCTGAACCAATAAAAACATTTTTTTTTAAAAAATAAAACATAGCAGACAATTAAAATTCCTCTAAAATGATCGACATACATTTTACATATACATTCCTGGAAAGTAGATATATTTATTTGAACATTTGCGATGATTTATGACAATGTTCTGCCTATTTTTTTAGAATTGGGATAAAGATGTTTCAGACAAAAGATCAACCTTTCCCAAATCCCATGCATCCGAGCGTCTTCAGGAGCATTCTGTGAGTGCAGACTCTGGCCCTTTTCCTGCAAAGAGATCTGCAGGCTCCAGGGGCCGGGCTGTGGGCCTTACGCCCTCCCCAGGCGGTGCTGTGGCAGCCAGAGTCCCACCCATTGCAAATACTCAGCGCGTCAACAGCAAGGCCACTTCAGTCAGGTCAGGCAAGACATTTGCTTTTGCAATGCCTGCCTCATTCAGTCTCCCAGTGACAACCACTACAAAACGGTGGTCAATTTTTTAAATGCCAACCAATTCATCTTGCCAGCTTATTTCAATAATTATCCAAAATGATCACACTTAAAATTTAACAAACATCACAGCTAATATGTGCCTCATAGCAATGAATGCAAAAATCCTTAAAAGAAAACATTTATTACATTGTCAATATGACTAATAACACAGAGTGAAATATTTAACAGCTTTTTTTCTCTCTCAGCCAAAGTTCCTAAAACACCTTATTAATACTTTGCAAATAGTATATGTTTTAAAAGTACTGTTTAACTTGATTTGACTTCATTGATTCCAATAATGCTGTGTGAACGTCATTTGACATTAGACATTTCGCCTCCTAGTTTTCTTATAGAGACACTGACCAAGAATCTACCCATTTAATCTGACCACTGATATCACTGGAAGCTTTTCCAAAATTCTTTCTTTCTTTCCTTCTTTCTTTCCTTCTTTCTTTCCTTCTTTCTTTCTTTCTTTCTTGCATTTGGAGCTGGCATTAGGCAGCCATGCTGTTACAAATCCACCTCCCATATCCTGGGCACTTGCTATGTGCCAGCTCTGCACTGAGTTCTTCACAGTGCGTGTCTCACATAAATCTATGTGACTGACAGGGCGATACACTTCACTGCCATGTTACCCATAAAGAGACTGAACCTGACCTGCCTAAGTCATTGAACTGGGAACCAGAGGACACAGAGTACAAATGAAAAATTAATTGATTTCAAAAACCATTCTCTTACCCTTTTGGAGTATATATCTCCCCCAAACGATAAAATGAGTGCATTCTCACTGTGTGCCCTCACTGTTCCAGACCGCTTCCATGTGCCAGGTCATTCAGTCCCCACACAGTGATGAGCAGACCTCCTGTCTTCCCCGCTGCACAGACAAAGACTGAGGCCACAGTGAGTCCAAGCTCATGTGCTGGGAACAGGCACCGGCTGCAGAGAGCGAGTGCAGAGCTCTGCACCCAAGGCCCAGAGCACAAGGGTGAGGAGGAGGCAGGGTGACAGGATAAGTCCTTCTGGGGAGAAACCCTCAGAGAATCAAACAAGCATGCTTTCCTCACTTTCTCTGAGTGAGAAATAACAGCAAGACGGACAAAAATATAGAAATAATAGAAGCAGTTAAGAGGGTGTGACATAGGGAGGTGGTGAAGGGGGTGACACAGGAAGGTGGTGATGGGGTGTGACACAGGGATGGGGTGAAGGGGTGTGACACAGGGATGGGGTAAAGGGGTGACACAGAGAAAGGGTGATGGGGTGTGACACAGGGAGGGACTGAAGGGGTGTGACACAGGGATGAGGTGAAGGAGTTTGACACAGGGATAGGTTAAAGCGGTGTGACACAGGGATGGGGTGAAGGGTTGTGACATAGAAAAGGGGTGAAGGGGGTGTCAAACAGGGATGGAGTGAAGGGGTTTCACACAGTGAAGAGGGAAAGGGGGTAAAACAGAGATGGGGTAAAGGGGTGGGACACAGGGAAGGGGTGAAAGTGGGTGAAACAGGGATGGGGTAAAGTGGAGGGACACAGAAGGGGTAAAGGGGGTGTGACACAGGGATGGGGTGAAGGGGGTGACACAGGAAGGTGGTGAAGGGGTGTGACACAGAAAGAGGGAGAGGGTTGTGACCCAGGGATGGGTTGAAGGTGTTTGACACAGGGATGGGGTGAAGGGGTGTGACACAGGGATAAGGTGAAGGGGTGTGACACAGGGATGGGGTGAAGGGGTGTGACACAGGGATGGGATGAAGGGGTGTGACACAAGGATGGGGTGAAGGGGTGTGACACAGGGATGGGGTGAAGGGGTGTGACACAGGGATGGGGTGAAGGGGTGTGATACAGGGAGGTGGTGAAGGGGTGTGACACAGGGATGGGGATAAATGGGCTGTGACACAGGGAAGGGATGAAGGGGGTGACACAGCTTTGGAGTGAATGGGTTGTAACACAAGGAGGAAGTGAAGAGGGTGACAAAGGAAGGTGGTGAAGGGGGTGACACAGGAAGTGTGACACAGGTTTTGAGTGAAGGGTGTGACACAGGGATGGGTGAAGGGGTGTGACACAGAGAAGGGATGAAGGAGTGTGACACAGGGATGGGGTGAAGGGGTGTCACATAGAGATGGCGTGAAGGGGATGACACAGGAAGGTGGTGAAGAGGTGTGACACAGGGATGGGGTGAAGGGTTGTAACCCAGGGATGGGTTGAGGGTGTTTGACACAGAGAAGGGGTGAAGGGTTGTGACACAGGAATGGTGTGAAGGGGGTGACACAGGAAGGTGGTGAAGAGGGTGTGACACAAAGATGGGGTGAAGGGGTGTGACACAGAAATGAGGTGAAGGGGTGTGACACAGGAAGCTGGTGAAGGGGGTGTGACACAGGAATGAGGTGAAGGGGTGTGACACATCTAAGGAGTGAAGGGGGTTTCACAGGGAAAGGTTGATGGGGTGTGACACTGGTTTCAAGTGAAGGAGGTGATACAGGTTTGGGGTGAATGGGTGAAACAGGAAGGTGGTGAAGAGGGTGTGACACAGGAGGGCGTGACTCTGGGATGGGGTGAAGGGGTGTGACAAAGGAAGGTGGTGAATAGTTGTGACACAGGGATGGGGTGAAGGTGTGTGACACACGGAGGTGGAGTGGGGGTGTGACACAGAGAAGGGATGAACGGGTGTGACACAGGGATGGGGTGAAGGGGTGTGAAACAGGAAGATGGTGAAGGGGTGTGACACTGGGAAGGGCGGTTAAAGGGTGTGACTCTGGGATGGGGTGAAGGGGTGTGACACAGGGATTCGGTGAAGGGGTATGACCCAGGGATGGGTTGAAGGTGTTTGACACAAAGAAGGGGTGAAGGTTGTGACACAGGAATGGGGTGAAAGGGATGTGACAAAGGGTTGGGGTGAAGGGGGTGACACAGGAAGGTGGTGAAGAGGGGGACACAGGGATGGGTTGAAGGGGGTGTGAGACAGGAAGGTGGTGAAGGGGGTGTGACACAGAAAACGGCTGAAGGGGTGTGACACAGAGAGGTGGTGAAGGGGATGTGTCACAGTGAGGTGGGGAGGGATGTACACAGTGATGGTTGAAGAGGGTGTGACACAGGGATGGGATGAATGGGTGTGACACAGGGATGGGGGAAGGGGTGTGATAGAGGGATGAAATGAAGGGGTGTGACACAGGGTTGGGGTGAAGGGGGTGACACAGGGATGGGGTGAATAGGGCTGTGACACAGGGATGGGGTGAAGGGGTGTGACACAGGGATGGGGTGAAAGGGGTGACACAGCTAAGGAGTGAAGGGGGTTTCACTGGGAGGTGGTGATGGGGTGTGACACAGGTTTGGAGTGAAGGGGGTGACACATGGGTGGGGTGATGGGGTGTAACCCAGGGATGGGGTGAAGTGGTGTGACACAGGGATGGGTTGAAGGGGTGTGAGACAGGAAGGTGGTGAAGGGGGTGTGACACAGAGAAGAAGTGAAGGGGTGTGACACAGGGATGGGGGGAAGGCGTGTGACACAGAGAGGTGGTGAAGGGGATGTGACACAGTGAGGTGGGGAAGGGGTGTACACAGTGATGGGTGAAGGGGTGTGACACAGGAATGGGATGAAGTGGTGTGACACAGGAAGGTAGGGAAAGGGTATGACACAGATATGGGGTGAAGGGGTGTGACACAGGAATGGGGTGAAGGGGTGTAACACAGGGATGGGATGAAGGGGTGTGACACAGGAAGGTGATGAAGGGGTATGACACAGATATGGGGTGAAGGGTTGTGACACAGGGGTGGGGTGACGTGGTGTGACAAAGGAATGGGTAGCAGGGCTTGTGGGAAAGGAAGGTGATGAAGGGGTGTGACACAGAGAAGGGCTGAAGGGGTGTGACACAGGGATAGGGTGAAGGGATGTGAGAGAGTTGGTGAAGGGTTGTGACAAAGAAATGGGGTAAAGTGGGTTTGACACAGGGATTGGGTGAAGGGGGTGTGACACAGAAAAGGGGTGAAGAGGTGTGACACAGAAAAGGGGTGAAAGGGGTGACACAGGTAAGGAGTGAAGGGGGTTTCACAGGTAGAGGGTGATGGGGTGTAACACTGGTTTCTTGTGAAGGGAGTGACACAGGTTTGGGGTGAAGGGGGTGACACAGGGATGGTGTGATGGGGTGTGACACAGGGAGGGGGTGATGGGATCTGACACAGTGATGGGGTGAAGGGAGTGACACAGGAAGGTGGTGAAGGTGTGTGACACAGGGATGGGGTGAAGGGGTATGACACAGGGAGGTGGTGAAGGGGTGTGACAAAGGGATGGGGTGAAGGTGTGTGACACAGGGAGCTGGTGAAGGGGGTGTGACACAGAGAAGGGGTGAAGGGGTGTGACACAGGAATGGGTGGAAGGGGTGTGACATAGAGAGGTGGTGAAGGGGATGTGACACAGGGATGTTGGGAAGGGTTGTACACAGTGATGGGTGAAGGGAGTGTGACACAGGGATGAGGTGAAGGGGTGTGACACAGGGTTTAGGTGAAGGGGTGTGACACAGGGATGGAATGAAGGGGTGTGACAGGGATGGGAGAAGGGGTATGACACAGGAAGGTGGGAAAGGGGTGTGACACAGGGATGGGGTCAAGAGGTTTGATACAGGGATGCGGTGAAGGGGTGTGACAAAGGGAAGGGGTGAAGGGGTGTGACACAGAAAGGGGTTAAGGGGTGTGACACAGGGTTGGGGTGCAGGGGTGACACAGCTAAGAAGTGAAGGGGATGATACAGGGATGGGGGGATGGGGTGTGACACAGGGAGGGGGTGTAGGGGGTGACACCGGAAGTCGGTACAGGTGTGTGACACAGAGATGGGGTGAAGGGGTGTCACACAGGAAGGTGGTGAAGGGGTGTGACACAGAGAAGGGGTGAAGGGGTGTGACACAGGAATGGGTGGAAGGGGTGTGACATAAAGAGGTGGTGAAGGGGATGTGACACAGGGAGGTGGGGAAGGGGTATACACAGTGATGGGTGAAGGGAGTGTGACACAGGGATGGGATGAATGGGGCTGTGACAAGGGAAGAGGTGAAGGGGTGTGACACAGGGTTTAGGTGAAGGGGTGTAACACAGGGAAGCGGTGAAGTGTTGTGACACCGGGAGGTGGTGAAGGGGTGTAACACAGGGAAGCGGTGAATGAGGCTGTGACACAGGAAAAGGGCAAAGGGGTGTGACACAGGGAAGGGTTGAAGGGGTGTGACACAGGGAAGTGGTGAAGGGGTGCGACACAGGTTTCAAGTGAAGGCGGTGACATAGGCATGTGGTGAACCGTGTGCCACAGGTTTTGAGTGAAAGGGGTGAAGTGGGTTATAATGGAAGGTGGTGAAGATGGTGATACAGGAAGTGTGACACAGGTTTCAAGTGAAGGGATGACAAAGGGATGGGGTGAAGGAATGTGACACAGAGAATGTGTGAAGGGGTGTGACACAGGGTGGTGGTGAAGGCGTGTGACACTGGTTTTGGGTGAACGGGTGTGACACGGAGGTGCTGAAGGGGTGTGACACAGGGATGGAGTGAAGGGGTGTGACACAGGGAGGTGTTGGAGGGGTTTGTCACAGGGATTGAGTGAAAGGGTGTGACACAGGGATGGGGTGAAGGGCTGTGACACAGGGATGGGTTGAAGGAGTGTGAGACAGGAAGGTGGTGAAGGGAGTGTGACACAGGGATGAGGTGAAGGGGTGTGACACAGGAAGGTGGGGTGGGGTTGTGACACAGAAAAGGGGTGAAAAAGTGTGACACAGGAATGGGGTCAAGAGGTTTGACACAGGGATGCGGTGAAGGGGTGTGACAAAGGGAAGGGGTAAAGGGATGGGGTGAATTGGATGTGACACAGAGAAAGGGTGAAGGGTTGTAACCCAGGGATGGGTTGAGGGTGTTTGACACAGAGAAGGAGTGAAGGGTTGTGACACAGGAATGGTGTGAAGGGGGTGACACAGGGATGGGTTGAAGGGGTGTGAGACAGGAAGGTGGTGAAGAGGGTGTGACACAGGGATGGGGTGAAGGGGTGTGAGACAGGAAGGTGGTGAAGAGGGTGTGACACAGGGATGGGGTGAAGGGCTTGACACAGGAAGGTGGTGAAGGATGTGTGACACAGGAGGGGGTGAATGGGTGTGTACAGGGATGCAGTGAAGGGGGTGACACAGGTATGTGGTGAATAGGGCTGTGACACTGGGATGGGGTGAAGGGGTGTGACACAGAGAGGTTGTGATGGGGTGTGACACAGTGATGGGCTGAAGGGGTTGACACAGGAAGATGGGTGAAGGGATGTGACACAGGGATGGGGTGAAGGGGTGTGACACAGGGATGGGGTGAAGGGGTGTGACACAGGAAAGTGGTAAAGTTGTGTGACACATGGCCAGGGTGAAGGGGTGTTTCACAGAAGGGGATGATGTACAGAAGCTCGTGGCATTTCTCCGCAGGCCCACAGATGAGGCAAGCTCTGCCGTGGACCAATTTCTGCATGTAATAATTGTGTTTCTCCAAAAGGTTGGTGAAGCTTGGGTGGCTCATCAAGGGTGAGCCACATGTAGTTTACCTGTGGGGACTGCTAAAGAGCACTTCCCCAAACCTGAATAGGATTGTTGCTGCCAGACAGCTCAGGCGTTTTATTGCCTCCTGGTGGCTGAACACCTGAACAGCTGTAGGCTATTCCCCAAATGCATCTGTAAACCCTGCCCTTTGAAGTGTATTATCTCCACCTGGCCTTAGGACAAATTGTGTTTAATAAAAGCACGTGGTCCTTAGACAAGGATGTGTCGTCTAGATCCTTTAGCTGAAGCTCCTCTGATCCCCAATGCCTTTCAAAGTTATCTTTCATCCTTGGACCCCTTAGTCATCTACGTGCAGCCCCTTTCTGGAGTGCGGAGCCCTTTGTGAGGCTGGGAAAGAGCCTGGCAAAGCCCCTCCCTCTGTGAGGGAAGGTGGGGGTTCTGGGACACAGATGGACAGAGAAGAAGCTGGTTTCATAATACAGAAACCCAGCTTGGGCTAAGGAGTTGGCGAGGAAGGAGATTTTTTAAATTACATCTTCTAGTGGTCGAAAACTCATTAGTTGTCAGAGCCAAATATCAGCAGTACAACGATTGAAATTCCTTTTTAGAGCCAAAAACTGACTTCTGTGCTTGGGCCACGAGGTTTCAGTTAAAGTGTATGTGCACACCCGCACATACAGCTGTGGATGAGCCTCACTCACGGGGGTAAAGAGCCGCATGTGGCTTGAGAGCCGCAGTTTGCCGACCACTATTCTAGCCTAATGCATCTTAGGAAGCCCGAGCTTTGAACCATGACGTTTCCCAGTTCTTGGGTCTCATGGGATTCCATCTCCTGGCCTCTGGCTCGGATTTGGGATTTCACCATTGTGTTCTGTCTTGGGCAGCAGATTGTGCTCAGGAGCTGATTCTGGCTTTGCCAGCAGTTGGTTGGTCACGGGTCTGCCATAGGACTGGGATGATTTTGCAGGCCAACAGTACACACGACGGTGTCTTTTAATAAGCCAGCACAGAAACAGCATGGTCCAAACAAACACAGGGCAACACACTGTTGTTACAGGCAAGGGGAGACAAAGGGATAAAGTCTAAATTTAATCGAGGTGGATGGGCCTCGCCATGGGAGCTGGGGACGGGGAGCCACTCCTGCCTTCCAGCTTCGGCTCCCAGCCCCTGCTTGCTGAGTCATGCTGAGGGGTAACTGGTGCTGGGCGGGCTGGCTGGCTGCTCCAAGGCTGTTATTCCACGGCTGGGCAGGGCTTAGGGCCACTGCCCACCCAAGGGCCACTGTGGCCACCGCGGGAGAAATGTCTCCCGATGTTCCGAGGGCTGTTTGGGGCAGCACAGTGTGCCCTGCGCAGCCCAAACCCTCCAGCACCTTCACAGCCTGGGGGCAGCCCACAGGTCCAGGCTATGGCTGTTTCCCCTGGTCCTGCGGACATGCCCCCGCTGGGCCCCAAAGGAGGTGCTGCCGTGAAGACACAGCTTCACTTCTAAAAGCAGCCTGTCCGGCCTGTGCCATAAACAAGGGCATTAAAACGTCTAAGTCATAAACACGTGGATTTAAAATCACATCAAACAAACTCAAAGCCATTGACGCTTTGTCCACCATCACTCTCCGAGCACCAGAAGGGCCACGCTGCATCCACGGAATTGTTTCCCTGAAATATGATGTGTGTGCTGGGCCTTTAAACCAGAAAAATATCCTCCAGGTTCTCAAACACTTACATCTGTGTGGGACATCAGGCACCTGTGAGAGGCTTTATTCATGAAACAAACACATTAATATCCATTTGAAAGACAAAGTATGCATGACTATCTTACCTGGCCTGTTGTCTGCTCACGTGAAATAATGCATTCAATTGAACATAATCAATGTGCTTCGGCATTTGCAAGGCTGCAAAGAAAATAATTAAAAATGTGAGTAATTTTCTGTGATCTTATTAACTAAGTGTGTAAATAGAGTTTAATTGCAAACATTCATCATAGTAAAAGAATCCCATGACTATAAAACTGAGGTATTAACAGTCTTTGTCTGACACATAAGCAGAATTGAATGGTGTGATTACAATGAGGAGAGAAGTTCATGCTTTCCACTGTGTCCTGTGTGCCCGGCATTGTCTGTAGGTTTGTTTGTTTGTTGTTTCCAGTAACACTGGCATTTACAGGTGTCAGGCAGAGTCACTCATCTGGAAGTGAGCCTCTTGGGATGCCCACCCCACTCAGTGGGATGCAGATGCTTCCAGAGCTCCGGACTGGACAATCCACAAGAGTTTCTGAAGGTCACTCTGTCCCTCTCCAGAATTCCGGTCACATTGACTGAATCCAGTGCTGGTGCCTCCCCAGGCGAGCCCCCTCAAGCAGCACTTCTGCTAGATTCAGGTTTCAGATCCTTCTGAAGTTCAAGGGTAAGCAAATCACACAAGTTCCTGTAAGAGCAGAGACAGTACTCATAGCCAGAAAGCAAACTGTGACTGTCCTGCAGTCCAGAGAGCATGCCATCCTTCGGAGGAGATGGAGGGAGAGAGCGCGCGCCCGTCAGCGCCCTCAGGAGGATCTGGGCACCTCCCTGGGCCGGAATGCCAGGAAATGGGGAGCAGCCATGGACGCTCGCGCCCTTCCCTCGGTGAAAGGTACTCAGTGAGCAGCTTCACACATTTCCAAAAATTGTCCAAATACATTCCCTGACCGCGCCCAGCTATGAAGAACTGGTGTTTAACATGTCCATATGCATTCATTTTCATGTCCAGCGATTGAATCATAAACTCTGACTTTTTGGTTAAGCCTTGAATGGTCTAAAAATCGATCATCAATAACAGATACCACTTTCCCAAATATGAAATTGAAAAACGGGAAATTTAAATAGAAAACTGATCGCTACATACATAAATCATACCATTGCTACACACATAAGTAAATATAATATGAAAGTACTAATTACATTATTTCAGCATTTTCTTATCTACATTAATCAGTTAAGCCTTAAGAAACAAAAAATAAATACCTAATTGCACTTCAGTATCATAGGGAGTAATTATTTTAAGTGAGTCAAGTTGCAGATGGATTATATCAGAACGACTTTGGCTGGTGCAGCTCTGTTGGTTGGGCTCCTCCTGTGCACCAGACAAGTTGCTGGTTCTATTCCCGGTCAGGGCACATGCCCAGATATCCCCGCTGGGAGGTGTGCAGGAGCAGCAGATGGATGTTTCCTCTCACATCAATTTCTCTCTCTCTCTCTCTCTCTCTCTCTCCCTTCCCCTCTCTCTGAAAATGTATAAAAATATATTTTTTAAAATACTTTTAGTATACCAGTGTTGCTGTGTAGGATATTGTATAAATTTTAATGAGAGCAGATTTTTAGGTACATGAGTTAAAAAGAGACATCTGCCAACTATTGACTGAGCCCATCTTGTTCCTGACACAGTTTAGTACCAAGTCAGAAATAGCCCTGGGACTGTGTGGACATGACAGGACGGTGCCATAAAGATCTGAGAAAAGGTTTAGAAATTCTGACTAAAAAAGGAGCTTTAAGAAAGCATGTCTTCATCCTTCAGCTAAAGCAACTAAAAAAATAAAAATAAAAATCACAGGACAGACATTGTAAGTCTAAGAATTTCTAACTAAGTACAGAAAAGCTGACGACTCGCCTTGCCTGAGGGTCAGGCACTGTGCTAGGCTTGGAACAGCCAAGGAAACTCAAAGCCAGAAGAGGAGCCAGAGACACTTGCCGTGAAGACACTTGACAACTCACTAAGTATTTCCTCTTCACTCAGCCTCTTTTCCAAGAGGCAGAACATGCCACAGGTCTCTACCTCAGGGTGGTGAGCCACAGAATGGAAGCAGTTTCATTAAAAAGAAAAAGGCTGAAAGGTTTCAACATGAACTTGGAACTTTGTACAGACCAGAAGTTGAGCTGGCGATCAAGGTGACACAGGTGAAGCTAGGGTTTCTGAAGCACTGGGTTTTAATAGATTGCAATTCCATAGGACACATGCCTTTTCCACTTGATGACTATTGATTGTCTTCCAAAGAGGTTTTATGAATTTCTAGCCCCACCACCAGTATCTGCAAGCTTTCATCTCACCACATTTTACTAACATTTTATATATATTAGAGGCCCGGTGCATGAAATTCTTGCACAGGAGGGGGGTGTCCCTCAGCCCAACCTGCACCCTTTCCAATCTGGGACTCCTTGAGGGATGTCCGGCTGCCTGTTCAGGTCCAATCCCTGGGGTCGGGCCTAAACAGGCAGTCGGGATCCCTTTCACAGTCCAGGACTGCTGGCTCCCAACTACTCGCCTTCCTGCCTCCCTGATTATCCTTAACTGCTCTGCCTGCCAGCCTGATCACCCCCTAACCACTCCCCTGCTAGCCAGATTGATGCTTAACTACTCCCCTGCCAGCCTGATTGTCCCCAACTGCCCTCCCCTGACACCCTGGTCACCCCCAAATGCCCTCCCTTGTATATTCCCTCTTTATTAGATAGGGTTTTTCTTTAGCATATTGGACAGTCCTAACTGGTTTGGCTTAGTGAATGGAGCATTGGCCTGCAGACTCAAGGGTCCCAGGTTTGATTCTGGTCAAGGGCATGTTCCTTGGTTGGGGGCACATCCCCAGTGGGGAGTGTGCAGGAGGCAGCTGATTGATGTTTCTCTCTCATCAATGTTTCTAACTCTCTATCCCTCTCCCTTCCTCCCTGTAAAAAATCAATAAAATATATATATATATATATTAAAAAGAAACATTTACAATTCCTCCATATCTGAGTGTCTGGTGTGTCCACAGGCTGCCACCACTGAAGGGGACCGTGCCCTGGCCAGGCTGAGACCGCAGCCCAGGCTGCCTCCGGGGCCAGGGGATCGCGCAGCTTGGGTGCGAGGCCCTGCTGGTCTGAGACCCCAGCCCAAGGTGTTGCTGCTGCCAGGGGATAGCATGATGCTGGTGCGAGGCCCCAGCCTAGGCTGCTGCCGCTGGTCGCAGGTCAGGTGATGGCACAGTAGGGGTGCGTGGCCCTGCCGGCCTGAGACCTCAGCTGAGGCTGCTGCCCCGACCAGGGGACCGTGCAGCTTGGGTGCTAGGCCCTGTCTACAGCGCGTCCACCAGGCATCCCTCCGCTGCGTGGAGATGCAGTCCGTGTCCAGGGCCCATGGTCAGCATGGAATCAAGAACAGTCAGACATCAGGGTGAGGAAACCAGACTGTGACTGACCCTGAGGACTTTTGAATGGATTCCTTTTTATTTTTATTTTGTATTTATTTTAATTTTCACCTGAGGATATTTTTCCATAGATTTTAGAGAGAGTAAAAGGGAGGGGGAGAGGGAAAGAGAGAAACATGGATGTGAGAGAGACACAATTGGTTGCCTCCCGCATACGCCTGACCAGGGGCCGGGCTGGAGCCTGCCACGTAGGTGCGTGCCCGGGACTGAGGATGGACCAGCGGCCCCTGGGTGCGTGGCTGACGCTCTGGTCACTTAGAAATGCCGGCCATGCGCACATTCTGCTTAAACCACCGTGTCAGGAAGGACCCGGCCCCCCTGCACGTGGGAGGGGGCAGCGGCCAGTTCAGGCGGTGTGGGGCCAGGCTGCAGGCCGGAGGGGCTGGTGTGGGGGATGAATGAGGGAGGCGCTTCTGAGACCAGTGCCGGATCTGAGGGGCCTGGGGGCCCCGCTAACAGCGTCTGACTGAGAGGCCTGCAGAGCACCCAGTGCTTCCTGCCTAGCACGATCCAGCCCAGTTACCGCCACTTCACTCCTACAGGTGCTCACCACCTCTTCCCAAAAAGCCCAAGTGCCTCGGGAGAGTTATAGCGGTCAGAGGGAAAGGAAATGCTTGTTATTGGCAGGAAAACATCCACTTTTCTCTCCTCTGGGATTCAAAATAAACTGATTTCACATGAAAAGTAAAGTAAGAGCACAGGTCTCCGTCCCCTTTCCCACCGGACCCAGTGCCCATGCTGCTGTGGGTGGAGCCGCGCAGACCGCCCTCCACCTCCGCCTCCTGCAGACCGGTACCCCGCCCCGGGGCAGCCTTGCTTTCCCGTCCATAGACCCATCGCTCCACCTCCGTGCCTCTCCTCTCGCAGACAGGCCCCCTTCCCCCAGGTGCACCCCAGGATTTGAAGGGATTAAACTTTAAACTGGAGCCATGCCCCCTTTCCAGACACACCTCTGTCTTGGAACCCTTTTGTCCTTGCTCCTGAGAACAGAGAGAGGCGCCAGTTCCAGGACCTGCCCCTGAGGTGCTGGGCACAGCGGTCTGGGTCTCGCAGCGTCTGCAGCTGTGCCGCCTCGTAGAGTGTGGCCGGCAGGACCCTGCCTGGGAGGCGTCTGGTTTCTAAGCCTCAGAGTGCCCTGCCCAGCGGGTTTTCTGTCCCGCTCCATTCTCCACCAGGGGGCAGGCACTGCCCCTGCCCCACCTCCTGACTGAAGCCCACACCGGTCTCCTCCGGGCCCAGGCCTCAGACAGCACATCCGGCACCTGTCCTTCTGGGCAACAACGCATGAGGCACAAGGCACAGCCAGACCACACTCCGCTCACAGTGGGGAACCTCCCTCCTCCCCCCGAAAAGCTGAAGGGCAGCTCCGTGCCTTCCAGAAAAATCAGGGACCATTTCCTTCCTCTCGTCCCTTCTGAGGTGACACCACTGCGCACTCTGACCTCTGTGGCTTCATAACAGTCCGTGCCCAGGGTAGAGGGGCCCCCCCATCGCTCCTTACGATTCAGGTCCAGTTACCTTGCAGGTGAAAGCACAGACCCGTACCGCCTGGCACTGCTTCAGCAGGGCTCAGGAAAGAAACGGCTGACTTGCTGGAATTAGCACAGACACGGTTACTCAGCAAGCAGGACCCGTCTCCGAGGAGAAGCCTCAGACAGAACATGAGTCGGAGCCGCTGCAGCCGATGGGCTCGCTGCATCCACTCCACTCAGTTCACTCTGAGATCTAACAGGCGCTGGCTCTTCATCTTTAATTACTTCGCACACCGAGTGTCCTTGGGACACGACAGCGGGCAGCACACGCCTCGTCCCGGGATTCTAATCGCCGTGCTCTTTCAGCACCCTGTGCTTCCCGGGCCGCTAAAAACACAGCCACTGAGGGGCCTTCGCTTTCTTTCTCACAAATAAAACCTGTAGGCTAGGAGCTGTGGTTTTTGACCAAATTACATTTTTTAAACTATGTTTTTATTGATTTCAGAGAGGAAGGGAGAGGGAGGGAGAGAGAAACATCAACGATGAGAATGAATCATTGATCGGCTGCCTTCTGCACCCCCTACTGGGGATCAACCCTGAAACCTGGGCATGTCTCTTTAGTCCAGGACCCTTCAGTCTACAGGCCAATACTCTATCCACTGAGTCAAACCAACTAGGGAGACAAAATCACATTTAATACTTATTTCAACTCACATAGAAATACAAAACATTGACTATGTACAAAAAGCTTTTCACAAATACACACACACACACACACACTCACAAACGGAATGTGCTAATTAGCCAAGTGTCACTACAGCTCAGGAGAAGGCTGCAACACAACCACTCAGGAGGAGCTGCAGATGGGGGCGGGGGGACTGTGTTCCAGCCCCAGCCCCAGCGGCCATGGGGAGGCTGAGGCTGGGGGCGGGCAGAGTGGAGACACAACACACAGGAGAGCCTGCCCCCACACCAGGAGACAAACACGGCAGCCGGGGGCATGCTCCAAGCGGCTGCTGTGTGGCTCGGAGCACACCCCCACCCCCACCCCAGCCGACACAACATGGCAACTGGTGCAATACAGTCAGGCATGGGTCCCAACCCCCCGCAGGGTGCCTCCTCACACAGCAGGAGGCTCGACACCTCCTCGCATAATTTCAATTGTGTACTGGGTTTCTAGTAAAAACTAAAGAAGTAGCATATGTAGAAATTAATTTGCTTTAAATTAAACCTTTGTCTAATGCTGTTCAAAACATAAGCATATTCTTCAGGGTCTCAACTGCTGCCTGAGACACCTTTTCACCTGGAGACCATGGCCATTAATCTATACTAATAAAAGGGTAATATGCTAATTAGACCAGGAGACCTTCCAGAAGTCCTTCCAGACAAAGCCATGGTGGTGGGGCTGAGGCAGAGGTCATCAGGAGAGATCAAGCCAGGAGGGGAGGATAGTTGAGGGTGATAAGGCTGGTGGGGGTAGGGGGAGAAGGAGTTGGTAGTGAGCAGGCCAGAACGGGGGGCAAGCAGGATGATGGGGGAGGCAGCTGGGGACAAGCAGGCTGGCATGCAGAGTGGTTAGGGACAATCAGGCAGGTGAGCAATTAGGAGCCAGTGGTCCTGGATTATGAGAGGGATGTCCAACTGTCAGTGAAGTGAGATCAGGCATAAACTGGCAATTGGACATCCCCCAAGAGGTCCCAGATTGAAGAAAGTGCAAGCTGGGCTGAGGGACACCTCCCTGCATGAATTTCGTACACCTATATAAATTTTGTATCTATATAAAAGGCTAAGTGACCATTGCAACTGAACTGACAAGAAAACAGGCTGCATGGAACAACCAGGCCAGCAGGGGGGACAGTTGGAGGCAACCAGGCCTGCAGATGGGGGACATTTTGGGGCGATCAGGCTGGCAAAAGGGGAAGTTAGGGGTGATTAGACAGGCGGGCAGGTGAGTGGTTAGGAGCCAGTGGTCCAGAATTGTGACAGGGATGTCCAATTGCCATTTTAGGCCCAATCCAAGGATTGGGCCTATACCGGCAGTCGGAAACTCCCCAAGGGACCCTGGACTGGAGAGGGTGTAGGCTGGGCTGAGAGGACTCTCCCCCACCCCCATACAAGAACTTCATGCACTGGGCCTCTAGTCTATATAATAAAAGCCTAAGCGACTGTTACGGCGGAATAACCAGAATGACCAGTCACTGTGATGAACACTGACCACCTGGGGGCAGATGCTTGATGCAGGAGCTGCCCCCTGGTGGTCAGTGCGCTTCCACAGGGGAGCACTGCTCAGCCAGAAGCCGGGCTCACAGCTGGTGAACACAGCGGTTGTAGAGGGAGCCTCTTCTGCCTCCACAGCAGCACTAGGAACAGCTGGCGGAGCAGTAAGGAGCAACAAGCAGGCGAGCAGAAAGGAGTGAGGGGTCCCGGACTCCACAGGGAGTGGGCCTGAGCCTGCACAGGAGGTCCCAGACTGCGAGAAGGTGCAGATTGGGCTGAGGGACCCCAAACCCTCTCCAGTGCATGAATTTTGTGCACCAGGTCTCTAGTTTACACACACACACACACACACACACACACACATATAGTAGAACTAACTCTCACAGAAAGATAAAAGAATAGATAAATTAGTTCTTCAGTCAATACTATAAATTTACCCTACAATTAAAATAGTATAAAATTTAATGAAGTAATGTTCAATAAACTAAATGCTTTATCTCATTCAATATAAATTCACTTATTATTCATTTATTTCATATTCGATAAAGTAAATGCTTTTTTAAATTTGAAAGGGACACAATTGTTACCTTCATTGCCTAAAAGATGTTTTTAAATCTCAGCTCTCACTAGGATTATTACATATAATTAATTCATTCCATTGATAATCAAACAATAGATGTATAAATTTGATACCTATAATAAGAAGTCTTGAGAAAAATATTCTGGGTTTAGACTGGCTATAGAAAATAAACTGTCAACTGCAGAAACTTCAAAATATTTAATTTACATTTATAGTCCTCATGATATTGTAAGTCAATGACTGCAAAATAATATGAAATAGGAATAAATTTCAGAGCAAGAATAATGGGAACTGTCTTGTTTATTCCTGGAAAATGTAAGGTGAGGCAGGCGGCCGCGGCGCCTCTCCCAGCTGTTCGCTGCCGGAGGCCTCGGATCCCCACACAGAGCCTCGTTTACAGCAGAAGACCAGAGCCCGAGGGAACGGAAATGGCCTCGGAGGACACGGAAGGCCTGTGCCTGCCTCTAAGCTTTCTGCGCCCCCAACAAGCCGTCGCTAAGACTGCCGGTTCCCTCCCAACCGTCCAGACGCCCCATTCTAAGGCCTGGGCCCTCAGGCTGCTCACCGGGCACGCTGCGGAGTGGGGGAGGCGGCACGTTGTTGATGACCTTCATGTGGGCCAGGATGGCCGAGGAGAGCGAGGACACAGGCATCCTGGCAGCTCGGAGGCAGCAGCACAGCAACCGGAGGGCACGGAGCCTCCTCGCACCTCACAGAGCAGAACCCCGAGGTGCCCCCTGATAGGCTGGTGCCCCGGAACCTTCCCAAGGTTCTCACTCGTGCTCCAGGGTCTGAGGGGGGGCAGATCCCACAGGGCATTCAGGTGGCAAAGGGCGAGCAGGGGTTCCTTTCACCCTGAGCCCAAGCTCCCGGCGCCGGGTTCATCGGGATCTCCCGGGTTCTGGAAGGATGAGAGTGCATTTGGGAAGGTGGGACCTGGGGTGCCTGTTCTGCTCCCCGCCCTCACAAGATGAAACCACTTTTCTGGTGAATCCCAGGTTGTTTTCCCTGTCTGCATCCTTCAGAAAATACATATTTGAGGGTCTCTTGTATAAATAAAGATGTCATTTTAATATATCGAATAGAAATAAATCGCTATGAAGATGATTTTTTATTTTTAAAAATTGAGAATCATTGTTGAAAGATATAATGTTAGACAAATGCTGTCTAAAACATACAAATAAGCCCTGGTGGATGTGACACGGTTGGTTGGGCATAGTCCCATGCACCAAGTGGTCACTGGTTCAATTCTTGGCAGGGCATGTGCCTGGGTTGTGGGCTCAGTCCCCAGTAGGGGAGATGCAGGAGCACCCAATCTATGTTTCTCTCTCATTGATGTTTCTCTCTCTTCCTCTTCCTTCCTCTCTCTAAAAATCAATAAAAACATATTTTATAAAAAAAAAAAAAAAAAAAAAAAAAAAAAAAAAACATACATCCCTAACCGGTTTGATTCAGTAGATAGAGTGTCGGCCTGTGGACTAAAGGGTCCCAGGTTCGATTCTGGTCATGTACCTTGGTTGTGGGCATATCCTCAGTAGGAGTGTGCAGGAGGCAGCTGATCGATGTCTCTCTCTCATCGAAGTTTCTAACTCTCTATCCCTCTCCCTTCTTCTCAGTAAAAACCAATAAAAATATATATATTTTTAAAAACATAAAAATGAACTATCTTCCTTAAATAACTTTGGTAGTCCTCACTAACAGGATTACAGTCAGCCTGCATTCCTGCCCTTTTTATAACAAATGTAAATGTTCAGAAGGAGAGGCAGTGGCATGGTAACTGTTTGAAATCAGCAAACGTTACCAACTGCTGACAGTTATAAACGGAAAACTTCTTCAATGAGTAATTAAATGTTAGACAGCTGCGTGGCCGGGAAAACCATGGAGATCAGAAACCTGGTCAGACGGACGCCATTAGCCACGTCCAGGGCAGCGCTCCGATGAAATTGTTCCAAACACATCACTATTTCGCAAAACTTGCCGACTCCAAAATCCTCTCCTTTTATAGACAATCACAAACAGAGGCATCCCCTCTGCGGAAGGATGTTTCCTGATAAACAGAACAAGCACCAAGCCAAGTGCTTCCGTTGCAGGGACGCTGCCTGGTTGGCACGGGGAGCATCCATTTTCCTGGATTACAGTGTGACACGTCTGTGCAAATCCACTCACCATCACAGCACATCCGGCTCCTGGCCTGTGGACTTATTTGATCAGCGCTTTCCTCAGGAACATGGGGAGAGAAGTCCAACTTGGCATTCTGTCCACATTTCTGTCTCGGGACAGTGACAGCTGAGACACGCTCACCTGTGGACTGTACTCCAATTCCCGAGCTGGGTGGTGTCCCGCATCATCTCTTCTTTAGTTTGATCTTCGCAAAAGTCAGTGAAGCAGAAACTGATGTTCCCATTTTATAGATTTAGAGACAGAGTCTGCTGTTGATCAACAATGTCCCGGTTTCCCAGTCACTGAGATGCCTGTCAGAATTCGCATTCCGGGGGACGCTCGCCTGCTGGCCAGCAACCCCCAGCAGAGAAACACGTGTGACAGGCATTCCCCGGGCCTGGCAGTGTGCGGCCTCTTGTGTGAGGCCGGAGTGTCCTCACGGAGCGTGCAGCCCCTCCTGCTGTGGACACTGGCGGGCATGCGTTTCTAGAGCCACACTCTATTCTTTCTTGACTTTTCTCCAGATAACGTTGCTTTGAATTCACAGCATTTCACACTGCAGATGCTCGAGTTCATTTAAATTAAAAGTGAAATATCCACTTTCAACCTTAGAGGACATGAGCCACAGCTTCCTGACCTAAAAGGGAAAATTAATAATGCCCCCTTCTCTTTCTTCCTCTCTTGCATTTTCGTGAGTGATTCAATTATTCTCAGAGCCTCCCTACCCGCCCCCGCCCCCGGCTGTGCCCACAAACGCCCAGAGAAGCACTGAGAGGGGTCGCGCAGGTGTGCCTGGCACACGACCCTTGTCCAGTCCTGTCTTGGGCACATGTGTGCTTTCTAGCTGGGGGATCAGGCGCCAGAGGAGTCAAGATGAAGGACACGGGCCTTCCTCCTCCTCGGGGTGAACCCCTCCCCCCAGCACCCTCCGTTTCCGGAGCCCAAGAGTCCCCGTTCCACCCGTGCAGCAGACAGAATCGGCTCCCACCTCAGGCGTCCACGCTCCCCTCTCTGAAGGTCACATGACGAGTTGGGGACGCAGTCATGATTGAAGCCCGAGGACAAGCTCTTTGCCCGCCACGTCTGCCTCCTGATCTGCCTTCCTCCCCCGGGCGTGGACGAGACTGTATTCCCCTCTGCCCAGCGGCCGCGCCGTCCTGCAGGCCGGCGGCTCTCTGGGTGTTGAGGAGGCTGTTCAGAGGAAGTGGAAATGCGGTCAGCTACAGGAGGGGCCGATGGTCGTGGAGACCCATTCGCAGCACCTCCTGTGTCTTTTCTAATGTAATCTCCTTGTCATTCAGGTCTGACATTTCGGATATTTGAACTTGAATGTCGTGCCTGTGCCAAGTTGTGCTTTCCCCAGTGATTCCAGACAGAGCATTCCTCTCCCGCACGGCAGCCCGCCTGCACGCACACTCCCACAAATCACGATGATTTGCACCCACAGCACGCTATCAGCATGAAGGGGCCTGTGCAACTCGCAACTTCCGAAATGGCCTGTAATACTGTAAATCACTGGGCCGTGCTGGCACAAAATACGACGTAGGGAACTATCCATGGCTCTGCACTCTCCTCCCCGGAGAGCCGTTAGTCACCGCTGATTGTTCAGGAAGAAAGCCGAGCGGCCGTATTTCTCCGGTGCGCTGCCGCCGGCGGCTGCTGCACGGTTAGTGCTCACAGGCCACTGGTACGTGTCCGCTCATTAGGAAACGATGGGTCATGTACCAGAGCTGAGGTCCATGTGGATGTTTTTATTAAATAGCATTCTGTTGCATGGTGTTTGCAGCAAACATAGATCAGATTTATAGGTGACGCCACGGCTCAGGGGAAGCAAATCCCTCTCGTTAGGTCAAGCACAGGACAGGCACCCTCCCCAGCACACCGGGCAGCTCCAGAGCTGTCCATCTGGGGCTTCCTCCATTTCCTGTGACACATCAGATTATCCTTCAAAACTGCGCATCACTCACTTCTTTGGTGGGTTGGATCTAAAATAAAATCTGTCCTCACTGTTTTTCAGAGCTGGAACTTGCTGCCTCTTCCCCCTACCGGCCAGGTGCGGTCAGAGAAGCAGACGGGCTGGGTGAACGCAGAACACGGGGCTGACTGCAGGGATGGGGCTCACTCTCTGCAAACCCCTGAGCACGCATCGCCCCTCCTGCAGTGAGCTCATCCCGTTTGCCTCTAACAGCCTCTCAAAATGTCAGAGAAACCACCGAGGCACCGTGCAGGCCACGTGCAAGGGAACAGGTGGCGAGATGGCCAGAATGGCCTCAGTACCACCTCCGGACCGTTCTTCCAAGCTCGCAGTCAGACAGTCATAAACATGCCATCAACGGCAGATTGCTTACTGCAAACATTAAAAGTGATAAACAACCTAATCAAATCTGGACGAGGTCTATAAAATTTTATATTGGGGGGGGGGGGATTGAGGAGAACCTATGGGTTGAATTGTGCCCTCCCCCCCCCCAAAAAAAATAAAACAAAACAGTTCCAGTCTGTGGAAATAGCCCGAGAGGACAATGAAGCTGCCTGGCAGATCTTACCCGGGGTTCATGGAGCGGGCACACACGGCACACTCGGCGCGGCAGTCCTCCAAACCTGAAGCTGGCCCAGCAGCATCTTCCACAGGAGACGGTGGTCGGGAACAGGGAGGGGTTAGACGCAAGGACACACAGGTGACCTTACTTAGAAGGAGAAGCCATTACTATTCTTGGCAATCGGTGACTTGCTGGCTGGACACTCCTCGTTTCTGGTCTGGGAACATTTATGGGAATGTGAAAGCTATGTTTCTGTTTGCTGCTGCAGCATTTTGGGCCTAGAAATTAATTTCGGCAAGTCCTAACCCATATCTCTAAATGTGCCTGATTTGTGAGTGGAGTCTTTACAGAGATAATCAAATTAGAATGAGGTCCCTAGAGTGGGCCCTGTGTGGCTCAGTGGTTGGGTGTCGTCCATGCACCAGGAAGTCACAGACACATTCCAGGGCAGGGACAGGCCCAGTTGTGGGCTCCATGCCCACTCCGGGTGTGCAGGAGGCAGCTGATCAATGTTTGCATCTTCCTCTTCCTTTCCTTGCCCCTCTATGAAATAAAATAAAAACACGTCGTTAGATGAGCTCATTAGAGGGGCCCTCATCGATATGATGGGCGCCCTTATAAGAAGGGAAAGTTGGACATTCGCAGAGGCAGCCGATGCCCTGTACCAGGAGCAGTCCATCTACAGGAAGAAGCTAAGGGTCCAGGAAACTCGGGAAGCTGGAAGAGGCAAGACAGGGTTCTCCCCACAGTAGTCAGAGCCAGTCCCACCCAGCCCTGGCTTCCCAGCGTCCAGCTCCAGACAGTGAGACAATGGGTTTCTGCTCTTTTGCACCCCAGTTTGGGCCTGTTCCAGCAGCCCCATTGCATAGCACATTCCCAGCATGGTCCTCCAGCTCTGTCTACGGCATCCTTCCCCCAGGGCACCGCTGCAGGCTGGGGGTGACGGCACTGAGCTCCCTGAGGCACCCCCTCTCACACACCTGGAAACCCGCCTGGCTGCCTCCCCTGAGCACACAGGTCAGAACTGTGTCCCGGAGGGACAGAAAGGTCAGCCAAATGTTCCAGATAACTAGCCTACACTTGTAAGCACCAAACATTTCTTCCAAATGTTTACCAGTTTAGATGGCAGTCTTTGTAAAATATTAATTAATTAATTAGCTAACTAATTAACCGATGCTGCTGTATGCACATTGATTTGGGGCTGTCATGAAGAACACCAGTTGTCATGCTGCAGCAACATGAGCCAGCCGCTGGGAGCTGTTGAGGGCGTGATGCTGCCGGCATCCAGGACACAGACCCGTCCTTTCTTCAGGAGAAGGCTCTCGAAGCTCGCAGTGACCCGGCCTCCGCTACCGTGGCTTCACCCTCCTCACCTGTTCTTCCCGGGCAGACAGCCTGGCCAGGCTCCCCGCCACGCTGGCTTCCTGGACTCGTATTTAGGAACCCAGAGATGAACTACCTGAACCTCCTTCCAGGGAGGACCCATTGCCTCGGCAACAGGTTTAGTCTCAGCCACAGAGAAAACTGCCTCTCCCAAGGGTCCCCTGCCCAGGGGAGCTCATGTCCTCCTGGTGCACACACATGGAGACAGATGCACAGATTATAGATGGTGAAAGAAATAGGATGCATGTATATGTGTGTGAGACAGAGTAAGATGTGTCATCATTCCAGATGGTTGATTGGTTATTTAAGATCTAACTATAATTCTTGCTGCATTTCATTATATTTTATGAAACCTATCTTTGTAAAATGTTATTATTGTGTTTTAAATAACCACATTGTTTTTCTAAAATTATTGAAGCCCTATCTTACAGATTTTTTAAGCTTTTAATTAATAGTAATTTTCATTGTAATTATATAAATATGTTAACTCTTGATTAAATAAGGATTAATTTTACTTTTGGACTTAACTGACAATTTAATTAAAAGGAATTTCATCACAATTGGACTTTTGTGTCAGTTGCTTCTTGGCAAATTCAACTGATTCAGATACTTTTCTGTTATAGTACTTCTTTCTTGGGCAATTTAAGCGGGCTGCATATTGGATGCCGGCTGCATTGCTTAGGCCGGGCAGAGAGGGAGACCTGCTCAACTCTGTCTTCCTGTTCTACGCACATGTTTTGAATAATCTGCACCACATTTCCCTTAGATTGTCAGCTGCTCAAAAAAATAATAAATCATGTGCTTTTAAAGGTTCTATATACAACTGAATGTCCTGCAGTTTCTTGAGCATGATGACATGATGACATGATGACATGATGACATGATGACATGATGACATGATGACATGATGACATGATGACATGAGGATGATGATGATGATGATGACATGATGACATGATGACATGAGGATGAGGATGATGATCAGGAGTGTGTCTGAGTGAGCCATGTGTCCAGGAGAAAATGAGTGAGGTTGTGTTGGCATCAGTCGTCACTAAGAATGTATCAGTAGTGCATGAGTCATTTAGAAGCCACAAAAAGATCCTTGATGTTATACTATTTCATATTAAATTATACCTATTGAACTGAAATCAAGTAGAAGACATGTTTTGAGCTCCCAATTTAGAATGCCTTATCTATTTTAAGTCTTAAAAGCAGGTGCTCTGGGGGAAATGGCATAAAGATTCCTGGCTGCACATGGAGACTGTCAAGTGGAACGGTTGACTGATGATGGCCTGGTTGACATGTCTGCTCTTAGCTGTATTTTCAGAAGCATCAAAGTCATTCTGCAGCCTCCTGGTAAATTGTCAAATCTGTCTGGAATTGCTGTTGGATTTGGGTCATATCTGTCTATTCACAAAAAGTTTAAAAAAAAAAAAAAAACTACCAATAAACTTTGGCCTTTGAATTTAAGTTCTCATCAAAGAGAAGTTGTATATATTTTTTTTATTTTCTAAGAGCATTTACTCTTTTAGTGAATTGCCTGAATTATATGCTACAAAAAAAGAAAATTTCAGAATGAATTAAAAACAGTATAACAGATATATGAAACAACTAAGAATTCAATATGCAGTTTTAGGTTAAAAGAGATCATTTCCTAAGAATTACAGTTTTAGAATTATTACTTATGGTCCAATTGATGTAAAAGGCATTGTGGTACACTACAGCACTAAAATATCATGAGAATAAAGATATAGCTAAGATGTACCTGAGGATTGAAACTATATGGAGGAGAAACTAACCCTAATAAATAATTTTCTTTCCCTTTGTTTAATTCAAGGGGCAGAAGCAGAGAGCCCCAGAGTAAGGAACAGAATAGTTATTTGAATTCCTACCCATTGAGTGAGGTAGATGAACCCAGTAAGTAGAGGAGAGGAAGGTTACAGAGGAATGGGGGCCCAGACAAGAGGGTACAAGAAGGACTCAAGCAAGTTAAAGAGAATTATTAACCAATACATGGCACCAATAACAAGAATGGAACCCAAGACTTCTGAAGGAACTTACTGCAACTGAATCTGCACTGGTCTCTGGGTGCTGTATGCCAGCCTAACTGGAGTCATTCAGACGCTGACATGATTGCTGACTCTTTTATAAATGCAATACTGAAAAACATCTGACTTATTATGCCATCTATGGCCACTGTTAGAAAAATGAAAAGATCCAAGAGAGTGATCATTCTAATTACCTCTGAGTGTGAGTTCTAGGCCCTTTGACAAGGAGGGCCTCTTTCTTCTTTTGTGTCTCTGACAGTGTTTGCAGCGTACAGTTCTGATCTTGGGAGGCAGAGTAGCCTTCGTCCAGTTCCACCTGACATTCTCCATGTAGGAGTAAAGATCAGGAATAAGTTTAAGATGAAAGAGCTATCATTCATTGCTGGTTACATATGTCTTCAAAGAATCTTATCAGGGAAGTATTTCTTAAGCCAAATACTACAAGATTTCTTTCCTTAGGTGATTATAACCTGGAGAAACATGAACAAGCTAGACATCACAGAGTTTTCAGAATAATGTAACTTAATAAGAGATAATATCACTTTCCTATAAATAATCCTGCTTCCTACTAATATGGGTGCCTTTTAAAATCATAACCATACAACCATACAGCCAAAGAGGGAAAATCCAGTTATAACCGAGTACTCATGAGTATTCATCACCACCTCCTCCGAAATACAATGTATGCCATCCCCACATCACAATTGTTCTGTGAGTGATCTGATGCTTTAGGTCAACAATTGAGCTGCTGAAATAAATACCTCTAAGGAGGAGATGATAGTGAATTGACAATCCTCTCATTACTTTAAAATTGGGAGCAACGCTAGGTCATTGGTATCATTGGGGTGGGACATGGCTGTGAAATTCCGTTGCAGCATGGGAGAGAATGAGTGTGGCTGACAGTGTTCATTAAAGTCATACGATGAGTAAACAGATCATGCATCTGGCATCAGAAAGCAGTGCAGCAGACAAGGCATGAGGAAGGAGCTGGAACTGGGCTCAGGAGCAAAGTTCACTGCCACCCAAACAACCAGATCAGGTCTAAAGGGGCCACAGGAGAATGAAGAACATGAGCTTGTTCCCTGGGAGAGCAGCAGTTCTGAGATGATGTGGACACACCAGACCTATATCTCCAGAGCCTAGACCAGGTGGGCTTTTCCGTGCTCTCTGGAGGCTCCCCTGGGACAAGAGAATCATTGACAGGTCTTTAAGGTATTTGAGGCTAGTTATCTTGCCTAAATTTTTGCGGAGCATATTTTATTCCTTGTTATATCCCCCATCCATAAACCAGTGCCAGGCACATAGTAGACAACACATATTGTACGTAATGCACCACCGACTTACCAGAATATGTGTGCCCTCAGGGTTCAGCACTGTCACTGGCCTTTACAAAGCAGCATAGCAATGCTGTCTCACTCTCACACGTGTAACACTGACAGTTTGCAAAGCACCCGCCAATGTCATCCCATCTAGTCCTCACTGCCATTTGGAAGCAAATACTAATTATAACCATCATTCCATTGATGTGAGAAAGCTGAGCCTCAGAGAGACTGAGTGACTTAGTCAACTGACTTAGAGTAAGTAGAGGAATTAGGGTTCAAAATTAGATTTCTTAGATCCAAGTCCTGTTCTCTCCTCCTTGAGTTCTGATGTTTAAAGTTAAAGAAAAATGCTATTCTTTTTTTGCTTCTGGTGATTGAGAAAAGAAAGCATTTATTTAACCTCCTGCAAGTTCTTCACACACGTGGGCCACATCTTTACCCCAACATCAAATGCAATGCAGACCGCAAACAAGACTGGCTTACAAAAAGAGGCATTTGCTAAAAAGAATCAAAGAGAAAAGCACTATAAAGAGGAAAACAGAATGCATTATGATTTTATAAAATATGTAAATATACCTGGCTGGTGGTTGGAACATTGCTCAGTACACCAAAAGGTTGTAGGTTTGATTCCTAGCCAGGATATATACTTAGCTTACGGGTTCATCTCCAGTTGAGGCACATATGGAAGGCAGGAAGGAAAACACATCAATGTTTCTTTCATATTTTCTCTCCTCTCCTCTGCTCTCCTCTCTTCTCCTCTCCTGTACTCTCCTCTCCTCTCCTTTCCTCTCTTTCTCAAATCAATAAAAGTATATCCTCAGGTGAGGATTTAAAAAAAAAAAAAAAGATAAGAACATAGTTTTCCTGCATGTTTTGTCCTTATGACCACTGCCCCATTTAATTTCTTCTTTCCACAGGTGAGCAGGCATATTCAATTAAGTCATGGAAATCAAGCCTTCAACTCTTACTTACAACTAGAGGCCTGATGCACATAGATTTGTGCAAGAATAGGCCTGCCTTCCCCTGGCTGCTGGTACTGCCTTCACTCTGGCTGAAACTGCCTTTTAGCTCCAGCCCTGAGCCGCCTTTCTGCCTTCCCACCCTGCCCAGGGGCCCAGAGTGGCTGGGGCAGTGTGGAACACCTGTGTTTGCAAATTAACCCACCATTTTTGTTGGGTTAATTTGCATACTCACTCCTAATTGTCTGGTGGGCATCTCGAAGGTACAGCCAATTTGCATCTTACTCTTTTATTCGTATAGGTAGTCTTCCAATCTTTTCACATAATGTGTATACATTCTATGCACCTGTTCAAGTAGTACTGCTGAAGTAGTACGTGATTTTGGCAGAACAAAAGCTCCCCATCATAGTTACAATGCAGAATGGAACATAGGTAAAGAAAGTGCATGGTGCACAAAGTCATAAAAGGTATCATTAAGCTCCTTGCTTAACCAGATTGAAGAGGGGAAAGACAGGCATTTTCTATGAACATACTGATGGGGTCGTTAGCAGTGTCGTGGCCATGGCATAGCAGCACCTTAATCAATACTTCCTGGTCCCCACTTTACATCCCAAAACTGCACACGCTCAGGGTTGGGTTCAGAAATTAATCATACTTCATTTAGGCCTCACCCCTATGCTTCAAATATGCTAGGTACAAATGCAGAAAGCACATAAAATTGATAATTTAGTTCATCTAAGGCTCAGCAGTATGGGACATATGCCTTCCCAGATTAAAAAAAAAGAAAGAAAAAAAGAATATAATTATAATATAGTTAGGGTTCAAATTCAGTTTTATTCATAGAAAGTAATTCCATTTTCAGATTAAGTAAAATTCTGAGTTTCTGCTGAAAATCTTCAGAAATATCAGGGTTTATTTGTAATACATTTGCATAGCTCTTAGGTAACCTGGCCAGGGAAATTCCTCAACTTAAATTCAGCTATGTGAACTAAGAAATAGGAGAATAAGAATCCTTAAAACTAAGTTAATTCACAATGGCAGTATAGCCTGCACACTGTTATTCATCAATCCACTCATACTTGTGTTAACTCACTGGCGTGTTTGTATCAATGATATGCCCATTGTCTATGATATACCTCTTATGGCTAATCAACATAACCCTTGACCCCTTGTCCTTCCACCTGAAGAAATCTCTCCCCCTTTCAATATTGAACACAATATCCTTCCCAACAACATAACAAAGTTTTACTTCTCCCTCATTACACTGGGTCCTCCTTAGGCCAGGAAGGCTGTCATTGGCCTTTGTTATTGACTTAACCTGGTATGAGCAAGGCCAAGTGCAATGCCTATGACATATTAAACATTCAGCAAAAATCCAATCAATGATCCATTGATTGATTAATTGATTGAATGTTAGGAAGTAGGAATATTTAACACTCAGCTGTTTTGAATCAAATTTACTCTTTCCTTTGTCCATTTCCAGCGGACAGAAATAAAGAGCAGAAAAGAAAACATTATCAATACATTTGAGTAGTAGATTGTTCCTCTAATATCTTTCCATAAGAATTAGGTATTTGGGAAGTCTTATTAGGTAATCAGTCTTTTCTTCACTTTTATATAATCTGATTTACTTATTTATTTACTAGAGGCCCAATGCACACAATATGTGCAAGAGTAGGCCTTCCTTCCCCCCGGCTGCCAGCACTGACTTTGTCTGGAAGGATGTCTGGAATGATGTCCAGTCTAATTAGCATATCACCCTTTTATCATGAGTCATGAATATCCTAGCAGTAGTGTTCCTGGTTATAAGCAATAGAAATAAATTCTAATGTAAAGCCAAGTGGTTGATGGGAAGTGTGTTAGGGGGAGGCTCACAGGCTGGGCTGGAGGCTGAGGATCACCGGGCAGGGATGAGCCTCAGAGTCACAGAGCCACCTGGCGGCAGCCTCCGCAGCACCTGCCGCACACCAGGATGGCTCCGCGGCTGCCTCCCCTCTTCCATTCCCGCGGTCTGCGCTCTGTGTAGATTTCTCCAGGCCCTCACCTGGCCCCGGTGGTTCAGGGCCACTGCCTCCAGGGAACACTGGCATTCGCAGGGGACACTGTCACCTGCACAGCCTGCCCCCACGGAGAAGAGGTGAAGCCATGCAGAGGCAGGGTGCCATTCGGGAAGGAAGTGGATGTTAGCGGCCGGAAACATCACAAATATTCCCCCTCCGGTGTGTAATGCATTTATATACAACGCTGTCTTCAAAAACTACAGCAATGTCTGGGGTGAGCAGCGGGGCATCCTGCCGGCTAAGCGACGGTCTTCACGGAGCTCATTGCTCAGATCACAGTGTCACATCCCCTGGGAAATGAGGACAGGGTATTCCATAGAACTGCTAACATTCAGTCATGATTTACTTATAAAAATGGCAGTTTTATATGGTTCAACCTAAAATTTAGGCAAAACAGATAATAAACTATTAAATTATCAAATTCTGAGAGCTAATAAGCAGTTTATTTATTTATATATTTTTTGTAACCACTAGAGGTCTGATGCATGGGATTTGTGCACTGGTGGGGGGCATGGCCTGCAGGGATTGGCTGGCTGTGGGACCGCTGCTCATCCCAGTCAGCCAAGCAGTGCTCCCACTGTGGGAGCACACTGACCACCAGAGGGTAGCTCCTGCATTGAGCATCTTCCCCCTGGTGGTCAGTGCTCATCATAGCGGCTGGTCAACTGATCATTCTGGTCGTTCCACCATTCGGTTGCTGGGCTTTTATTATATAGGATTCTTCACAATGTATAATAGTTACCTTAAACTCAGTGTGTACTGCTTGTCAGCTCTGACCTCTGTTTACCCAAGTATTCACTTTAACTTCCTTTACTAAGTAGAGGATTTCAGTGGTATCTGCAGACTCACAAAGCAAAATAATGTTGTGGTATGTTTTTTTCTGTCATTATTAAAGTGAGTATATCCTGATGCATGAAAATAAATGGGGAATAGAAAGTAGGCCATGTGCCAATGGGAATTACCAAGAGAAACATTTTCTGTGACTACTGTATAAGTAAATGGAATGGCTTCGAAGACAATTATAGCACAAAACGATTGTGTGTGATGCTCCAGAATAGTAAGTGGGAAATATTCTTTTCAAGAAAAGTATAGAACTATGAATGGGAGGTGGAAAGAATCCAAATCAGAAAAGTGCTGCCAAAATTGCAAGTTTAGTCTTCTAGTTCTTCAAGATCATGGAGAAGGCGGTTCCCATGTCAATGTATTGAAACAATGTTTCCATGCCAACGCAAGTGATGAGCAGTAAAGGGGCTGTTTTTCCAGGTCTCTCCTGGAGCCAGCTCTCTCACGTGGCAGAGAGGTGCTTGGAGGCCCCGCCAATCTCAGCTGCTGAGACCCCACCAGACGGACTCACAATGGGCTGGGTGGGTACACTTGAGATGGCACAGCTCCCCTGAGATGTGGATGAGATTCTCTGAGCTAGAGTGCTTTGTGGCTTAAAAGGATTCATACAACTTCTCACTTGCCCAGTTTATTCTCAGAAACTTTAAAAGGGGAGGAGAAAGGATCCCTCTTTGAACACTTCATTCATTTATGCATTTAGTTGTGAGTGCTTTACAGCACTAAATTTCTTCACCTTTGATATTTTAAGGATGACATTTAGGTCTCAGTCAGGAATCCCTAAGATCACACATGACTCAAAAATTCACTAGAAAGATTACCACACTCAGAAAAGCTGCTCAACCCGAATTTCTCTTTTATTATAGAAAGAATCCAATTAAAGCCAGGGGAGGAAAAAGCTCCTGGCAAATGCCAGGAGAAACCAGACAGCCCTGGTGCCTCCCTCCTTCAGGGATCGTATGGCACCAAGTCTCCCAGCGGCCATGGTGACATATGCCACTGCTGCCCCCAGGACAGCTCCCTGAGTCTGGAAGTGCAGAGTGTTCAGTGGAGGGTCAGTGCCACAGGCGCGCGGTGCCAGCCTGCATAGCTGACCTCAGCCACTCAGACTCCAGCCCTCACAGAGCAGACTGTTCACCATAAGTCACAGGATTACAGGCGCTATCTGCTCAGACTGGTAGCTAATGCCCAAGGCCTCTTGAATATAAACACTCTTGTTGGGCAGACTATCCCAAAGGCTCAGAGCTCATCTCCCAAAAGCTGGCCAGACATCAGTTTTGAAGGAGCTCCTCCTCAGAATGTGCCGGACTGAGCCCCTGGTGCTGAGTTAACTCTCCTGCATGGCAAACTGCTCGTTGTTACATGAAATCTCCTTAAACGCCTCTAATGGTATCTGGGCCCCCAGCAGAACAGTTAGAAATTACATTTCCCAGGGGAAAATCTGAGGGACATGGACAAAAGTGTGGTGGCTGCCAAGGGGAGGGGAGAGGGAGGAGCAGATGGAGGACAGTGTAGGGTAGATAAGTGGTGATGGACAGAGACTTACCTGGAGGTGGAAAACACAATATAGTTGTGTGTTACGGAATTGTGCATCTGAAACCTATATAACTTTGTTAAACAGTATCACTCAATAAATTCAATTAAAAAAAAGAAATGAGATTTTCCATCGTCCCTTGCTGCTGATTCTATGTGACCAAATTCTCTCCAACAAATGATATGAAACCCACCATACTGCTTTAAAGAAAATTGCTTTCACTGAGTTTTCTTTGTTTACTCATTCTTGTGGAACAATGATGGGTCATCAACCCAACTTCAACCCATGACTAAGAAGTTCTGTATCTAATAATATAACCCAAGAATTCTCACACATGTCCTTAGGGTATGTACATAAAGGTGCTCACCAAGCATTGCTTGAGGCAGCAGCGAATTAGAGGCAATAAAGAGAATGTGGAGTGTTCATACTAATCAGAGGGATGCTCAAAATATGGAACAGATTGAATGGCATCAGTCCCAGCCAAAACAATCCCAGCCTTGGCACTAGAGTAGGTCCCAAGAGTCCCCCTATTTCCCCTCCCCCCAGAACTTGGTGTCAACCCAGCAGGTGCTGGATTGTGGAAGAGCCCTCATGAGGCCTGAGCAGAAACTACTCGCCAGCTGTGTGGCAACATCTCTATATTTTAACTACCAGAATGACCACACAATGGCACACCAACTGAAAACACCCTGAATGTAGTTCTCGGCATATGGTTAGAATAAGTGGACTACATGGTCACAGAGCAACACAGATGAAGAAATAAAAAACAAAATGAGATGCATAGCAAGAAACCATTTACTTATTCATTTATTTACTTATTTTTTAATCTTTATTGTTGACAGTATTAAAGATGTCCCCTTTTTTCCCCCTTTGTCCTCCTCTACCCAGTTCCCAACCCACCCCAGGCCTCACCCACCAGCCCCTACCTTCTGTGCCCATAATTAAGACCTTTGGTTAATCTCTTTCCACCCCACATCCCCTTTTCCTCTGAGATTCTTCAGTATTTCTATGCTTCCATGCCTGTGATTCTATTTTATTCACCAGTTTATTTTGTTCATTAGATTTTTTGTTTGTTTATTTTTAATTTTAGATTAAATTGTTGACAGATATGTATTTGTTCCCATTTTATTGTTCAAATTTTATTTCTTCTTCTCCTCCTTCTTCTTCTTCATACCCTTCAACATTTCATATAATATTGATTAGCTTTTTCTGGTTTGTGAAGCTCTTTATCTGACCTTCAATTCTAAATGAGAGCTCTTCTGAGTAGATTAATCTTATTTGTAGATCTTTGATATTCATCACTTTAAATATTTTTTGCCACTCCCATCTGGCCTACAAAGTTTCTGTTGAGAAATCTGCTTACAATTCTATGGGCACTCCCTTTTAGGTAACTAACTGCTTTTCTCTTGCTGCTTGTAAGATTCTCTGTTTGCCTTTAGCCCTTGGCATTTTAATTATGATGTGTTGTGATGTGGGCCTCTTTGAGTTCCTCTTATTTGGGACTCTCTATGCTTTTTAGACATCTAAGTCTATTTCTTTCACTAAGGAGGGGAAGTTTTCTGCCATTATTTCTTCAAATAGGTTTACAATATCTTGCTTTCTCTCGTCTCCTGGCACCCAATAATGTGGATGTCAGTATGCTTGAAGTTGTCCCAAAGGCTCTTTACACTATCTTTATACTTCCAAATTATTTTTTTCTTTTTGCTCTTCTGATTTGGTGTTTTATGCTTCCTAATATTCCACATTGTTGATTTGATTCTTGGCATCGTCTTCTCTACTGTTGGTTACCTGTAAATTATTCTTTATTTCAGTTAGTATAGGCTTAATTTCTGACTGGGCATTTTGCATGTCTTCGACTTTCCTTCTAAGATCCTTGAAAGTCTCATGAAGATTTTTGAGTAACCTTATAACCATAGTTTTAACTTTATATCCAAAAATTTGCTTGCTTCATTTCTTGCATTTCTTGCTTCATTTCTTTGTCTCCCCGTTGGCTGCTTCCTTGTGTTTGTTCTATGTATTGGGTAGAGCAGCTGTGTCTCCTGGAGTTGGTAGAGTGGCCTGTGTGGTAGGTGTCCAAGAGGGCCCAGTGGCTCACCCTCTTCCTATCACCTGAGCTGGCACTCCAGGCAGATCCCTGTGTGCGCTGTGTGCACAGTCTTCTAGGTGAGCCTTGCTTAGTGTTGGCATCACTGAGAGAATTGACCTCCGGGCCATTGGCTGTGAGGACCAGCTGCAGCCACAGTGGGAGAGCTGCTGTGCGGAAACATCCCTATGGGGCAGGACTTGCTTCAGTGGGGCTTTGGTGCTCACTGAGTGTGTCGCTTATTGATCTGTAGAGTTGTCTGGAGCTATCCATTGGGTCCACTGGCTCTAGGGCCTCCATGGAGGTGCAAAGTCAACCACTGGCTGGGGCCATCCTGCAGGAGCGATTTTCATTGTGCTTGGGGGCTCCCAGGTGAGACCCATCTCTGAAGCAAGGCAGGCTGGTGCTAGTGATGGGTCTTGGGCCTTTTACTGATAAGTTTGGAGCTCCCTGGCCCAGCTTTAACTTGTTTGAGAGATTTTAGGAAAGTCTGAAGCCTGAGAAAGGACAGGCCATTCATATACAAAAGCAAACAGTTTGGGTGGGGCTGCAAATTGACTGGGGCAGGGTCTCGGGAAATCTCCAGGTGGAGCAGTGTGCTCCAGGCTGATGGAGACTCAGAAATGACTGCCAGTCAGCCTTACCGGGGAGGTCCCAGCCCAACAATAACCCTTGAGTTCCTCCATCTGGGAGAATGCTGCCCCTGAGTTCCTGCCTTGATGCCAGACAATCCAGTTCCTCCTTGTATGTATCTGTGTCGCCCAGAGCCTCAACCTGGTGTTAGAACTCAAAGGCAGTGGGATCTTGTAAGTTCAGTTTGTGTGCTGGCCCTTTAAAGAAACAACTGTGTCTCCAGCAGCCAATTCCCCCTGGATTTTACAGCCCAAAGTTACGGGGACTTCTCTTCCCATCTAATGGGAGACTGGTATGAGGGTCTGGTGTGGGGCTCCTTATGGGTGGCCTCTGAAGAGACAATCTCCCTCCCAATTTAAAAAATGGCACACATGGGTGCTGGTTCAGCCTGTCTCATGCTTCAGCCCCTCCTACCAGTCTCAATTTGCTTTCTTCTTTACTTTTCTAGTTGTAGGATTTCTGTTTAGCCAGATTTCAGGTGGTTCTGAATGATGGTTGTTATGTATTTTAGTTGTAATTTTGATGTGGTTGTGGGAGGCAACAAGTACAGGCATTAACCTACACCACCATCTTAGTTCTCAGGAAACATTTTTCTTTTTTATGCTAACTGCTGTTTGCTTTAGCCTCTAGCTATCCCTATAAAGTTCCTTGAGTTAATAAAGTTATGCAGAAGAAAATAACTGGATCAAAAGCAGACTTTTGCCCAGATAAACTGTTTCAACAACTAGATAAAAAAAAAAAAATCTTTCCAAAATTCAGTTCACAACAAGGAAATGACTTACTAAGGATTTTGAGAAAGAAATATAGAGAAGACAGGGTTTTCCATGAGCCTTAAAGGAGAGATAAGATTTCAGAATCTGACAGAATCTGACAAAGAAAACACACAAGCACAGGGATGGCAATGCCTGAGGTGACAGAAAAAGGAAATGAAATGAAAAAGATGGAATAAAGTGAGAAATCCAGCAGTGAAAATTGCTGTGTCAAATGAGAAGGGTGATGGAAATTCAGGAGGGAATGAAAAGTAATTGAATGTTGTTGTTACTGCTATTGTTATTTGTATTAGCATAAATATTACTTATTCAAGTCGGTGATTTAGGAGGATTAATCCCAAAACTCTGCTTAGAGTGGATTAGAGGGAGGGAGTTCTAAAAAAAATCAGTTTGAAGCAATTACCATAATTCAGATCAGAGATGATGAACATTTCCTCTTGGGCTCCAGATTAGACAGAAGAGGACAGAAATGGGGAAAAGTTTCAAGTGAAAATCTACAGGCTGTGGCCAATTAGAAAAGAACTTTGAAGGTAAAAAAAAAAAAAAAAATAGAAATGACTCCCATTTTGGTGTTTAAAAGATGCAAACCATTGTTTCATCTAGAAACAGTGATTGTTCCAGTCGGGGAAAAGAGAGAGAGTTAATTTTAGCCATTAGAAGGAAAATTCTGAAGGGAAGGACTTTTTAGATATGCAAAGTGTGAGCATATTTCCAAGCAAGAGGGCAGGGCTAAAGATGAAAATTCAAGCAGGCAGCATTTTAACACAGGCCTAAAAGGAAAAGCAAGAGAAAACCATGGCCTTGTTAAGCAGTCTGCAAATGTCCTCTAGCCCGCCTAGCTGACTATGTAAAGAATTATGTTCATTATTTTGCTATAGAAATGTCTCTGATATATATATATATATATATATATATATATATATATATATATATATATATATATATATATATATCTCAGTAACAAGGCCCCTGCCTAAACCCTCTGCTATTTCAGACATTGAATTGTGAGCAAGTTGTGATGAGGAGTAAGACTGTAGCAGCTCCTCCTGACGGCTCTGTTGGGCAGTGTGAGCAAACCTACGACAGACCACCAGCACCCTTGGGGAGCGGCTGTGCCCCTCCAGGGGCGGGTGCCAGGTCCTGCTCCCAGCAGTGACTATCTGCTGGCAAAATTCCAATCCAGGGAACGGTGAGCAAACTTCACCATCTCGGAACTGTGATTTACTCACTAAGCACCTGAATTCGTTTACACAATAACAGTACAATAATGTATATGCAGAGATTGTATGTGAGAAATGAAATGAGTTTGCCATCTTAATTCACTTTTCACTTAGAAAACAAAGACATGTTTTGACCTACCTGGGAGATACGTTTCAGAGAAGATTTGCAACTGTGGGTCTAAGACACTTTGAATTTTTATTTCCCTTGGGTCAAAAAGTGATTTATCCCAAAGCGATTAGAGATTTTTTAAAGGCAATTTACTCAAAAGCAATTTCAAAGAGAGTTTTTTTTTTGTAGACAAAGTCACAAACTGGTTATTTTCAGCCCCTCTCTGCTCCTTCCCGTGGGCACATGAAGTGACCTTTGAAACACCAATGCAATGTGTGTGTGACTGTCCAGTTCACCCGGATGGAGTGCTGCTCAGGAAGACGGGGGGGGGGGGGGGGGGGGGGGGGGGGGGGCTGTGCGGAGTGACGTGGTTGTGGTCCCCACAGCCCCAAAGTCATTTTCACATTCATTATCCCTTTCCTAGACTTGCCCCGATGCCATAATTCTGAGACAAATATGTGTTAAGCATGTATTATTTTCAGACAGTGGGCTGGAGTGATTAAATAGTGTTGTAGGTAAGAATTATGAGGATCACAGGATTTGAGTGAGAGTTACTACCGTATTTTCATACCTCATAGGTATTTATTCTGTCTTCTGCTCTCTAGGCTAAGTTTCCATACACCTTCCCTGCAACTAAATTTGTTCTTTATTTTATCAGGGATATTCCCAGAACATAAATTCGCTAGATTTTTCATGGCTTAAAACTCATCAGTGATTATAATGTGGATTAAATTCAAAAGTTGTGAGTTGCTTTCCAGGTTTATCAATCCCTCTAGTTTTTTAACCTTTTAACAATCAGTTCTGAGATTTACTGTGCCTTTCCACACCCGTGCCTTCTCTGACAGTTCCTCCACTTCCCTCCAGCCCTGCCTGTGTGCCCTTCTACACAGGTGTGTCTCGTGAAAACTTTGTTCTCAGAAAACTCCAACTCCAACCCAAGATATATATATACTAGAAGCCCAGTGCACAAAACTTGTGCAGCCTGCACCTTCTCCAGTCTGGGACACCTCAGGAGATGTCCGATTGCTGGTTTAGGCTCATTCCCGCACTGGCAGTCGGACATTCTGCTCACAGTCCATGTCTGCTGGCTCCTAACCACTCACCTGTTTGCCTGCCTGACTGCCCCAACCTTCTTCTGCCTGCCACCCCGATCACCCCCTAACCCCCCTACAGGCCCAATTGCCCCCAACTGCCCTCTCCTGTGAGCCTTATCGCTCCCAACTGCCCTCATCTGCAGGCCTGGTCCCCCACAACTGCCCACCTCTGAAGACCTGGTAACCCCCAACTGCCTTCCCCTGCGGGCCATCTTGTGACAACGTGGGGATGATCATATTTTGGTGGCCATATTGTGATGATGTGGGGTCAGCCATCTTGTGATGACATGGGGGCAGCAAACTTATGAGGCGTGAGGATCAATTTGCATATTACCTCTTTATTTAGATAGGATATATATATCCTATCTAACAAAAGAGTAATATGCAGATTGACATCACTCCAACACACAAGATGGCTGCCCCATGTGGCCAAAGATCCTGCCCCATGTGGACACAGATGGCCTCCACAAGATGGCCAGCAGGGGAGGGCAGTTGGAAAGGACTAGGTCTGCAAGAGAGGGCAGTTGGGGGTGACCAACCATGTAGGGAGGGCAGTTAGGGGTGACCAGGCTGGCAGAAGAGAGAAGTTGGGGGCAAACAGGCTGGCAAGGGAGCAGTTAGACATCAATCAGGCTGACATGGGAGTGGTTAGGGGATAATCAAGCTGGCAGGCAGAAGTAGTTAGGTCTGAGGATCGGGCCTAAACAGGCAGTAGGATATCCCTCGAGGGGTCCCAGATTGGAGGGGGTGCAGGCTGGGCTGAGGGACACCACCACCCCTTCCCCCTCATGCATGCATTTCTAATATATACATACATATATATATATATATATATATATATATATATATATATATATATATATATATTAGAGTCCTAATGCACAAAAAATGTATGCACTTGGGGTGGGAAGGGTGTCCCTCAGCCCAGCCTGAGCCCTCTCAGAGTCCTCGGGGGATGTCTGACTGACAGCCTAGATCCACAGTCTGGCCTCCCTCTGTTGGAGGCGATTGGGGCCAGCACAGGCTGGCGAACAACCAGCCCTCCCCCCCATCACCTCTCTGCCACCACCTGCTACCACTGTCCCTGATTGCTGTCCCCTCCCTCTGCCCACGGGCACCTGCCTTGGCGGGTCTGGTGCCACCTGCTAACTGACTCTTCTCCCTGCTGATCGGTCTTTCCAAAGTTTGGTCAATTTGCATATTAAGCTTTTATTATATGCTAGGGGCCCAGTGCACAAATTTTGTGCACTGGGAGTAGGGGGTCCCTCAGCCAATCTGCCTCCTCTCACATACTGAGAGTCCTTAGAGGAGGTCACATGGGGAGTGGGCCTAAGCCTCAGTCTTGCCTCCCTTTGTGGAGGCAACCCAGCTGATGAGGGGAAGGCACCAGCCCATCACCCCACTGCTACAGCCACTGCCAGTCACCACAGACACCAAGGTGTTTTCATGAACACAGACTCCAGTCCCTTCACCAAGAAAAAATGACAACTTTCTTTAGGCATTCTCAAGATGTGTCTTTCATAGGATATGCATTTCTCTCTTTTTCTTTTTATCCTCACCTGAGGATATGTTTCCATTGACTTTTAGAGAATGTGGAAGAGAAAGGGAAAGACAGGGAGAAACATCAACGTGAGAGGAACACTTTGATTGGTTGCCTCCTGCATAAGCCCTGACCTGGACCCCAGTCAAGGAGGAGCCTGCAACCTAGATACATGCCCTTGATCAGAATTGAACCCAGACCCTGCGGTCAGCAGGCTGAGGCATGAGTCAAACCGGCTAGGGCAGGATATGGCACTTCTTAGCCCTCCAGCAGCAGACCTTTGTGTTGTTTTTTTCCAGAAGTGTGTGGAAAACCCTAGATCACCTTTTTGGATTCTTATTCCCAAGCCACTAAGAATAAAGCCAGTGGCGTACAGGGAACTTAGCCAATGTGCAGTCAGAAAAGGTGTTTCCTCTGTAGGTCATACCAATCGCGGGCTGGGTCCTGCTCAGGCCTAAAGCCTCTGATCACCGGCTCCTCCCCTGCCCAGGCCTGCCCAGGCCAAAAGCCTCTCGGGCAGCAGAGCCCTGCTCCCTGTGATTGATCACGGGGGTCCCTCCCGTACCAGGCCGAAAGCCTCCGCTGGAGCAGCCTGGAGCAGGAGGGGACCCCAGCTCCCGTCGATCAATCACAGGGTGTCTTCTACTGCCCAGGCCTTACCTCACAGTGACCTGGGTGCCAGGATGTTCCGGGGCACAGGCACTCAGTGCCTATGTATGCAAATTAACTGCCATCTTTTTTGGGTTAATTTGAATAGTCACTCTGATTAGCTATGAGCATAGCAAAGGTACAGTCAATTTACATGTTTGTCTATTATTAGGTAAGATAGGAGATCACTCTTTACCTTTGGTCTCTTTTTATTTCCTGACCCTGTTTTATGCGATCTCTGACATTCAATCATACTTATTTGTCTTTATATTTATTAGACTGTAATTTCCTTGGGAAGAGAAACAACATCTTATACAGAAGATCTGGCTTCTTGTAACTGTTCTATAAATGTTAATAAATGAATGAATAAATATTCAGTACTAGACCAATCTTATGTACAGTAGTCTACTCTTCTAGGGACTACATTTAAGCTTTGAAAGTAGAATAAATTTTCCCTTAATTTTCTCCCTATTTTAAGAGTCCTGATCTATCTATTGCATAAAAGGATGCTATCGAAAGAGCAGTAAAGTTCAGCAATCTGGAGCTGCAGCTCTGCAGCCTGATGAAACTAGATGTGAGTCCCAGGTCAGTCATTTTCTGCCTGTAGAACATTTGTATTTTTAAAAATCCTTGAAGATTCTGTTTCCCCATCTCTTAAACAAGGATAATAAAAGCACCATCTTCCCAAGGTCACTGTGAAGGTGAATGAGAGGAAACTTGAAAAGAGAAACTACTAGTAAATTTTAGCTATAATCACATATCATCGCTACTACTAGAGTTGTGTAACAGCACCTGGTTTGAAGTGTGTAGGCCTACCCTATTCTTCTGTTTGATTGAAGTATCATGGGAATGCAGACTCCTCCCTTTTCTCCAACCTCAGTCACTTTCAAACACTCAGCATCCAGAATTTTCCCTTCAGAGACCAGTAAGAAGGAGCACAGCCACATACAACCACTGTGCTACGGTTCAGCAATCATGCTCAAGCAATTGGGAATCCTGGGATCTCGGTCACCACACGCATAGAGAATAGAAGGTGTACCAGGACACTCTTCTGGACTGGATGAGAAATGATTGGGACTTTGTAGTCAGGTGGCTCAAAAGGCTTAGCATCTTCATGAAGATAATTGTGTGCTAAAAAGGATGTGACCTTCCGAGATCATGCTGTACACCTTATTTCTGTTTCCTCTCCGTCCTTTCTTTGCACCGAGTCTGCAGTCAAGCTGCACAGCTGACCGCAGGGACCCGTTACAGATGCTCCCACTGCAAAAACACATTCCTGGGGCCAGGGATGGGAGTTACTTTTTGTTTTCTTTCACCCACTTCAAAATACCTTTATATCAGAGGTGATGATAAAGTTGATAACAACTATTCTTTAATTAAAAGATATTCAATTTCAAAATATATTTTGCTATGAAAATTAAGGAAAGCCAAAGGGTGGTCAGAGTTTCTTAATGCATTTATATTACAGACTATTTCTGTCTTCATGTGCTTGGACAGGATGAGCTTTAAGAATGTTTATAAGAAAGCAGTCAAAGTAACAAATGAAATAGTCAAAGTAATAAATCTGAGGATAGGAATTTTTTAGGTGCCAATTGAATGTCTAAATTATGACTTAGTGAGGCTAAACATTCTCAAAACTATTCCATGTTTAGTGCCTCTAAAAGAAAATGTTAGTTTCTCTATAAGGAAAGTGTAAACTGGTTCATGTTTAGTTCATCTATAAAATAAAGTACAGTTTAAAGCGGGCAAGTGTTCTGCCATTACTTTTCTTTTCACTTGATAATTCAACATACAAGTAGAGTGCTTTAAGAGATTAATCATTTACATTTAGTTCTATTTATATAATTTCTTTCTTTCATTATGACTGTGTTCAATTATGTCATAGTAGCAAGTAATATACCTTGGTTCAATAAAACATCAAGAGGTTGCCAAATTAAATGTTTTTAATATGAACAATTATATCTTCCCACCCTCTTCCTGAATTTTAAACTATACAAGTTGAAACTTTTATTGTAGAATATAAAAGCCTTCTCCCAGCTTCAGTGATATAGAGAGCAGCACAAGTCCTACTCACAACAGAGATTTAACAAGGATGCATCACACTGGATCTGCCTCTTGAATGAAAATAACTAAGTCACATATGAATTAACTGTTTCTGCAAAATTCTAAAACCACTTCAGACAAGTTATTCAGCTTGAAAATTCTCCACTGTGAGTACTACTCACCTCATCTGACTATTAGACGTGAAGCCAGAAGGTACATTCAAATTGGTTTGGTGTGAGTTTTATATATATATTTATGAATTTCAGAGAGGAAGGGAGAGGGAGAGAGAGAAACATCAATGATGAGAGAGAATCATTGCCTGGCTACCTCCTGCACACCCCCTACTGGGGATGAAGCCCACAAACCGGGCATGTGCCCTGACCAGGAATCGAACTGTAGTCTTCTGGTTCACAGGTCACCACTCAACCATTGAGCCACACCAACCAGGCTCAAGTTGTTTTCGTCTCCTGATAAAAACACATGAGAGGACTTTGACTTCAACAATGTGCCAGAATATTCTATTTTTTCTCAGGAACTATGTAGGGAACAGAGATTTCTGCTCCCAAGAAAGAACACATAACATAGTACAAATCAAAAGAAAATGGATGGAGCCCTAGCTAGTGGATAAAGTGCTGGCCTGCAGACTAAAGGGTCCCAAGTTCGATTCCAGTCAAGGGCATGTACATTGGTTGCAGGATCCTCCCTGGCCCAGGCCATGGTAGGCTTGTGCAGGAGGCAACCAACCAATGTGTTTCTTTCACATTGACATTTCTCTCTGTCTTTCCCTCTCTTCATTCTCTCAAAAAAAAATATCCTCGAGTGAGGTTTAACATAAATAAGTAAATAAATAAATAAAACCTTTAAAAAGAGAGAGAGAATGGGTGGAGAATGCAGTGAACCACCATGACTGCCAACTTATTTCAAGTCTCATCTTCTGCATTCTCAGAATGTATTGCACCTCAGATACAAAAACGCGGCCTAACTTTCGCCGATGGCATGCCCCAGATGGAGTTGGGTAACTCTCCAAGAGATTCTGAGAGCTACAGATGCTCCCTAATAAATCCGTTCCCTATTTAACTGGCCAGAATCCATCCCACCGCTCACAATTGTTAGTGGAACTCTCAAACTCTGGATATCAGAAAGCAGTGGATCTTGCTTGTCTCTGATGCTAACTGGCAGTATGGCTGATGGCGTCAGTGACCCTCTCTGGGTAATGTTTGCTTCATGAATGAATTAGTAGTAGGAAGCAAATAAATTCTAAATCTTACAAAGACATCAACATTTTTAAAATATGAAGTCATTAAAGTTCTAGAAAAAAATGTAAGCACACATATTTGCAACTTTAAATAGAAACAATGGATACAACAAAACCCAAGTACTAAAATATATCAAATTAATCAGTTAAATTAAGGAAAAAATTTAAGTGTGTGGCAAATAAATACCTTAAGCAAATGATGACATGGATGCAAGTGTGCAATTTTTATGACAAAAGCTAATTTTCAAAAGACTCACACTAATAAGAAGAGAATATAATATGGGCAGATAATTGCCTCCTCCCACATTCAAACACAAATTAAGTCCAAAAGGCCAATAAGTTCAGGAGAAAATGTTCAGCCTCACTCATATGAATAAATTAAAATTAAAATTAAAATTAAAATTAAAGTAACTCGATACTACTTTGCATCTGTCAAATTGAGGAAAAGGTTACCGTTGTATGATACCAAGTACACACCCAGATGTGGGACAAGGCACTTTCATTCACTGTTGATAAAATGTAAATTAACACAGCACTTGGAGGGGCAATTTGGCACTATCTCAAACTCAAGAACACACGTGCTTGGACTCAGCAATTTCATTTCAAAGAATTTACCCCAAGGATAATCCTGAAAAACTGCATGAACATATCTAAAAGGATATTCATCACAACATGGTTTTCTAGCAGCAGATAAATTGCAATGACCTATAATTCCATGAGTATGACAGTAATTTTAGAAATTATTGTGGAAGCATGCCATGGAGTGTGCTGAAATCGTTAGAAGGAATGAATGCAAGCTATAGGTAACATTGGAGAGTTTGCCAAGATTAAATATTAAAGGAAAGCCAAAACCGGTTTGGCTCAGTGGCAGAGCGTCGGCTTGGGGACTGAAAGGTCCCGGGTTCGATTCCGGTCAAGGGCATGTACCTTGGTTGCGGGCACATCCCCAGTAGGGGGTGTGCAAGAGGCAGCTGATCGATGATTCTCTCTCATCGATGTTTCTAACTCTCTATCCCTCTCTCTTCCTCTCTGTAAAAATTCAATAAAATATATTTTTTTAAAAATAAAAATAAATAAATATTAAAGGAAAAGAAGTATAATGTACAGCACTGTCCCTTTGGGAAGCTATTTAAAAGATGACGTATGAAAGGAACGTTGGTTGCCTCTGCTGGCAGACTGTATTTAAAGTTTTCAGCAATACTTTCCACCCCAACTGTCCTCCTGACATGTGGGCCTTTAGTGACTTGCTGTGGATTGGCTGCATACCATGGAACTGCCTGTGACTTCTGAGGCTGTAGGAAAGATCCCAAAGCTTCGCCTGGCCCCTGATCCTCACTCTGCTCCGATCCCTCTCGTGATGCTTTCTCTCTACCTCTATCTCTCTCTATCTCTGTCTCTATGTCTCTCACCTGTTTATCTGTCTATCTTTATGTATATGGTTATCATCTCAGTATCTCTTAAGTGTAGTTCTATCTATGTGTAGTTCTATCATGTCTCTCACTCCATCTTTTTTTAAAAAATATATTTTATTGATTTTGTACAGAAAGGAAGAGAGAGAGAGATAGTTAGAAACATCGATGAGAGAGAATCATCGATCAGCTGCCTCTTGCACACCCCCTACTGGGGATGTGTCCGCAACCAAGGTACATGCCCTTGACCGGAATCGAACCCGGGACCTTTCAGTCCCCAAGCCGATGCTCTATCCACTGAACCAAACCAGTTTCGGCTCACTCCATCTTTTAATCTCTTTCTTTGTCTCTACCTATCTCATTGGTCTACCAATATCTCTCCATCTCTTTTAACATGTTTATCTCTCTATATCTTTCTATTTCTATCTTAATCTGTATGTATTACCTATTTTTCTGTCTCCATCATCTCTCTATATGTTTATAACTTATCTCTTATTTCTTTATATCTGTATGATCTGTTTACCTAAATCTTCTCTCTCTCTCTCTCTCTCTCTCTCTCTCTCTCTCTCTCTCTCTCTGTGTGTGTGTGTGTGTGTGTGTGTGTGTGTGTGTGTGTGTGTCCCTCTCTCATCTGCTTATCTATCTTTCTATCTCTATCTGCATCCTCTATTTTTAAAATATATTTTATTGACTTTTTACAGAGAGGAAGGGAGAGGGATAGAGAATTAGAAACATTGATGCGAGAGAAACATCGATCAGCTACCTCCTGCACACCTCCCACTGGGGATGTGCCCAAGCATACAACCAAGCATACCAATGACCAGAATCAAACCTGGACCTTTCAGTCCACAGGCCAATGTTCCATCCACTGAGCCAAATCAGTTAGGGTTGCATCCTCTATTTTAATGCCTCTGTGTCTATATCTCTATGGAGAACCACCTGTTCCTGGTCAGCTGCAGGAAGAACACGTGCCAGCCCTGAAGCAGCTGAAGCCCTGAGGTGACTGTTGGGACCCTTGTGTGGGGCCAGGACCAACACGATCTCCAATCCTGGCAATGCAGTGGGCTCGGGCTTGTTTTGCTCCAAAGATACTGCTGGACTAGAAACCTGTCATCCATCAGATATGCTCACAGAAACAAACTGGAATTACAACTAAAATACAGAAAAACTTCCTGAAAATCAATGGAAAACTCACAGGGGAGAAACCTGATACCCAAAGACTGAAAGTGGAGATCGCATAGAGACTGGCAGGAGGGGCGATTGCACAAAAGGGCTGGCTGGGCACCTACAGACAGCAACTGAAGTCCCAGGGAAATATCTCAGTTATGGGAGGAACCACTGAAAACACTGGGATCTAATCCCCAGGCTGGGCACCCCAGAAGAGAACACCAGAACTGAGGAGGGTACCCACATAACATCTGGCTATGAAAAGCAGGGGAGTGCTATCTGCCAGAGAGTAGCAGCTGAAAATTCAGACACCTTCTTAAAGGGCCAATGCACAAAATTCCCTGTGGATTCACCCACCTGGTGTTTCAGCAGAGGGAGGGTAAAGTGGACTGGGACTATAAGAACAGAAACCAGGAATGGAGACTCGAGAGATAAAGCTCATAAGGCAGACACTGCAAGTTTCCTGTGCTGAGTCATTTTCTTATATAGCAGAGGACATCTTTTCCACATGGAGGAAGACACTTGACACACCCTGTTGAATAATGCCTTGCTCTGAGGCCACTAAAATATTAAAAATAAAAATTTTTAAGGAACTGCCACACCCTGTTGGGGGAAAAAAAAATCTCTCTCCATACATGAGGACTATTGCCTAGGGGAAATTCAAGTCAGAATCTTATCAGTCTGTAGGCAGGGGTGGTCTCTGGAGGCTTTGAGTCTTTGCCTGATCTAATTAGTCAGAAACAGCCTTTAACACTGCCCTGCACTAGAGATTGAGAGGCATAGAGGATCTATCCAATACATAGCCACAAACCCAAATAGAAAGCCAAAATGAGGAGACAAAGAATTAACCCCAAAGTGAAAGAACTAGAGAATTCTCCAGAAGTAGAGATAAGAAATTTATCTGAAACAGAGTTCAGAATAATAATAAAAATGCTCAACAGCATTAAAAAAAAGATATAGTTACTATGAAAAAAAGAACAGTCTAAGATAAACAATGACATAACAAATAAAGAACATATTGGAATGAATACACAGCAGATTAGAGGAAGCTAAAGATTGAATCAGTGAATTAGAAAACAGGGTTGAAAAAATCACTCATATAACCAAAAAGAAAAAAACAATTAAAAAACAGGAGGACAGCTTCAGGGAGCTGTGGGACCATGTGAAATGTAACATTATTAGAATAGCAGGTGTGCCAGAGGGGCAGAAAGGGAGAAATGGATAGAGAAGATGTTTGAAGAAATAATGGGAGAAAACTTCCATAACCTGGTAAAGGAATAAGTCACACAAGTTCAGGAGGCACAGAGAACCCCAAAGAAGAAGAAGGAAACAGGCCCATGTCAAGACACATCATAGTTAAGATGCTAAAAATTAAAGACAAAGAGAATCTTAAAGGCAGCAAGAGAAAAGAAAACTGATACTTACAAATGAGTTCCCATGAGGCTGACAGCTGATTTCTCATCAGAAACTTACAGACCAGAAGGGAATGGCATGAAGTACTCAAGGTGGAAAGCAAAGATCTTGAGACCAATTTACTATATCCAGCAAGGCTATCATTCAAAATAGTCAGATAAAGAGCTTCCCAAATGAAAAAAAGGGCAAAGGAGTTCCTCACCACCAAGCCAGCATTACAAGAAATACTAAAGAGATTGCAAAGGCATTCACCTTCCACCTTCTGGGGAGACCAGCTGCACAGAAAAACATCCTTGAAGAGGGAAGGGTCATGGGGTCTCCAAACGCCCAAAGTCCCTTTCCCTTCTGCAGGGTGTGACTTAGCGAGGTTGTGGGTGTGTGTGTGGACATCTCTCTAAATAGAGCCAATACTGGGAAGGGTGGGGAGGGCTCCCCGAGTCACCTGCACCTATTTTTTGAGGTTCTGTGGAAATTAAAACATAAAGGATTGCCTAATTTGGAGTACAGAAATTATGATAAAGTTTAATGGAATAGTTTTAGTGTGGTAAATTAAATATGAAATATTTATGTTGTGTTAATATTAAGATACATTGATTTAATTATTCAAATTGTTATTTATAATTATTTCTTAATTTAATAATACATTATTCTTTAAAGTAAAAAAATAAAGAAACCCACCATCCAATCTGGGCACAGAGGAAGAACTCTCAGCACCCCCAGGAGGTGGACCCAAAACTCTGAGGTCCCCGCAGACAGGCCCACAGTCCTGCAGAAGCAGGGTCTTAAACAGCTGGTCACCTGCACAGAGACCTCCCACAGGCCCTGTGGCTGGAGTGTGGGTCCCCCACCCATGCAGCAACCCCAAGTCCCAGACCCCTTCCCACCCCCCTCACTGTGCTGAGGGCCACTGGAGGGATAGCCCACCTGACCAGGACGGTTGCGAGCGGCACAGACCATGGCCAGGTTTGGCAGCAGGTGTCTCCTGGGCCGGCTCAAGGTCCTCACCAGGGGACTCACTGCCCAGGGAGCATGTAGGCCCGGAGCAGCCGTGAGGTCCGGCCAGAAGAGATGCAGCGGCCTCCAGGTTCTTTCTCCTATTTGTCTCACAAAACCTGCGGACACTGATTCCATGACACGGACATGGAATCTGTGAGATTGGTGACTGAGGGCTCTTCAACGTGGGCACCTGTGGGAGATTGACCTCACCGGGGCACCTCCAGCTTCCAGGTCAGGGGACACCCTGACCTGTCCCACAAGTCACACCTGCCCACGGCCCCCCACTCCCACCACACCTGTCCCCTGGGCCACACCTGTCACCCTAATCACACGTTCCACCCTATGAGTCACATCTGTCTCCAGGGCCACACTTGTTCTCAGGTCTCCCCAGATCCTTCCCCTCCCTTACACTTGCCACCTGAGTTACATCTGTACCCCCCAGGTCATACCTATGCCCCTGTCGCACATGACCCTGGTCACACCTGTTCCTGGGTCATAACTATCCCTGGTCACACCTGACCCTGTGTTACACCTGTCCTGGGCCACACCTGACCCTGTGCTACACCTGTTCCTGGGCCACACCTGTCCCTGTGTCACACCAATCCCTGTGTTACACCTGTCCCTAGTCGCACCTGTCCCCTGGTCAAACCTGTCCCCTGGTAACACTTGTCCCCTGGTCAAACCTGTCCCCTGGTAACACCTGTGCCCTGGTCACACCTGTCCCCTGGTCACACCTGTCCCTGGGTCACACCTGTCCACTGGTCACGCCTGTCCCTGTGTTACACCTGTCCCCTGGTCACACCTGTGTCCTGGTCACACCTGTCCCTGTGTAACACCTGTCCCCTGTGCTACACCTGTCCCCTGGTAACACCTGTCCCCTGGTCACACCTGTCCCTGTGTCACACCTGTCCCTGTGTCACACCTGTCCCTGTGTTACACCTGTCCCCTGGTCACACCTGTCCCCGGGTAACACCTGTCCCTGTGTCACACCTGTCCCTGTGTTACACCTGTCCTTGGGTCACACCTCTCCCCAGGTCACACCTATCCCTGTGTCACACCTGTCCCCTGGTAACACCTGTCCCCAGGTCACAACTGTCCCAGGGTTACACCTGTCCCGGGGTTACACCTGCCCTGTGTCACACCTGTCCTGTGTTACCCTGTCCCTGTGTTACCCTGTCCCTGTGTCACACCTGTCCCCTGGTAACATCTGTCCCCTGTTCACACCTGTCCCTGTGTTACACCTGTCCCTGTGTCACACCTGTCTGTGTGTTACCCTGCCCCTGGGTCACACCAGTCCCTGTGCTACACTTGTTCCCTGGTAACACCTGTCACCTGGTAACACCTGTCCCCTGGTCACAACTGTCCCTGGGTTACACCTGTCCCTGTGTTACACCTGTCCCTGTGTTACCCGGTTTCCTGGGTCACACCTTTCCCTGTCTTACACCTGTCCTTGTGTCACACCTGTCCCTGTGTCACACCTGTCCATGTGTCACACCTGTCCCCTGGTAACACCGGTCCCCTAGTCACACCTGTCCCTGGGTTACACCTGTCCCTGTGTCATACCTGTCCCTGTGTTACCCTGTCCCTGTGCTACACCTGTCCTCTGGTCAAACCTGTCCCTGTGTCACACCTGTCCCTGTGTTACACCTGTCCCTGTGTTACACTTGTCCCCTGGGTCACACCTGTCCCTGTGTCACACCTGTCCCTGTGTCACACCTGTCCCCTGTGCTACACCTGTCCCTGTGTCACACTTGTCCCTGTGTTACACCTGTCCCTGGGTTACACCTATCTCAGTGTCACATCTGTCCCTGTGTCACACCTGTCCTCTGGTCACACCTGTCCCTGTGTCACACCTGTCCCTGGGTTACACCTGTCTCTGTGTCACACCTGTCCCTCTGTTACACCTGTCCCTGTGTTATACCTGTCCCTCTGTTATACCTGTTCCTGGGCCAAACCTGTCCCCTGGTCACACCTGTCCCTGTGTTACACCTATAACCTGGTCACACCTGTCCCTGTGTTACACCTGTCCGTGGGTCACACCTCTCCCCGGGTCACACCTGTCCCTGTGTTACACCTGTCCCCTGGTAACACCTGTCCCTGGTCACACCTGTCCCAGGGTTACACCTGTCCCTGTGTTACACCTGTCCCTGTGTCACACCTGTCATGTGTTACCCTGTCCCCTGGGTCACACCTGTCCCTGTGTTACCCTGTCCCTGTGTCACACCTGTCCCCTGGTAACACCTGTCCCCTGGTCACACCTGTCCCTATGTTACACCTGTCCCTGTGTTACCCTCTCCCCTGGGTCACACCAGTCGCTGTGTTACGCCTGTCCCCTGGCAACACCTGTCCCCTGGTAACACCTGTCCCCTGGTCACACCTGTCCCTGGGTTACACCTGTCCCTGTGTCACACCTGTCCCCTGTGATACACCTGTCCCTGTGTCACACTTGTCTCTGTGTTACACCTGTCCCTGGGATACACCTGTCCCTGTGTCACATCTGTCCCTGTGTCACACCTGTCTCTGTGTCACACCTGTCCCTGTGTTACACTTGTCCCTGTGTTATACCTGTCCCTATGTTATACCTGTTCCTGGGCCAAACCTGTCCCCTGGTCACACCTGTCCCTGTGTTACACCTATACCCTGGTCACACCTGTCCCTGTGTTACACCTGTCCCTTGGTAACACCTGTCCCTGGTCACACCTGTCCCAGGGTTACACCTGTCCCTGTGTTACACCTGTCCCTGTGTCACACCTGTCCTGTGTTACCCTATCCTCTGGGTCACACCTGTAACTGTGTTACCCTGTTCCTGTGTCACGCCTGTCCCCTGGTAACACCTGTCCCCTGGTCACACCAGTCCCTGTGTTACACCTGTCCCTGTGTCACACCTGTCTCTGTGTTACCCTCTCCCCTGGATCACACCGGTCCCTGTGTTACACCTGTCCCCTGGTAACACCTGTCTCCTGGTAACACCTGTCCCCTGGTCACACCTATCCCTGGGTTACACCTGTCCCTGTGTTACCCTGTCCCATGGGTCACACCTTTCCCGGTCTTACACCTGTCCCTGTGTCACACCTGTCCCTGTGTCACACCTGTCCCTGTGTTACCCTGTCCATGTGTCACACCTGTCCCCTGGTAACACCTGTCCTCTGGTCATACCGGTCCCCTGGTAACACCTGTACCTGGTCACACCTGTCCCAGGGTTACACCAGTCCCTGTGTTACACCTGTCCCTTTGTCACACCTGTCCTGTGTTACCCTGTCCCCTGGGTCACACCTGTCCCTGTGTTACCCTGTCCCTGTGTCACACCTGTCCCCTGGTCACACCTGTCCCTGGTCACACCTGTTCCATTGTTACACCGGTCCCTGTGTTACACCTGTCCCTGTGTCACACCTGTCCTGTGTTACCCTGTCCCCTGGTTCACACCTGACCCTGTGTTACCCTGTCCCTGTGTTACACCTGTCCCCTGATAACACCTGTCCCTGGTCACACCTGTCCCAGGGTTACACCAGTCCCTGTGTTACACCTGTCCCTGTGTCACACCTGTCCTGTCTTACCCTGTCCCCTGGGTCACACCTGTCCCTGTGTTACCCTGTCCCTGTGTCACACCTATCCCCTGGTAACACCTGTCCCTGGCCACACCTGTCCCAGGTTACACCTGTCCCTGTGTTACACCTGTCCCTGTGTCACACCTGTCCTGTGTTACCCTGTCCCCTGGGTCACACCTGTCCCTGTGTTACCCTGTCCCTGTGTCACACCTGTCCCCTGGTAACACCTGTCCCCTGGTCACATCTGTCCCTGTGTTACACCTGTCCCTGTGTCACAACTGTCTCTGTGTTACCCTCTCCCCTGGGTCACACCAGTCCCTGTGTTACACCTGTCCCCTGGTAACACCTGTCCCCTTGTAACACCTGTCCCCTGGTCACACCGGTCCCTGTGTTACACCTTTCCCTGTGTTACCCTGTCCCTGTGCTATACCTGTCCTCTGGTCAAAACTGTCCCTGTGTCACACCTGTCCCTGTGTTACACCTGTCCCTGTGTTACACCTGTCCCTGTGTCACACCTGTCCTGTGTTACCCTGTCCCCTGGGTCACACCTGTCCCTGTGTTACCCTGTCCCTGTGTCACACCTGTCCCCTAGTAACACCTGTCCCCTGGTCACACCTGTCCTTGTGTTACACCTGTCCCTGTGTCACACCTGTCTCTGTGTTGCCCTCTCCCCTGGGTCACACCAGTCCCTGTGTTACACCTGTCCCCTGGTAACATCTGTCCCCTGGTCACACCTGTCCCTGTGTTACACCTGTCCCTGTGTTACACCTGTCCCTGTGTTACCCTGTCCCCTGGGTCACACCTTTCCCTGTCTTACACCTGTCCCTGTGTCACACCTGTCCCTGTGTCACACCTGTCCCTGTGTTACCCTGTCCATGTGTCACACCTGTCCCCTGGTAACACCTGTCCTCTGGTCACACCTGTCCCTCGGTTACACCTGTCCCTGTGTCATACCTGTCCCTGTGTTACCCTGTCCCTGTGCTACACCTGTCCTCTGGTCAAACCTGTCCCTGTGTCACACCTGTCCCTGTGTTACTCTGTCCCCTGGGTCACACCTTTCCCGGTCTTACACCTGTCCCAGTGTCACACTTGTCCCTGTGTCACACCTGTCCCTGTGTTACCCTGTCCCTGTGTCACACCTGTCCCCTGGTAACACCTGTCTCCTGGTCACACCTGTCCCTGGGTTACTCCTGTCCCTTTGTCATACCTGTCCCTGAGTTACCCTGTCCCTGTGCTACACCTGTCCTCTGGTCAATCCTGTCCCTGTGTCACACCTGTCCCTGTGTTACACCGGTCCCTGTGTTACACTTGTCCCCTGGGTCACACCTGTCCCTGTGTTACACCTGTCCCCTGTGATACACCTGTCCCTGTGTCACACTTGTCCCTGTGTTACACCTGTCCCTGGGTTACACCTGTCCCTGTGTCACATCTGTCCCTGTGTCACACCTGTCCTCTGGTCACACCTGTCCCTGTGTCACACCTTTCCCTGGGTTACACCTGTCTCTGTGTCACACCTGTCCCTGTGTTACACCTGTCCCTGTGTTATACCTGTCCCTGTGTTATACCTGTTCCTGGGCCAAACCTTTCCTCTGGTCACACCTGTCCCTGTTACACCTATACCCTGGTCACACCTGTCCCTGTGTTACACCTGTCCTTGGGTCACACCTCTCCCCATATCACACCTGTCCCTGTGTTACACCTGTCCCCTGGTAACACCTGTCCCTGGTCACACCTGTCCCAGGGTTACACCAGTCCCTGTGTTACACCTGTCCCTGTGTCACACCTGTTCCCTGGTAACACCTGTCCCTGGTCACACCTGTCCCAGGGTTACACCTGTCCTGTGTCACACCTGTCCTGTGTTACCCTGTCCCCTGGGTCACACCTGTCCCTGTGTTACCCTGTCCCTGTGTCACACCTGTCCCCTGGTAACACCTGTCCTCTGGTCACACCTGTCCCTGTGTTACACCGGTCCCTGTGTCACACCTGTCTCTGTGTTACCCTCTCCCCTGGGTCACACCTGTCCCTGTGTTACTCTGTCCCTGTGTCACACCTGTCCCCTGGTAACACCTGTCCCCTGGTCACATCTGTCCCTGCGTTACACCTGTCCCTGTGTCACACCTGTCCCTGTGTTACCCTCTCCCCTGGGTCACACCAGTCGCTGTGTTACGCCTGTCCCCTGGCAACACCTGTCCCCTGGTAACACCTGTCCCCTGGTCACACCTGTCCCTGGGTTACACCTGTCCCTGTGTCACACCTGTCCCCTGTGATACACCTGTCCCTGTGTCACACTTGTCTCTGTGTTACACCTGTCCCTGGGATACACCTGTCCCTGTGTCACATCTGTCCCTGTGTCACACCTGTCTCTGTGTCACACCTGTCCCTGTGTTACACTTGTCCCTGTGTTATACCTGTCCCTATGTTATACCTGTTCCTGGGCCAAACCTGTCCCCTGGTCACACCTGTCCCTGTGTTACACCTATACCCTGGTCACATCTGTCCCTGTGTTACACCTGTCCCTTGGTAACACCTGTCCCTGGTCACACCTGTCCCAGGGTTACACCTGTCCCTGTGTTACACCTGTCCCTGTGTCACACCTGTCCTGTGTTACCCTATCCTCTGGGTCACACCTGTAACTGTGTTACCCTGTTCCTGTGTCACACCTGTCCCCTGGTAACACCTGTCCCCTGGTCACACCAGTCCCTGTGTTACACCTGTCCCTGTGTCACACCTGTCTCTGTGTTACCCTCTCCCCTGGATCACACCGGTCCCTGTGTTACACCTGTCCCCTGGTAACACCTGTCTCCTGGTAACACCTGTCCCCTGGTCACACCTATCCCTGGGTTACACCTGTCCCTGTGTTACCCTGTCCCATGGGTCACACCTTTCCCGGTCTTACACCTGTCCCTGTGTCACACCTGTCCCTGTGTCACACCTGTCCCTGTGTTACCCTGTCCATGTGTCACACCTGTCCCCTGGTAACACCTGTCCTCTGGTCATACCGGTCCCCTGGTAACACCTGTACCTGGTCACACCTGTCCCAGGGTTACACCAGTCCCTGTGTTACACCTGTCCCTTTGTCACACCTGTCCTGTGTTACCCTGTCCCCTGGGTCACACCTGTCCCTGTGTTACCCTGTCCCTGTGTCACACCTGTCCCCTGGTCACACCTGTCCCTGGTCACACCTGTTCCATTGTTACACCGGTCCCTGTGTTACACCTGTCCCTGTGTCACACCTGTCCTGTGTTACCCTGTCCCCTGGTTCACACCTGACCCTGTGTTACCCTGTCCCTGTGTTACACCTGTCCCCTGATAACACCTGTCCCTGGTCACACCTGTCCCAGGGTTACACCAGTCCCTGTGTTACACCTGTCCCTGTGTCACACCTGTCCTGTCTTACCCTGTCCCCTGGGTCACACCTGTCCCTGTGTTACCCTGTCCCTGTGTCACACCTATCCCCTGGTAACACCTGTCCCTGGCCACACCTGTCCCAGGTTACACCTGTCCCTGTGTTACACCTGTCCCTGTGTCACACCTGTCCTGTGTTACCCTGTCCCCTGGGTCACACCTGTCCCTGTGTTACCCTGTCCCTGTGTCACACCTGTCCCCTGGTAACACCTGTCCCCTGGTCACATCTGTCCCTGTGTTACACCTGTCCCTGTGTCACAACTGTCTCTGTGTTACCCTCTCCCCTGGGTCACACCAGTCCCTGTGTTACACCTGTCCCCTGGTAACACCTGTCCCCTTGTAACACCTGTCCCCTGGTCACACCGGTCCCTGTGTTACACCTTTCCCTGTGTTACCCTGTCCCTGTGCTATACCTGTCCTCTGGTCAAAACTGTCCCTGTGTCACACCTGTCCCTGTGTTACACCTGTCCCTGTGTTACACCTGTCCCTGTGTCACACCTGTCCTGTGTTACCCTGTCCCCTGGGTCACACCTGTCCCTGTGTTACCCTGTCCCTGTGTCACACCTGTCCCCTAGTAACACCTGTCCCCTGGTCACACCTGTCCTTGTGTTACACCTGTCCCTGTGTCACACCTGTCTCTGTGTTGCCCTCTCCCCTGGGTCACACCAGTCCCTGTGTTACACCTGTCCCCTGGTAACATCTGTCCCCTGGTCACACCTGTCCCTGTGTTACACCTGTCCCTGTGTTACACCTGTCCCTGTGTTACCCTGTCCCCTGGGTCACACCTTTCCCTGTCTTACACCTGTCCCTGTGTCACACCTGTCCCTGTGTCACACCTGTCCCTGTGTTACCCTGTCCATGTGTCACACCTGTCCCCTGGTAACACCTGTCCTCTGGTCACACCTGTCCCTCGGTTACACCTGTCCCTGTGTCATACCTGTCCCTGTGTTACCCTGTCCCTGTGCTACACCTGTCCTCTGGTCAAACCTGTCCCTGTGTCACACCTGTCCCTGTGTTACTCTGTCCCCTGGGTCACACCTTTCCCGGTCTTACACCTGTCCCAGTGTCACACTTGTCCCTGTGTCACACCTGTCCCTGTGTTACCCTGTCCCTGTGTCACACCTGTCCCCTGGTAACACCTGTCTCCTGGTCACACCTGTCCCTGGGTTACTCCTGTCCCTTTGTCATACCTGTCCCTGAGTTACCCTGTCCCTGTGCTACACCTGTCCTCTGGTCAATCCTGTCCCTGTGTCACACCTGTCCCTGTGTTACACCGGTCCCTGTGTTACACTTGTCCCCTGGGTCACACCTGTCCCTGTGTTACACCTGTCCCCTGTGATACACCTGTCCCTGTGTCACACTTGTCCCTGTGTTACACCTGTCCCTGGGTTACACCTGTCCCTGTGTCACATCTGTCCCTGTGTCACACCTGTCCTCTGGTCACACCTGTCCCTGTGTCACACCTTTCCCTGGGTTACACCTGTCTCTGTGTCACACCTGTCCCTGTGTTACACCTGTCCCTGTGTTATACCTGTCCCTGTGTTATACCTGTTCCTGGGCCAAACCTTTCCTCTGGTCACACCTGTCCCTGTTACACCTATACCCTGGTCACACCTGTCCCTGTGTTACACCTGTCCTTGGGTCACACCTCTCCCCATATCACACCTGTCCCTGTGTTACACCTGTCCCCTGGTAACACCTGTCCCTGGTCACACCTGTCCCAGGGTTACACCAGTCCCTGTGTTACACCTGTCCCTGTGTCACACCTGTTCCCTGGTAACACCTGTCCCTGGTCACACCTGTCCCAGGGTTACACCTGTCCTGTGTCACACCTGTCCTGTGTTACCCTGTCCCCTGGGTCACACCTGTCCCTGTGTTACCCTGTCCCTGTATCACACCTGTCCCCTGGTAACACCTGTCCTCTGGTCACACCTGTCCCTGTGTTACACCGGTCCCTGTGTCACACCTGTCTCTGTGTTACCCTCTCCCCTGGGTCACAACTGTCCCTGTGTTACTCTGTCCCTGTGTCACACCTGTCCCCTGGTAACACCTGTCCCCTGGTCACATCTGTCCCTGCGTTACACCTGTCCCTGTGTCACACCTGTCTCTGTGTTACCCTCTCCCCTGGGTCACACCAGTCCCTGTGTTACACCTGTCCCCTGGTAACACCTGTCCCCTTGTAACACCTCTCCCCTGGTCACACCGGTCCCTGTGTAACACCTTTCCCTGTGTTACCCTGTCCCTGTGCTATACCTGTCCTCTGGTCAAAACTGTCCCTGTGTCACACCTGTCCCTGTGTTACACCTGTCCCTGTGTTACACTTGTCACCTGGGTCACACCTGTCCCTGTGTCACACCTTTTCCCTGTGTCACACCTGTCCCTTGTGCTACACCTGTCCCTGTGTCACACTTGTCCCTGTGTTACACCTGTCCCTGTGTTACCCTATCCCTGTGTCACATCTGTCCCTGTGTCACACCTGTCCTCTGGTCACACCTTTCCCTGTGTCACACCTGTCCCTGGGTTACACCTGTCTCTGTGTCACACCTGTCCCTCTGTTACACCTGTCCCTGTATTATACCTGTCCCTGTGTTATACCTGTTCCTGGGCCAAACCTGTCCCCTGGTCACACCTGTCCCTGTGTTACACCTATAACCTGGTCAGACCTGTCCCTGTGTTACACCTGTCCTTGGGTCACACCTCTCCCCAGGTCACACCTATCCCTGTGTTACACCTGTCCTCTGGTAACACCTGTCCCTGGTCACACCTGTCCCAGTCTTACACCTGTCCTGTGTCACACCTGTCCTGTGTTACCCTGTCCCCCGGGTCACACCTGTCCCTGTGTTACCCTCTCCCTGTGTCACACCTGTCCCCTGGTAACACCTGTCCCCTGGTCACACCTGTCCCTGTGTTACACCTGTCCCTTGTCACACCTGTCTCTGTGTTACCCTCTCCCCTGGGTCACACTAGTCCCTGTGTTACACCTGTCCCCTGGTAACACCTGTCCCCTGGTCACACCTGTCCCTGGGTTACACCTGTCCCTGTGTCAAACCTGTCCCCTCTGCTACACCTGTCCCTGTGTCACACTTGTCCCTGTGTTACACCTGTCCCTGGGTTACACCTGTCCCTGTGTCACATCTGCCCCTGTGTCACACCTGTCCTCTGGTCACACCTGTCCCTGTGTCACACCTGTCCCTGGGTTACACCTGTCTCTGTGTCACACCTGTCCCTGTGTTACACCTGTCCCTGTGTTATACCTGTCCCCGTGTTATACCTGTTCCTGGGCCAAACCTGTCCTCTGGTCACACCTGTCCCTGTATTACACCTATACCCTGGTCACACCTGTCCCTGTGTTACACCTGTCCCTGTGTCACACCTGTCCTGTGTTACCCTGTCCCCTGGGTCACACCTGTCCCTGTGTTACCCTGTCCCTGTGTCACACCTGTCCCCTGGTAACACCTGTCCCTGGTCACACCTGTCCAAGGGTTACACCTGTCCCTCTGTTACAACTGTCTCTATGTCACACCTGTCCCTGTGTTACCCTGTCCATGTGTCACACCTGTCCCCTGGTAACACCTGTCCTCTGGTCACACCTGTCCCTCGGTTACACCTGTCCCTGTGTCATACCTGTCCCTGTGTTACCCTGTACCTGTGCTACACCTGTCCTCTGGTCAAACCTGTCCCTGTGTCACACCTGTCCCTGTGTTACCCTGTCCCCTGGGTCACACCTTTCCCGGTCTTACACCTGTCCCTGTGTCACACTTGTCCCTGTGTCACACCTGTCCCTGTGTTACCCTGTCCATGTGTCACACCTGTCCCCTGGTAACACCTGTCTCCTGGTCACACCTATCCCTGGGTTACTCCTGTCCCTGTGTCATACCTGTCCCTGTGTTACCCTGTCCCTGTGCTATACCTGTCCTCTGGTCAAAACTGTCCCTGTGTCACACCTGTCCCTGTGTTACACCGGTCCCTGTGTTACACTTGTCCCCTGGGTCACACCTATCCCTGTGTCACACCTGTCCCCTGTGATACACCTGTCCCTGTGTCACACTTGTCCCTGTGTTAGACCTGTCCCTGGGTTACACCTGTCCCTGTGTCACATCTGTCCCTGTGTCACACCAGTCCTCTGGTCACACCTGTCCCTGTGTCAAACCTGTCCCTGGGTTACACCTATCCCTGTGTCACACCTGTCTCTGTGTTACACCTGTCCCTGTGTTATACCTGTCCCTGTGTTATACCTGTTCCTGGGCCAAACCTGTCCTCTGGTCACACCTGTCCCTGTGTTACACCTATACCCTGGTAACACCTGTCCTTGTGTTACACCTGTCCTTGGGTCACTCCTCTCCCCAAGTCACACCTGTCCCTGTGTTACACCTGTCCCCTGGTAACACCTGTACCTGGTCACACCTGTCCCAGGGTTACACCAGTCCCTGTGTTACACCTGTCCCTGTGTCACACCTGTCCTGTGTTACCCTGTCCCCTGGGTCACACCTGTCCCTGTGTTACCCTGTCCCTGTGTCACACCTGTCCCCTGGTAACACCTGTCCCTGGTCACACCTGTCCCAGGGTTACACCTGTCCCTGTGTTACACCTGTCCCTGTGTCACACCTGTCCTGTGTTACCCTGTCCCCTGGGTCACACCTGACCCTGTGTTACCCTGTCCCTGTGTTACACCTGTCCCCTGATAACACCTGTCCCTGGTCACACCTGTCCCAGGGTTACACCAGTCCCTGTGTTACACCTGTCCCTGTGTCACACCTGTCCTGTCTTACCCTGTCCCCTGGGTCACACCTGTCCCTGTGTTACCCTGTCCCTGTGTCACACCTGTCCCCTGGTAACAACTGTCCCTGGTCACACCTGTCCCAGGTTACACCTGTCCCTGTGTTACACCTGTCCCTGTGTCACACCTGTCCTGTGTTACCCTCTCCCCTGGGTCACACCAGTCCCTGTGTTACACCTGTCCCCTGGTAACACCTGTCCCCTTGTAACACCTGACCCCTGGTCACACCGGTCCCTGTGTTACAACTTTCCCTGTGTTACCCTGTCCCTGTGCTATACCTGTCCTCTGGTCAAAACTGTCCCTGTGTCACACCTGTCCCTGTGTTACACCTGTCCCTGTGTTACACTTGTCCCCTGGGTCACACCTGTCCCTGTGTCACACCTTTTCCCTGTGTCACACCTGTCCCCTGTGCTACACCTGTCCCTGTGTCACACTTGTCCCTGTGTTACACCTGTCCCTGGGTTACACCTATCCCTGTGTCACATCTGTCCCTGTGTCACACCTGTCCTCTGGTCACACCTTTCCCTGTGTCACACCTGTCCCTGGGTTACACCTGTCTCTGTGTCACACCTGCCCCTGTGTTACACCTGTCCCTGTGTTATACCTGTCCCTGTGTTATACCTGTTCCTGGGCCAAACCTGTCCCCTGGTCACACCTGTCCCTGTGTTACACCTATAACCTGGTCACACCTGTCCCTGTGTTACACCTGTCCTTGGGTCACACCTCTCCCCAGGTCACACCTATCCCTGTGTTACACCTGTCCCCTGGTAACACCTGTCCCTGGTCACACCTTTCCCAGGCTTACACCTGTCCTGTGTCACACCTGTCCTGTGTTACCCTGTCCCCTGGGTCACACCTGTCCCTGTGTTACCCTGTTCCTGTGTCACACCTGTCCCCTGGTAACACCTGTCCCCTGGTCACACCTGTCCCTGTGTTACACCTGTCCCTTGTCACACCTGTCTCTGTGTTACCCTCTCCCCTGGGTCACACTAGTCCCTGTGTTCCACCTGTCCCCTGGTAACACCTGTCCCCTGGTCACACCTGTCCCTGGGTTACACCTGTCCCTGTGTCAAACCTGTCCCCTCTGCTACACCTGTCCCTGTGTCACACTTGTCCCTGTGTTACACCTGTCCCTGGGTTACACCTGTCCCTGTGTCACATCTGTCCTTGTGTCACACCTGTCCTCTGGTCACACCTGTCCCTGTGTCACACCTGTCCCTGGGTTATACCTGTCTCTGTGTCACACCTGTCCCTTTGTTACGCCTGTCCCTGTGTTATACCTGTCCCTCTGTTATACCTGTTCCTGGGCCAAACCTGTCCCCTGGACACACCTGTCCCTGTGTTACACCTATACCCTGGTCACACCTGTCCCTGTGTTACAGCTGTCCTTGGGTCACACCTCTCCCCGGGTCACACCTGTCCCTGTGTTACACCTGTTCCCTGGTGACACCTGTCCCTGGTCACACCTGTCCCAGGGTTACACCTGTCCCTGTGTCACACCTGTCCTGTGTTACCCTGTCCTCTGGGTCACACCTGTCCCTGTGTTACCCTGTCCCTGTGTCACACCTGTCCCCTGGTAACACCTGTCCCCTGGTCACACCTGTCCTTGTGTTACACCTGTCCCTGTGTCACACCTGTCTCTGTGTTGCCCTCTCCCCTGGGTCACACCAGTCCCTGTGTTACACCTGTCCCCTGGTAACACTTGTCCCCTGGTCACACCTGTCCCTGGGTTACACCTGTCCCTGTGTTACACCTGTCCCTGTGTTACCCTGTCCCCTGAGTCACACCTTTCCCTGTCTTACACCTCTCCCTGTGTCACACCTGTCCCTGTGTCACACCTGTCCCTGTGTTACGCTGTCCATGTGTCACACCTGTCCCCTGGTCACACCTGTCCTCTGTTCACACCTGTCCCTCGGTTACACCTGTCCCTGTGTCATACCTGTCCCTGTGTTACCCTGTCCCTGTGCTACACCTGTCCTCTGGTCAAACCTGTCCCTGTGTCACACCTGTCCCTGTGTTACCCTGTCCCCTGGGTCACACCTTTCCCGGTCTTACACCTGTCCCTGTGTCACACTTGTCCCTGTGTCACACCTGTCCCTGTGTTACCCTGTCCATGTGTCACACCTGTCCCCTGGTAACACCTGTCTCCTGGTCACACCTATCCCTGGGTTACTCCTGTCCCTGTGTCATACCTGTCCCTGTGTTACCCTGTCCCTGTGCTATACCTGTCCTCTGGTCAAAACTGTCCCTGTGTCACACCTGTCCCTGTGTTACACCAGTCCCTGTGTTACACTTGTCCCCTGGGTCATACCTGTCCCTGTATCACACCTGTCCCCTGTGATACACCTGTCCCTGTGTCACACTTGTCCCTGTGTTAGACCTGTCCCTGGGTTACACCTGTCCCTGTGTCACATCTGTCCCTGTGTCACACCAGTCCTCTGGTCACACCTGTCCCTGTGTCAAACCTGTCCCTGGGTTACACCTACCCCTGTGTCACACCTGTCTCTGTGTTACACCTTTCCCTGTGTTATACCTGTCCCTGTGTTATACCTGTTCCTGGGCCAAACCTGTCCTCTGGTCACACCTGTCCCTGTGTTACACCTATACCCTGGTCACACCTGTCCTTGTGTTACACCTGTCCTTGGGTCACACCTCTCCCCAAGTCACACCTGTCCCTGTGTTACACCTGTCCCCTGGTAACACCTGTACCTGGTCACACCTGTCCCAGGGTTACACCAGTCCCTGTGTTACACCTGTCCCTTTGTCACACCTGTCCTGTGTTACCCTGTCCCCTGGGTCACACCTGTCCCTGTGTTACCCTGTCCCTGTGTCACACCTGTCCCCTGGTCACACCTGTCCCTGGTCACACCTGTCCCAGGGTTACACCTGTCCCTGTGTTACACCTGTCCCTGTGTCACACCTGTCCTGTGTTACCCTGTCCCCTGGGTCACACCTGACCCTGTGTTACCCTGTCCCTGTGTTACACCTGTCCCCTGATAACACCTGTCCCTGGTCACACCTGTCCCAGGGTTACACCAGTCCCTGTGTTACACCTGTCCCTGTGTCACACCTGTCCTGTCTTACCCTGTCCCCTGGGTCACACCTGTCCCTGTGTTACCCTGTCCCTGTGTCACACCTGTCCCCTGGTAACACCTGTCCCTGGTCACAACTGTCCCAGGTTACACCTGTCCCTGTGTTACACCTGTCCCTGTGTCACACCTGTCCTGTGTTACCCTGTCCCCTGGGTCACACCTGTCCCTGTGTTACCCTGTCCCTGTGTCACACCTGTCCCCTGGTAACACCTGTCCCCTGGTCACACCTGTCCTTGTGTTACACCTGTCCCTGTGTCACACCTGTCTCTGTGTTGCCCTCTCCCCTGGGTCACACCAGGCCCTGTGTTACACCTGTCCCCTGGTAACACCTGTCCCCTGGTCACACCTGTCCCTGTGTTACACCTGTCCCTGTGTTATACCTGTCCCTGTGTTACCCTGTCCCCTGGGTCACACCTTTCCCTGTCTTACACCTGTCCCTGTGTCACACCTGTCCCTGTGTCACACCTGTCCCTGTGTTACCCTGTCCATGTGTCACACCTGTCCCCTGGTAACACCTGTCCTCTGGTCACACCTGTCCCTCGGTTACACCTGTCCCTGTGTCATACCTGTCCCTGTGTTACCCTGTCCCTGTGCTACACCTGTCCTCTGGTCAAACCTGTCCCTGTGTCACACCTGTCCCTGTGTTACTCTGTCCCCTGGGTCACACCTTTCCCGGTCTTACACCTGTCCCAGTGTCACACTTGTCCCTGTGTCACACCTGTCCCTGTGTTACCCTGTCCCTGTGTCACACCTGTCCCCTGGTAACACCTGTCTCCTGGTCACACCTGTCCCTGGGTTACTCCTGTCCCTTTGTCATACCTGTCCCTGTGTTATCCTGTCCCTGTGCTACACCTGTCCTCTGGTCAATCCTGTCCCTGTGTCACACCTGTCCCTGTGTTACACCGGTCCCTGTGTTACACTTGTCCCCTGGGTCACACCTGTCCCTGTGTTGCACCTGTCCCCTGTGATACACCTGTCCCTGTGTCACACTTGTCCCTGTGTTACATCTGTCCCTGGGTTACACCTGTCCCTGTGTCACATCTGTCCCTGTGTCACACCTGTCCTCTGGTCAAACCTGTCTCTGTGTCACACCTGTCCCTGTGTTACACCTGTCCCTGTGTTATACCTGTCCCTGTGTTATACCTGTTCCTGGGCCAAACCTTTCCTCTGTTCACACCTGTCCCTGTTACACCTATACCCTGGTCACACCTGTCCCTGTGTTACACCTGTCCTTGGGTCACACCACTCCCCGTATCACACCTGTCCCTGTGTTACACCTGTCCCCTGGTAACTACTGTCCCTGGTCACACCTGTCCCAGGGTTACACCAGTCCCTGTGTTACACCTGTCCCTGTGTCACACCTGTTCCCTGGTAACACCTGTCCCTGGTCACACCTGTCCCAGGGTTACACCTGTCCTGTGTCACACCTGTCCTGTGTTAACCTGTCCCCTGGGTCACACCTGTCCCTGTGTTACCCTGTCCCTGTGTCACACCTGTCCCCTGCTAACACCTGTCCTCTGGTCACACCTGTCCCTGTGTTACACCGGTCCCTGTGTCACACCTGTCTCTGTGTTACCCTCTCCCCTGGGTCACACCTGTCCCTGTGTTACTCTGTCCCTGTGTCACACCTGTCCCTTGGTAACACCTGTCCCCTGGTCACACCTGTCCCTGTGTTACACCTGTCCCTGTGTCACACCTGTCTCTGTGTTACCCTCTCCCCTGGGTCACACTAGTCCCTGTGTTACACCTGTCCCCTGGTAACACCTGTCCCCTGGTCACACCTGTCCCTGGGTTACACCTGTCCCTGTGTCAAACCTGTCCCCTCTGCTACACCTGTCCCTGTGTCACACTTGTCCCTGTGTTACACCTGTCCCTGGGTTACACCTGTCCCTGTGTCACATCTGCCCCTGTGTCACACCTGTCCTCTGGTCACACCTGTCCCTGTGTCACACCTGTCCCTGGGTTACACCTGTCTCTGTGTCACACCTGTCCCTGTGTTACACCTGTCCCTGTGTTATACCTGTCCCTGTGTTATACCTGTTCCTGGGCCAAACCTGTCCTCTGGTCACACCTGTCCCTGTATTACACCTATACCCTGGTCACACCTGTCCCTGTGTTACACCTGTCCCTGTGTCACACCTGTCCTGTGTTACCCTGTCCCCTGGGTCACACCTGTCCCTGTGTTACCCTGTCCCTGTGTCACACCTGTCCCCTGGTAACACCTGTCCCTGGTCACACCTGTCCCAGGGTTACACCTGTCCCTGTGTTACAACTGTCTCTATGTCACACCTGTCCCTGTGTTACCCTGTCCATGTGTCACACCTGTCCCCTGGTAACACCTGTCCTCTGGTCACACCTGTCCCTCGGTTACACCTGTCCCTGTGTCATACCTGTCCCTGTGTTACCCTGTACCTGTGCTACACCTGTCCTCTGGTCAAACCTGTCCCTGTGTCACACCTGTCCCTGTGTTACCCTGTCCCCTGGGTCACACCTTTCCCGGTCTTACACCTGTCCCTGTGTCACACTTGTCCCTGTGTCACACCTGTCCCTGTGTTACCCTGTCCATGTGTCACACCTGTCCCCTGGTAACACCTGTCTCCTGGTCACACCTATCCCTGGGTTACTCCTGTCCCTGTGTCATACCTGTCCCTGTGTTACCCTGTTCCTGTGCTATACCTGTCCTCTGGTCAAAACTGTCCCTGTGTCACACCTGTCCCTTTGTTACACCAGTCCCTGTGTTACACTTGTCCCCTGGGTCACACCTGTCCCTGTGTCACACCTGTCCCCTGTGATACACCTGTCCCTGTGTCACACTTGTCCCTGTGTTAGACCTGTCCCTGGGTTACACCTGTCCCTGTGTCACATCTGTCCCTGTGTCACACCAGTCCTCTGGTCACACCTGTCCCTGTGTCAAACCTGTCCCTGGGTTACACCTATCCCTGTGTCACACCTGTCTCTGTGTTACACCTGTCCCTGTGTTATATCTGTCCCTGTGTTATACCTGTTCCTGGGCCAAACCTGTCCTCTGGTCACACCTGTCCCTGTGTTACACCTATACCCTGGTCACACCTGTCCTTGTGTTACACCTGTCCTTGGGTCACACCTCTCCCCAAGTCACACTTGTCGCTGTGTTACACCTGTCCCCTGGTAACACCTGTACCTGGTCACACCTGTCCCAGGGTTACACCAGTCCCTGTGTTAAACCTGTCCCTTTGTCACACCTGTCCTGTGTTACCCTGTCCCCTGGGTCACACCTGTCCCTGTGTTACCCTGTCCCTGTGTCACACCTGTCCCCTGGTCACACCTGTCCCTGGTCACACCTGTCCCAGGGTTACACCTGTCCCTGTGTTACACCTGTCCCTGTGTCACACGTGTCCTGTGTTACCCTGTCCCCTGGGTCACATCTGACCCTGTGTTACCCTGTCCCTGTGTTACACCTGTCCCCTGATAACACCTGTCCCTGGTCACACCTGTCCCAGGGTTACACCAGTCCCTGTGTTACACCTGTCCCTGTGTCACACCTGTCCTGTCTTACCCTGTCCCCTGGGTCACACCTGTCCCTGTGTTACCCTGTCCCTGTGTCACACCTGTCCCCTGGTAACACCTGTCCCTGGTCACACCTGTCCCAGGTTACACCTGTCCCTGTGTTACACCTGTCCCTGTGTCACACCTGTCCTGTGTTACCCTCTCCCCTGGGTCACACCTGTCCCTGTGTTACCCTGTCCCTGTGTCACACCTGTCCCCTGGTAACACCTGTCCCCTTGTAACACCTGTCCCCTGGTCACACCGGTCCCTGTGTTACACCTTTCCCTGTGTTACCCTGTCCCTGTGCTATACCTGTCCTCTGGTCAAAACTGTCCCTGTGTCACACCTGTCCCTGTGTTACACCTGTCCCTGTGTCACACCTGTCCCTGTGTTACACCAGTCCCTGTGTTACACTTGTCCCCTGGGTCACACCTGTCCCTGTGTCACACCTGTCCCCTGTGATACACCTGTCCCTGTGTCACACTTGTCCCTGTGTTAGACCTGTCCCTGGGTTACACCTGTCCCTGTGTCACATCTGTCCCTGTGTCACACCAGTCCTCTGGTCACACCTGTCCCTGTGTCAAACCTCTCCCTGGGTTACACCTATCCCTGTGTCACACCTGTCTCTGTGTTACACCTGTCCCTGTGTTATACCTGTCCCTGTGTTATACCTGTTCCTGGGCCAAACCTGTCCTCTGGTCACACCTGTCCCTGTGTTACACCTATACCCTGGTCACACCTGTCCTTGTGTTACACCTGTCCTTGGGTCACACCTCTCCCCAAGTCACACCTGTCCCTGTGTTACACCTGTCCCCTGGTAACACCTGTACCTGGTCACACCTGTCCCAGGGTTACACCAGTCCCTGTGTTACACCTGTCCCTTTGTCACACCTGTCCTGTGTTACCCTGTCCCCTGGGTCACACCTGTCCCTGTGTTACCCTGTCCCTGTGTCACACCTGTCCCCTGGTCACACCTGTCCCTGGTCACACCTGTCCCAGGGTTACACCTGTCCCTGTGTTACACCTGTCCCTGTGTCACACCTGTCCTGTGTTACCCTGTCCCCTGGGTCACACCTGACCCTGTGTTACCCTGTCCCTGTGTTACACCTGTCCCCTGATAACACCTGTCCCTGGTCACACCTGTCCCAGGGTTACACCAGTCCCTGTGTTACACCTGTCCCTGTGTCACACCTGTCCTGTCTTACCCTGTCCCCTGGGTCACACCTGTCCCTGTGTTACCCTGTCCCTGTGTCACACCTGTCCCCTGGTAACACCTGTCCCTGGTCACACCTGTCCCAGGTTACACCTGTCCCTGTGTTACACCTGTCCCTGTGTCACACCTGTCCTGTGTTACCCTGTCCCCTGGGTCACACCTGTCCCTGTGTTACCCTGTCCCTGTGTCACACCTGTCCCCTGGTAACACCTGTCCCCTGGTCACACCTGTCCTTGTGTTACACCTGTCCCTGTGTCACACCTGTCTCTGTGTTGCCCTCTCCCCTGGGTCACACCAGGCCCTGTGTTACACCTGTCCCCTGGTAACACCTGTCCCCTGGTCACACCTGTCCCTGTGTTACACCTGTCCCTGTGTTACACCTGTCCCTGTGTTACCCTGTCCCCTGGGTCACACCTTTCCCTGTCTTACACCTGTCCCTGTGTCACACCTGTCCCTGTGTCACACCTGTCCCTGTGTTACCCTGTCCATGTGTCACACCTGTCCCCTGGTAACACCTGTCCTCTGGTCACACCTGTCCCTCGGTTACACCTGTCCCTGTGTCATACCTGTCCCTGTGTTACCCTGTCCCTGTGCTACACCTGTCCTCTGGTCAAACCTGTCCCTGTGTCACACCTGTCCCTGTGTTACTCTGTCCCCTGGGTCACACCTTTCCCGGTCTTACACCTGTCCCAGTGTCACACTTGTCCCTGTGTCACACCTGTCCCTGTGTTACCCTGTCCCTGTGTCACACCTGTCCCCTGGTAACACCTGTCTCCTGGTCACACCTGTCCCTGGGTTACTCCTGTCCCTTTGTCATACCTGTCCCTGTGTTACCCTGTCCCTGTGCTACACCTGTCCTCTGGTCAATCCTGTCCCTGTGTCACACCTGTCCCTGTGTTACACCGGTCCCTGTGTTACACTTGTCCCCTGGGTCACACCTGTCCCTGTGTTACACCTGTCCCCTGTGATACACCTGTCCCTGTGTCACACTTGTCCCTGTGTTACACCTGTCCCTGGGTTACACCTGTCCCTGTGTCACATCTGTCCCTGTGTCACACCTGTCCTCTGGTCACACTGTCTCTGTGTCACACCTGTCCCTGTGTTTCACCTGTCCCTGTGTTATACCTGTCCCTGTGTTATACCTGTTCCTGGGCCAAACCTTTCCTCTGTTCACACCTGTCCCTGTTAAACCTATACCCTGGTCACACCTGTCCCTGTGTTAAACCTGTCCTTGGGTCACACCACTCCCCGTATCACAACTGTCCCTGTGTTACACCTGTCCCCTGGTAACTCCTGTCCCTGGTCACACCTGTCCCAGGGTTACACCAGTCCCTGTGTTACACCTGTCCCTGTGTCACACCTGTTCCCTGGTAACACCGGTCCCTGGTCACACCTGTCACAGGGTTACACCTGTCCTGTGTCACACCTGTCCTGTGTTAACCTGTCCCCTGGGTCACACCTGTCCCTGTGTTACCCTGTCCCTGTGTCACACCTGTCCCCTGCTAACACCTGTCCTCTGGTCACACCTGTCCCTGTGTTACACCGGTCCCTGTGTCACACCTGTCTCTGTGTTACCCTCTCCCCTGGGTCACACCTGTCCCTGTGTTACTCTGTCCCTGTGTCACACCTGTCCCCTGGTAACACCTGTCCCCTGGTCACACCTGTCCCTGTGTTACACCTGTCCCTGTGTCACACCTGTCTCTGTGTTACCCTCTCCCCTGGGTCACACTAGTCCCTGTGTTACACCTGTCCCCTGGTAACACCTGTCCCCTGGTTACACCTGTCCCTGGGTTACACCTGTCCCTGTGTCAAACCTGTCCCCTCTGCTACACCTGTCCCTGTGTCACACTTGTCCCTGTGTTACACCTGTCCCTGGGTTACACCTGTCCCTGTGTCACATCTGCCCCTGTGTCACACCTGTCCTCTGGTCACACCTGTCCCTGTGTCACACCTGTCCCTGGGTTACACCTGTCTCTGTGTCACACCTGTCCCTGTGTTACACCTGTCCCTGTGTTATACCTGTCCCTGTGTTATACCTGTTCCTGGGCCAAACCTGTCCTCTGGTCACACCTGTCCCTGTATTACACCTATACCCTGGTCACACCTGTCCCTGTGTTACACCTGTCCCTGTGTCACACCTGTCCTGTGTTACCCTGTCCCCTGGGTCACACCTGTCCCTGTGTTACCCTGTCCCTGTGTCACACCTGTCCCCTGGTAACACCTGTCCCTGGTCACACCTGTCCCAGGGTTACACCTGTCCCTGTGTTACAACTGTCTCTATGTCACACCTGTCCCTGTGTTACCCTGTCCATGTGTCACACCTGTCCCCTGGTAACACCTGTCCTCTGGTCACACCTGTCCCTCGGTTACACCTGTCCCTGTGTCATACCTGTCCCTGTGTTACCCTGTACCTGTGCTACACCTGTCCTCTGGTCAAACCTGTCCCTGTGTCACACCTGTCCCTGTGTTACCCTGTCCCCTGGGTCACACCTTTCCCGGTCTTACACCTGTCCCTGTGTCACACTTGTCCCTGTGTCACACCTGTCCCTGTGTTACCCTGTCCATGTGTCACACCTGTCCCCTGGTAACACCTGTCTCCTGGTCACACCTATCCCTGGGTTACTCCTGTCCCTGTGTCATACCTGTCCCTGTGTTACCCTGTTCCTGTGCTATACCTGTCCTCTGGTCAAAACTGTCCCTGTGTCACACCTGTCCCTGTGTTACACCAGTCCCTGTGTTACACTTGTCCCCTGGGTCACACCTGTCCCTGTGTCACACCTGTCCCCTGTGATACACCTGTCCCTGTGTCACACTTGTCCCTGTGTTAGACCTGTCCCTGGGTTACACCTGTCCCTGTGTCACATCTGTCCCTGTGTCACACCAGTCCTCTGGTCACACCTGTCCCTGTGTCAAACCTGTCCCTGGGTTACACCTATCCCTGTGTCACACCTGTCTCTGTGTTACACCTGTCCCTGTGTTATACCTGTCCCTGTGTTATACCTGTTCCTGGGCCAAACCTGTCCTCTGCTCACACCTGTCCCTGTGTTACACCTATACCCTGGTCACATCTGTCCTTGTGTTACACCTGTCCTTGGGTCACACCTCTCCCCAAGTCACACTTGTCGCTGTGTTACACCTGTCCCCTGGTAACACCTGTACCTGGTCACACCTGTCCCAGGGTTACACCAGTCCCTGTGTTAAACCTGTCCCTTTGTCACACCTGTCCTGTGTTACCCTGTCCCCTGGGTTACACCTGTCCCTGTGTTACCCTGTCCCTGTGTCACACCTGTCCCCTGGTCACACCGGTCCCTGGTCACACCTGTCCCAGGGTTACACCTGTCCCTGTGTTACACCTGTCCCTGTGTCACACCTGTCCTGTGTTACCCTGTCCCCTGGGTCACACCTGACCCTGTGTTACCCTGTCCCTGTGTTACACCTGTCCCCTGATAACACCTGTCCCTGGTCACACCTGTCCCAGGGTTACACCAGTCCCTGTGTTACACCTGTCCCTGTGTCACACCTGTCCTGTCTTACCCTGTCCCCTGGGTCACACCTGTCCCTGTGTTACCCTGTCCCTGTGTCACACCTGTCCCCTGGTAACACCTGTCCCTGGTCACACCTGTCCCAGGTTACACCTGTCCCTGTGTTACACCTGTCCCTGTGTCACACCTGTCCTGTGTTACCCTGTCCCCTGGGTCACACCTGTCCCTGTGTTACCCTGTCCCTGTGTCACACCTGTCCCCTAGTAACACCTGTCCCCTGGTCACACCTGTCCTTGTGTTACACCTGTCCCTGTGTCACACCTGTCTCTGTGTTACCCTCTCCCCTGGGTCACACCAGTCCCTGTGTTACACCTGTCCCCTGGTAACACCTGTCCCCTGGTCACACCTGTCCCTGTGTTACACCTGTCCCTGTGTTACACCTGTCCCTGTGTTACTCTGTCCCCTGGGTCACACCTTTCCCTGTCTTACACCTGTCCCTGTGTCACACCTGTCCCTGTGTCACACCTGTCCCTGTGTTACCCTGTCCATGTGTCACACCTGTCCCCTGGTAACACCTGTCCTCTGGTCACACCTGTCCCTCGGTTACACCTGTCCCACTGTCATACCTGTCCCTGTGTTACCCTGTCCCTGTGCTACACCTGTCCTCTGGTCAAACCTGTCCCTGTGTCACACCTGTCCCTGTGTTACTCTGTCCCCTGGGTCACACCTTTCCCGGTCTTACACCTGTCCCAGTGTCACAATTGTCCCTGTGTCACACCTGTCCCTGTGTTACCCTGTCCATGTGTCACACCTGTCCGCTGGTAACACCTGTCTCCTGGTCACACCTGTCCCTGGGTTACTCCTGTCCCTTTGTCATACCTGTCCCTGTGTTACCCTGTCCCTGTGCTACACCTGTCCTCTGGTCAATCCTGTCCCTGTGTCACACCTGTCCCTGTGTTACACCGGTCCCTGTGTTACACTTGTCCCCTGGGTCACACCTGTCCCTGTGTTACACCTGTCCCCTGTGATACACCTGTCCCTGTGTCACACTGGTCCCTGTGTTTCACCTGTCCCTGGGTTACACCTGTCCCTTTGTCACATCTGTCCCTGTGTCACACCTGTCCTCTGGTCACACCTGTCCCTGTGTCACACCTTTCCCTGGGTTACACCTGTCTCTGTGTCACACCTGTCCCTGTGTTACACCTGTCCCTGTGTTATACCTGTCCCTGTGTTATACCTGTTCCTGGGCCAAACCTTTCCTCTGGTCACACCTGTCCCTGTTACACCTATACCTTGGTCACACCTGTCCCTGTGTTACACCTGTCCTTGGGTCACACCTCTCCCCGTATCACACCTGTCCCTGTGTTACACCTGTCCCCTGGTAACACCTGTCCCTGGTCACACCTGTCCCAGGGTTACACCAGTCCCTGTGTTACACCTGTCCCTGTGTCACACCTGTTCCCTGGTAACACCTGTCCTCTGGTCACACCTGTCCCTGTGTTACACCGGTCCCTGTGTCACACCTGTCTCTGTGTTACCCTCTCCCCTGGGTCACACCTGTCCCTGTGTTACTCTGTCCCTGTGTCACACCTGTCCCCTGGTAACACCTGTCCCCTGGTCACACCTGTCCCTGTGTTACACCTGTCCCTGTGTCACACCTGTCTCTGTGTTACCCTCTCCCCTGGGTCACACTAGTCCCTGTGTTACACCTGTCCCCTGGTAACACCTGTCCCCTGGTTACACCTGTCCCTGGGTTACACCTTTCCCTGTGTCAAACCTGTCCCCTCTGCTACACCTGTCCCTGTGTCACACTTGTCCCTGTGTTACACCTGTCCCTGGGTTACACCTGTCCCTGTGTCACATCTGCCCCTGTGTCACACCTGTCCTCTGGTCACACCTGTCCCTGTGTCACACCTGTCCCTGGGTTACACCTGTCTCTGTGTCACACCTGTCCCTGTGTTACACCTGTCCCTGTGTTATACCTGTCCCTGTGTTATACCTGTTCCTGGGCCAAACCTGTCCTCTGGTCACACCTGTCCCTGTATTACACCTATACCCTGGTCACACCTGTCCCTGTGTTACACCTGTCCCTGTGTCACACCTGTCCTGTGTTACCCTGTCCCCTGGGTCACACCTGTCCCTGTGTTACCCTGTCCCTGTGTCACACCTGTCCCCTGGTAACACCTGTCCCTGGTCACACCTGTCCCAGGGTTACACCTGTCCCTGTGTTACAACTGTCTCTATGTCACACCTGTCCCTGTGTTACCCTGTCCATGTGTCACACCTGTCCCCTGGTAACACCTGTCCTCTGGTCACACCTATCCCTCGGTTACACCTGTCCCTGTGTCATACCTGTCCCTGTGTTACCCTGTACCTGTGCTACACCTGTCCTCTTGTCAAACCTGTCCCTGTGTCACACCTGTCCCTGTGTTACCCTGTCCCCTGGGTCACACCTTTCCCGGTCTTACACCTGTCCCTGTGTCACACTTGTCCCTGTGTCACACCTGTCCCTGTGTTACCCTGTCCATGTGTCACACCTGTCCCCTGGTAACACCTGTCTCCTGGTCACACCTATCCCTGGGTTACTCCTGTCCCTGTGTCATACCTGTCCCTGTGTTACCCTGTTCCTGTGCTATACCTGTCCTCTGGTCAAAACTGTCCCTGTGTCACACCTGTCCCTGTGTTACACCAGTCCCTGTGTTACACTTGTCCCCTGGGTCACACCTGTCCCTGTGTCACACCTGTCCCCTGTGATACACCTGTCCCTGTATCACACTTGTCCCTGTGTTAGACCTGTCCCTGGGTTACACCTGTCCCTGTGTCACATCTGTCCCTGTGTCACACCAGTCCTCTGGTCACACCTGTCCCTGTGTCAAACCTGTCCCTGGGTTACACCTATCCCTGTGTCACACCTGTCTCTGTGTTACACCTGTCCCTGTGTTATACCTGTCCCTGTGTTATACCTGTTCCTGGGCCAAACCTGTCCTCTGCTCACACCTGTCCCTGTGTTACACCTATACCCTGGTCACATCTGTCCTTGTGTTACACCTGTCCTTGGGTCACACCTCTCCCCAAGTCACACTTGTCGCTGTGTTACACCTGTCCCCTGGTAACACCTGTACCTGGTCACACCTGTCCCAGGGTTACACCAGTCCCTGTGTTAAACCTGTCCCTTTGTCACACCTGTCCTGTGTTACCCTGTCCCCTCGGTCACACCTGTCCCTGTGTTACCCTGTCCCTGTGTCACACCTGTCCCCTGGTCACACCGGTCCCTGGTCACACCTGTCCCAGGGTTACACCTGTCCCTGTGTTACACCTGTCCCTGTGTCACACCTGTCCTGTGTTACCCTGTCCCCTGGGTCACACCTGACCCTGTGTTACCCTGTCCCTGTGTTACACCTGTCCCCTGATAACACCTGTCCCTGGTCACACCTGTCCCAGGGTTACACCAGTCCCTGTGTTACACCTGTCCCTGTGTCACACCTGTCCTGTCTTACCCTGTCCCCTGGGTCACACCTGTCCCTGTGTTACCCTGTCCCTGTGTCACACCTGTCCCCTGGTAACACCTGTCCCTGGTCACACCTGTCCCAGGTTACACCTGTCCCTGTGTTACACCTGTCCCTGTGTCACACCTGTCCTGTGTTACCCTGTCCCCTGGGTCACACCTGTCCCTGTGTTACCCTGTCCCTGTGTCACACCTGTCCCCTAGTAACACCTGTCCCCTGGTCACACCTGTCCTTGTGTTACACCTGTCCCTGTGTCACACCTGTCTCTGTGTTACCCTCTCCCCTGGGTCACACCAGTCCCTATGTTACACCTGTCCCCTGGTAACACCTGTCCCCTGGTCACACCTGTCCCTGTGTTACACCTGTCCCTGTGTTACACCTGTCCCTGTGTTACTCTGTCCCCTGGGTCACACCTTTCCCTGTCTTACACCTGTCCCTGTGTCACACCTGTCCCTGTGTCACACCTGTCCCTGTGTTACCCTGTCCATGTGTCACACCTGTCCCCTGGTAACACCTGTCCTCTGGTCACACCTGTCCCTCGGTTACACCTGTCCCACTGTCATACCTGTCCCTGTGTTACCCTGTCCCTGTGCTACACCTGTCCTCTGGTCAAACCTGTCCCTGTGTCACACCTGTCCCTGTGTTACTCTGTCCCCTGGGTCACACCTTTCCCGGTCTTACACCTGTCCCAGTGTCACACTTGTCCCTGTGTCACACCTGTCCCTGTGTTACCCTGTCCATGTGTCACACCTGTCCCCTGGTAACACCTGTCTCCTGGTCACACCTGTCCCTGGGTTACTCCTGTCCCTTTGTCATACCTGTCCCTGTGTTACCCTGTCCCTGTGCTACACCTGTCCTCTGGTCAATCCTGTCCCTGTGTCACACCTGTCCCTGTGTTACACCGGTCCCTGTGTTACACTTGTCCCCTGGGTCACACCTGTCCCTGTGTTACACCTGTCCCCTGTGATACACCTGTCCCTGTGTCACACTTGTCCCTGTGTTACACCTGTCCCTGGGTTACACCTGTCCCTTTGTCACATCTGTCCCTGTGTCACACCTGTCCTCTGGTCACACCTGTCCCTGTGTCACACCTTTCCCTGGGTTACACCTGTCTCTGTGTCACACTTGTCCCTGTGTTACACCTGTCCCTGTGTTATACCTGTCCCTGTGTTATACCTGTTCCTGGGCCAAACCTTTCCTCTGGTCACACCTGTCCCTGTTACACCTATACCTTGGTCACACCTGTCCCTGTGTTACACCTGTCCTTGGGTCACACCTCTCCCCGTATCACACCTGTCCCTGTGTTACACCTGTCCCCTGGTAACACCTGTCCCTGGTCACACCTGTCCCAGGGTTACACCAGTCCCTGTGTTACACCTGTCCCTGTGTCACACCTGTTCCCTGGTAACACCTGTCCTCTGGTCACACCTGTCCCTGTGTTACACCGGTCCCTGTGTCACACCTGTCTCTGTGTTACCCTCTCCCCTGGGTCACACCTGTCCCTGTGTTACTCTGTCCCTGTGTCACACCTGTCCCCTGGTAACACCTGTCCCCTGGTCACACCTGTCCCTGTGTTACACCTGTCCCTGTGTCACACCTGTCTCTGTGTTACCCTCTCCCCTGGGTCACACTAGTCCCTGTGTTACACCTGTCCCCTGGTAACACCTGTCCCCTGGTTACACCTGTCCCTGGGTTACACCTTTCCCTGTGTCAAACCTGTCCCCTCTGCTACACCTGTCCCTGTGTCACACTTGTCCCTGTGTTACACCTGTCCCTGGGTTACACCTGTCCCTGTGTCACATCTGCCCCTGTGTCACACCTGTCCTCTGGTCACACCTGTCCCTGTGTCACACCTGTCCCTGGGTTACACCTGTCTCTGTGTCACACCTGTCCCTGTGTTACACCTGTCCCTGTGTTATACCTGTCCCTGTGTTATACCTGTTCCTGGGCCAAACCTGTCCTCTGGTCACACCTGTCCCTGTATTACACCTATACCCTGGTCACACCTGTCCCTGTGTTACACCTGTCCCTGTGTCACACCTGTCCTGTGTTACCCTGTCCCCTGGGTCACACCTGTCCCTGTGTTACCCTGTCCCTTTGTCACACCTGTCCCCTGGTAACACCTGTCCCTGGTCACACCTGTCCCAGGGTTACACCTGTCCCTGTGTTACAACTGTCTCTATGTCACACCTGTCCCTGTGTTACCCTGTCCATGTGTCACACCTGTCCCCTGGTAACACCTGTCCTCTGGTCACACCTGTCCCTCGGTTACACCTGTCCCTGTGTCATACCTGTCCCTGTGTTACCCTGTACCTGTGCTACACCTGTCCTCTGGTCAAACCTGTCCCTGTGTCACACCTGTCCCTGTGTTACCCTGTCCCCTGGGTCACACCTTTCCCGGTCTTACACCTGTCCCTGTGTCACACTTGTCCCTGTGTCACACCTGTCCCTGTGTTACCCTGTCCATGTGTCACACCTGTCCCCTGGTAACACCTGTCTCCTGGTCACACCTATCCCTGTGTTACTCCTGTCCCTGTGTCATACCTGTCCCTGTGTTACCCTGTTCCTGTGCTATACCTGTCCTCTGGTCAAAACTGTCCCTGTGTCACACCTGTCCCTGTGTTACACCAGTCCCTGTGTTACACTTGTCCCCTGGGTCACACCTGTCCCTGTGTCACACCTGTCCCCTGTGATACACCTGTCCCTGTGTCACACTTGTCCCTGTGTTAGACCTGTCCCTGGGTTACACCTGTCCCTGTGTCACATCTGTCCCTGTGTCACACCAGTCCTCTGGTCACACCTGTCCCTGTGTCAAACCTGTCCCTGGGTTACACCTATCCCTGTGTCACACCTGTCTCTGTGTTACACCTGTCCCTGTGTTATACCTGTCCCTGTGTTATACCTGTTCCTGGGCCAAACCTGTCCTCTGCTCACACCTGTCCCTGTGTTACACCTATACCCTGGTCACATCTGTCCTTGTGTTACACCTGTCCTTGGGTCACACCTCTCCCCAAGTCACACTTGTCGCTGTGTTACACCTGTCCCCTGGTAACACCTGTACCTGGTCACACCTGTCCCAGGGTTACACCAGTCCCTGTGTTAAACCTGTCCCTTTGTCACACCTGTCCTGTGTTACCCTGTCCCCTGGGTCACACCTGTCCCTGTGTTACCCTGTCCCTGTGTCACACCTGTCCCCTGGTCACACCGGTCCCTGGTCACACCTGTCCCAGGGTTACACCTGTCCCTGTGTTACACCTGTCCCTGTGTCACACCTGTCCTGTGTTACCCTGTCCCCTGGGTCACACCTGACCCTGTGTTACCCTGTCCCTGTGTTACACCTGTCCCCTGATAACACCTGTCCCTGGTCACACCTGTCCCAGGGTTACACCAGTCCCTGTGTTACACCTGTCCCTGTGTCACACCTGTCCTGTCTTACCCTGTCCCCTGGGTCACACCTGTCCCTGTGTTACCCTGTCCCTGTGTCACACCTGTCCCCTGGTAACACCTGTCCCTGGTCACACCTGTCCCAGGTTACACCTGTCCCTGTGTTACACCTGTCCCTGTGTCACACCTGTCCTGTGTTACCCTGTCCCCTGGGTCACACCTGTCCCTGTGTTACCCTGTCCCTGTGTCACACCTGTCCCCTAGTAACACCTGTCCCCTGGTCACACCTGTCCTTGTGTTACACCTGTCCCTGTGTCACACCTGTCTCTGTGTTACCCTCTCCCCTGGGTCACACCAGTCCCTGTGTTACACCTGTCCCCTGGTAACACCTGTCCCCTGGTCACACCTGTCCCTGTGTTACACCTGTCCCTGTGTTACACCTGTCCCTGTGTTACTCTGTCCCCTGGGTCACACCTTTCCCTGTCTTACACCTGTCCCTGTGTCACACCTGTCCCTGTGTCACACCTGTCCCTGTGTTACCCTGTCCATGTGTCACACCTGTCCCCTGGTAACACCTGTCCTCTGGTCACACCTGTCCCTCGGTTACACCTGTCCCACTGTCATACCTGTCCCTGTGTTACCCTGTCCCTGTGCTACACCTGTCCTCTGGTCAAACCTATCCCTGTGTCACACCTGTCCCTGTGTTACTCTGTCCCCTGGGTCACACCTTTCCCGGTCTTACACCTGTCCCAGTGTCACAATTGTCCCTGTGTCACACCTGTCCCTGTGTTACCCTGTCCATGTGTCACACCTGTCCGCTGGTAACACCTGTCTCCTGGTCACACCTGTCCCTGGGTTACTCCTGTCCCTTTGTCATACCTGTCCCTGTGTTACCCTGTCCCTGTGCTACACCTGTCCTCTGGTCAATCCTGTCCCTGTGTCACACCTGTCCCTGTGTTACACCGGTCCCTGTGTTACACTTGTCCCCTGGGTCACACCTGTCCCTGTGTTACACCTGTCCCCTGTGATACACCTGTCCCTGTGTCACACTTGTCCCTGTGTTACACCTGTCCCTGGGTTACACCTGTCCCTTTGTCACATCTGTCCCTGTGTCACACCTGTCCTCTGGTCACACCTGTCCCTGTGTCACACCTTTCCCTGGGTTACACCTGTCTCTGTGTCACACCTGTCCCTGTGTTACACCTGTCCCTGTGTTATACCTGTCCCTGTGTTATACCTGTTCCTGGGCCAAACCTTTCCTCTGGTCACACCTGTCCCTGTTACACCTATACCTTGGTCACACCTGTCCCTGTGTTACACCTGTCCTTGGGTCACACCTCTCCCCGTATCACACCTGTCCCTGTGTTACACCTGTCCCCTTGTAACACCTGTCCCTGGTCACACCTGTCCCAGGGTTACACCAGTCCCTGTGTTACACCTGTCCCTGTGTCACACCTGTTCCCTGGTAACACCTGTCCTCTGGTCACACCTGTCCCTGTGTTACACCGGTCCCTGTGTCACACCTGTCTCTGTGTTACCCTCTCCCCTGGGTCACACCTGTCCCTGTGTTACTCTGTCCCTGTGTCACACCTGTCCCCTGGTAACACCTGTCCCCTGGTCACATCTGTCCCTGTGTTACACCTGTCCCTGTGTCACACCTGTCTCTGTGTTACCCTCTCCCCTGGGTCACACCAGTCCCTGTGTTACACCTGTCCCCTGGTAACACCTGTCCCCTTGTAACACCTGTCCCCTGGTCACACCGGTCCCTGTGTAACACCTTTCCCTGTGTTACCCTGTCCCTGTGCTATACCTGTCCTCTGGTCAAAACTGTCCCTGTGTCACACCTGTCCCTGTGTTACACCTGTCCCTGTGTTACACTTGTCACCTGGGTCACACCTGTCCCGGTGTCACACCTTTTCCCTGTGTCACACCTGTCCCTTGTGCTACACCTGTCCCTGTGTCACACTTGTCCCTGTGTTACACCTGTCCCTGGGTTACATCTATCCCTGTGTCACATCTGTCCCTGTGTCACACCTGTCCTCTGGTCACACCTTTCCCTGTGTCACACCTGTCCCTGGGTTACACCTGTCTCTATGTCACACCTGTCCCTCTGTTACACCTGTCCCTGTATTATACCTGTCCCTGTGTTATACCTGTTCCTGGGCCAAACCTGTCCCCTGGTCACACCTGTCCCTGTGTTACACCTATAACCTGGTCAGACCTGTCCCTGTGTTACACCTGTCCTTGGGTCACACCTCTCCCCAGGTCACACCTATCCCTGTGTTACACCTGTCCTCTGGTAACACCTGTCCCTGGTCACACCTGTCCCAGTCTTACACCTGTCCTGTGTCACACCTGTCCTGTGTTACCCTGTCCCCTGAGTCACACCTGTCCCTGTGTTACCCTCTCCCTGTGTCACACCTGTCCCCTGGTAACACCTGTCCCCTCGTCACACCTGTCCCTGTGTTACACCTGTCCATTGTCACACCTGTCTCTGTGTTACCCTCTCCCCTGGGTCACACTAGTCCCTGTGTTACACCTGTCCCCTGGTAACACCTGTCCCCTGGTCACACCTGTCCCTGGGTTACACCTGTCCCTGTGTCAAACCTGTCTCCTCTGCTACACCTGTCCCTGTGTCACACTTGTCCCTGTGTTACACCTGTCCCTGGGTTACACCTTTCCCTGTGTCACATCTGCCCCTGTGTCACACCTGTCCTCTGGTCACACCTGTCCCTGTGTCACACCTGTCCCTGGGTTACACCTGTCTCTGTGTCACAACTGTCCCTGTGTTACACCTGTCCCTGTGTTATACCTGTCCCTGTGTTATACCTGTTCCTGGGCCAAACCTGTCCTCTGGTCACACCTGTCCCTGTATTACACCTATACCCTGGTCACACCTGTCCCTGTGTTACACCTGTCCCTGTGTCACACCTGTCCTGTGTTACCCTGTCCCCTGGGTCACACCTGTCCCTGTGTTACCCTGTCCCTGTGTCACACCTGTCCCCTGGTAACACCTGTCCCTGGTCACACCTGTCCCAGGGTTACACCTGTCCCTGTGTTACACCTGTCCCTGTGTCACACCTGTCCTGTGTTACCCTCTCCCCTGGGTCACACCTGACCCTGTGTTACCCTGTCCCTGTGTTACACCTGTCCCCTGATAAAACCTGTCTCTGGTCACACCTGTCCCAGGGTTACAGCAGTCCCTGTGTTACACCTGTCCCTGTGTCACACCTGTCCTGTCTTACCCTGTCCCCTGGGTCACACCTGTCCCTGTGTTACCCTGTCCCTGTGTCACACCTGTCCCCTGGTAACAGCTGTCCCTGGTCACACCTATCCCAGGTAACACCTGTCCCTGTGTTACACCTGTCCCTGTGTCACACCTGTCCTGTGTTACCCTGTCCCCTGGGTCACACCTGTCCCTTGTGTTACCCTGTCCCTGTGTCACACCTGTCCCCTGGTAACACCTGTCCCCTGGTCACATCTGTCCCTGTGTTACACCTGTCCCTGTGTCACAATTTCTCTGTGTTACCCTCTCCCCTGGGTCACACCAGTCCCTGTGTTACACCTGTCCCCTGGTAACACCTGTCCCCTTGTAACACCAGTCCCCTGGTCACACCGGTCCCTGTGTTACACCTTTCCCTGTGTTACCCTGTCCCTGTGCTATACCTGTCCTCTGGTCAAAACTGTCCCTGTGTCACACCTGTCCCTGTGTTACACCTGTCCCTGTGTTACACTTGTCCCCTGGGTCACACCTGTCCCTGTGTCACACCTTTTCCCTGTGTCACACCTGTCCCCTGTGCTACACCTGTCCCTGTGTCACACTTGTCCCTGTGTTACACCTGTCCCTGGGTTACACCTATCCCTGTGTCACATCTGTCCCTGTGTCACACCTGTCCTCTGGTCACACCTTTCCCTGTGTCACACCTGTCCCTGGGTTACACCTGTCTCTGTGTCACACCTTTCCCTGTGTTACACCTGTCGCTGTGTTATACCTGTCCCTGTGTTATACCTGTTCCTGGGCCAAACCTGTCCCCTGGTCACACCTGTCCCTGTGTTACACCTATAACCTGGTCACACCTGTCCCTGTGTTACACCTGTCCTTGGGTCACACCTCTCCCCAGGTCACACCTATCCCTGTGTTACACCTGTCCCCTGGTAACACCTGTCCCTGGTCACACCTGTCCCAGGCTTACACCTGTCCTGTGTCACACCTGTCCTGTGTTACCCTGTCCCCTGGGTCACACCTGTCCCTGTGTTACCCTGTCCCTCTGTCACACCTGTCCCCTGGTAACACCTGTCCCCTGGTCACACCTGTCCCTGTGTTAGCCTGTCCCTTGTCACACCTGTCTCTGTGTTACCCTCTCCCCTGGGTCACACTAGTCCCTGTGTTACACCTGTCCCCTGGTAACACCTGTCCCCTGGTCACACCTGTCCCTGGGTTACACCTGTCCCTGTGTCACACCTGTCCCCTGTGCTACACCTGTCCCTGTGTCACACTTGTCCCTGTGTTGCACCTGTCCCTGGGTTACACCTGTCCCTGTGTCACATCTGTCCTTGTGTCACACCTGTCCTCTGGTCACACCTGTCCCTGTGTAACACCTGTCCCTGGGTTACACCTGTCTCTGTGTCACACCTGTCCCTTTGTTACGCCTGTCCCTGTGTTATACCTGTCCCTGTGTTATACCTGTTCCTGGGCCAAACCTGTCCCCTGGTCACACCTGTCCCTGTGTTACACCTATACCCTGGTCACACCTGTCCCTGTGTTACACCTGTCCTTGGGTCACACCTCTCCCCGGGTCACACCTGTCCCTGTGTTACACCTGTTCCCTGGTAACACCTGTCCCTGGTCACACCTGTCCCAGGGTTACACCTGTCCCTGTGTCACACCTGTCCTGTGTTACCCTGTCCTCTGGGTCACACCTGTCCCTGTGTTACCCTGTCCCTGTGTCACACCTGTCCCCTGGTAACACCTGTCCCCTGGTCACACCTGTCCTTGTGTTACACGTGTCCCTGTGTCACACCTGTCTCTGTGTTGCCCTCTCCCCTGGGTCACACCAGTCCCTGTATTACACCTGTCCCCTGGTAACACCTGTCCCCTGGTCACACCTGTCCCTGTGTTACACCTGTCCCTGTGTTACACCTGTCCCTGTGTTACCCTGTCCCCTGGGTCACACCTTTCCCTGTCTTACACCTGTCCCTGTGTCACACCTGTTCCTGTGTCACACCTGTCCCTGTGTTACCCTGTCCATGTGTCACACCTGTCCCCTGGTAACACCTGTCCCCTGGTAACACCTGTCCCTGGTCACACCTGTCCCAGGGTTACACCAGTCCCTGTGTTACACCTGTCCCTGTGTCACACCTGTTCCCTGGTAACACCTGTCCCTGGTCACACCTGTCCCAGGGTTACACCTGTCCTGTGTCACACCTGTCCTGTGTTACCCTGTCCCCTGGGTAACACCTGTCCCTGTGTTACCCTGTACCTGTGTCACACCTTTCCCTGGGTTACACCTGTCTCTGTGTCACACCTGTCCCTGTGTTACCCTGTCCATGTGTCACACCTGTCCCCTGGTAACACCTGTCCTCTGGTCACACCTGTCCCTCGGTTACACCTGTCCCTGTGTCATACGTGTCCCTGTGTTACCCTGTCCCTGTGCTACACCTGTCCTCTGGTCAAACCTGTCCCTGTGTCACACCTGTCCCTGTGTTACTCTGTCCCCTGGGTCACACCTTTCCCGGTCTTACACCTGTCCCAGTGTCACACTTGTCCCTGTGTCACACCTGTCCCTGTGTTACCCTGTCCATGTGTCACACCTGTCCCCTGGTAACACCTGTCTCCTGGTCACACCTGTCCCTGGGTTACTCCTGTCCCTTTGTCATACCTGTCCCTGTGTTACCCTGTCCCTGTGCTACACCTGTCCTCTGGTCAAAACTGTACCTGTGTCACACCTGTCCCTGTGTTACACCGGTCCCTGTGTTACACTTGTCCCCTGGGTCACACCTGTCCCTGTGTTACACCTTTCCCCTGTGATACACCTGTCCCTGTGTCACACTTGTCCCGGTGTTACACCTGTCCCTGGGTTACACCTGTCCCTGTGTCACATCTGTCCCTGTGTCACACCTGTCCTCTGGTCACACCTGTCCCTGTGTCACACCTTTCCCTGGGTTACACCTGTCTCTGTGTCACACCTGTCCCTGTGTTACACCTGTCCCTGTGTTATACCTGTCCCTGTGTTATACCTGTTCCTGGGCCAAACCTGTCCTCTGGTCACACCTGTCCCTGTTACACCTATACCCTGGTCACACCTCTCCCTGTGTTACACCTGTCCTTGGGTCACACCTCTCCCCGTATCACACCTGTCCCTGTGTTACACCTGTCCCCTGGTAACACCTGTCCCTGGTCACACCTGTCCCAGGGTTACACCAGTCCCTGTGTTACACCTGTCCCTGTGTCACACCTGTTCCCTGGTAACACCTGTCCCTGGTCACACCTGTCCCAGGGTTACACCTGTCCTGTGTCACACCTGTCCTGTGTTACCCTGTCCCCTGGGTCACACCTGTCCCTGTGTTACCCTGTCCCTGTGTCACACCTGTCCCCTGGTAACACCTGTCCTCTGGTCACACCTGTCCCTGTGTTACACCTGTCCCTGTGTCACACCTGTCTCTGTGTTACCCTCTCCCCTGGGTCACACCTGTCCCTGTGTTACCCTGTCCCTGTGTCACACCTGTCCCCAGGTAACACCTGTCCCCTGGTCACATCTGTCCCTGTGTTACACCTGTCCCTGTGTCACACCTGTCTCTGTGTTACCCTGTCCCCTGGGTCACACCAATCCCTGTGTTACACCTGTCCCCTGGTAACACCTGTCCCCTGGTAACACCTGTCCCCTGGTCACACCGGTCCCTGGGTTACACCTGTCCCTGTGTTACAACTGTCCCCTGGTTCACACCTTTCCCTGTCTTACACCTGTCCCTGTGTCACACTTGTCCCTGTGTTACCCTGTCCATGTGTCACACCTGTCCCCTGGTAACACCTGTCCCCTGGTCACACCTGTCCCTGGGTTACACCTGTCCCTGTGTCATACCTGTCCCTGTGTTACCCTGTCCCTGTGCTATACCTGTCTCTGGTCAAAACTGTCCCTGTGTCACACCTTTCCCTGTGTCACACTTGTCCCTGTGTTACACCTGTCCCTGTGTCACACCTGTCCCTGTGTCACACCTGTCTCCTGTGCTACACCTGTCCCTGTGTCACACCAGTCCTTGTGTCACACCTGTCCCTGTGTCACACCTGTCCCCTGTTCTACACCTGTCCCTGTATCACACTTGTCCCTGTGTTAGACCTGTCCCTGGGTTACACCTGTCCCTGTGTCACATCTGTCCCTGTGTCACACCAGTCCTCTGGTCACACCTGTCCCTGTGTCAAACCTGTCCCTGGGTTACACCTATCCCTGTGTCACACCTGTCTCTGTGTTACACCTGTCCCTGTGTTATACCTGTCCCTGTGTTATACCTGTTCCTGGGCCAAACCTGTCCTCTGCTCACACCTGTCCCTGTGTTACACCTATACCCTGGTCACATCTGTCCTTGTGTTACACCTGTCCTTGGGTCACACCTCTCCCCAAGTCACACTTGTCGCTGTGTTACACCTGTCCCCTGGTAACACCTGTACCTGGTCACACCTGTCCCAGGGTTACACCAGTCCCTGTGTTAAACCTGTCCCTTTGTCACACCTGTCCTGTGTTACCCTGTCCCCTGGGTCACACCTGTCCCTGTGTTACCCTGTCCCTGTGTCACACCTGTCCCCTGGTCACACCGGTCCCTGGTCACACCTGTCCCAGGGTTACACCTGTCCCTGTGTTACACCTGTCCCTGTGTCACACCTGTCCTGTGTTACCCTGTCAACTGGGTCACACCTGACCCTGTGTTACCCTGTCCCTGTGTTACACCTGTCCCCTGATAACACCTGTCCCTGGTCACACCTGTCCCAGGGTTACACCAGTCCCTGTGTTACACCTGTCCCTGTGTCACACCTGTCCTGTCTTACCCTGTCCCCTGGGTCACACCTGTCCCTGTGTTACCCTGTCCCTGTGTCACACCTGTCCCCTGGTAACACCTGTCCCTGGTCACACCTGTCCCAGGTTACACCTGTCCCTGTGTTACACCTGTCCCTGTGTCACACCTGTCCTGTGTTACCCTGTCCCCTGGGTCACGCCTATCCCTGTGTTACCCTGTCCCTGTGTCACACCTGTCCCCTGGTAACACCTGTCCCCTGGTCACATCTGTCCCTGTGTTACACCTGTCCCTGTGTCACAACTGTCTCTGTGTTACCCTCTCCCCTGGGTCACACCAGTCCCTGTGTTACACCTGTCCCCTGGTAACACCTGTAACCTTGTAACACCTGTCCCCTGGTCACACCGGTCCCTGTGTTACACCTTTCCCTGTGTTACCCTGTCCCTGTGCTATACCTGTCCTCTGGTCAAAACTGTCCCTGTGTCACACCTTTCCCTGTGTTACACCTGTCCCTGTGTTACACCTGTCCCTGTGTCACACCTGTCCTGTGTTACCCTGTCCCCTGGGTCACACCTGTCCCTGTGTTACCCTGTCCCTGTGTCACACCTGTCCCCTGGTAACACCTGTCCCCTGGTCACACCTGTCCTTGTGTTACACCTGTCCCTGTGTCACACCTGTCTCTGTGTTGCCCTCTCCCCTGGGTCACACCAGTCCCTGTGTTACACCTGTCCCCTGGTAACACCTGTCCCCTGGTCACACCTGTCCCTGTGTTACACCTGTCCCTGTGTTACACCTGTCCCTGTGTTACCCTGTCCCCTGGGTCACACCTTTCCCTGTCTTACACCTGTCCCTGTGTCACACCTGTCCCTGTGTCACACCTGTCCTTGTGTTACCCTGTCCATGTGTCACACCTGTCCCCTGGTAACACCTGTCCTCTGGTCACACCTGTCCCTCGGTTACACCTGTCCCACTGTCATACCTGTCCCTGTGTTACCCTGTCCCTGTGCTACACCTGTCCTCTGGTCAAACCTGTCCCTGTGTCACACCTGTCCCTGTGTTACTCTGTCCCCTGGGTCACACCTTTCCCGGTCTTACACCTGTCCCAGTGTCACACTTGTCCCTGTGTCACACCTGTCCCTGTGTTACCCTGTCCATGTGTCACACCTGTCCCCTGGTAACACCTGTCTCCTGGTCACACCTGTCCCTGGGATACTCCTGTCCCTTTGTCATACCTGTCCCTGTGTTACCCTGTCCCTGTGCTACACCTGTCCTCTGGTCAATCCTGTCCCTGTGTCACACCTGTCCCTGTGTTACACCGGTCCCTGTGTTACACTTGTCCCCTGGGTCACACCTGTCCCTGTGTTACACCTGTCCCCTGTGATACACCTGTCCCTGTGTCACACTTGTCCCTGGGTTACACCTGTCCCTGGGTTACACCTGTCCCTGTGTCACATCTGTCCCTGTGTCACACCTGTCCTCTGGTCACACCTGTCCCTGTGTCACACCTTTCCCTGCGTTACACCTGTCTCTGTGTCACACCTGTCCCTGTGTTACACCTGTCCCTGTGTTATAACTGTCCCTGTGTTATACCTGTTCCTGGGCCAAACCTTTCCTCTGGTCACACCTGTCCCTGTTACACCTATACCCTGGTCACACCTGTCCCTGTGTTAAACCTGTCCTTGGGTCACACCTCTCCCCGTATCACACCTGTCCCTGTGTTACACCTGTCCCCTGGTCACACCTGTCCCTGGTCACACCTGTCCCAGCGTTACACCTGTCCCTGTGTTACACCTGTCCCTGTGTCACACCTGTCCTGTGTTACCCTGTCCCCTGGGTCACACCTGACCCTGTGTTACCCTGTCCCTGTGTTACACCTGTCCCCTGATAACACCTGTCCCTGGTCACACCTGTCCCAGGGTTACACCAGTCCCTGTGTTACACCTGTCCCTGTGTCACACCTGTCCTGTCTTACCCTGTCCCCTGGGTCACACCTGTCCCTGTGTTACCCTGTCCCTGTGTCACACCTGTCCCCTGGTAACACCTGTCCCTGGTCACACCTGTCCCAGGTTACACCTGTCCCTGTGTTACACCTGTCCCTGTGTCACACCTGTCCTGTATTACCCTGTCCCCTGGGTCAAGCCTGTCCCTGTGTTACCCTGTCCCTGTGTCACACCTGTCCCCTGGTAACACCTGTCCCCTGGTCACATCTGTCCCTGTGTTACACCTGTCCCTGTGTCACAACTGTCTCTGTGTTACCCTCTCCCCTGGGTCACACCAGTCCCTGTGTTACACCTGTCCCCTGGTAACACCTGTCCCCTTGTAACACCTGTCCCCTGATCACACCGGTCCCTGTGTTACACCTTTCCCTGTGTTACCCTGTCCCTGTGCTATACCTGTCCTCTGGTCAAAACTGTCCCTGTGTCACACCTATCCCTGTGTTACACCTGTCCCTGTGTTACACCTGTCCCTGTGTCACACCTGTCCTGTGTTACCCTGTCCCCTGGGTCACACCTGTCCCTGTGTTACCCTGTCCCTGTGTCACACCTGTCCCCTGGTAACACCGGTCCCCTGGTCACACCAGTCCTTGTGTTACACCTGTCCCTGTGTCACACCTGTCTCTGTGTTGCCCTCTCCCCTGGGTCACACCAGTCCCTGTGTTACACCTGTCCCCTGGTAACACCTGTCCCCTGGTCACACCTGTCCCTGTGTTACACCTGTCCCTGTGTTACACCTGTCCCTGTGTTACCCTGTCCCCTGGGTCACACCTTTCCCTGTCTTACACCTGTCCCTGTGTCACACCTGTCCCTGTGTCACACCTGTCCCTGTGTTACCCTGTCCATGTGTCACACCTGTCCCCTGGTAACACCTGTCCTCTGGTCACACCTGTCCCTCGGTTACACCTGTCCCTGTGTCATACCTGTCCCTGTGTTACCCTGTCCCTGTGCTACACCTGTCTTCTGGTCAAACCTGTCCCTGTGTCACACCTGTCCCTGTGTTACTCTGTCCCCTGGGTCACACCTTTCCCGGTCTTACACCTGTCCCAGTGTCACACTTGTCCCTGTGTCACACTTGTCCCTGTGTTACACTTGTCCCCTGGGTCACACCTGTCCCTGTGTTACACCTGTCCCCTGTGATACACCTGTCCCTGTGTCACACTTGTCCCTGTGTTACACCTGTCCCTGGGTTACACCTGTCCCTGTGTCACATCTGTCCCTGTGTCACACCTGTCCTCTGGTCACACCTGTCCCTGTGTCACACCTTTCCCTGGGTTACACCTGTCTCTGTGTCACACCTGTCCCTGTGTTACACCTGTCCCTGTGTTATACCTGTCCCTGTGTTATACCTGTTCCTGGGCCAAACCTTTCCTCTGGTCACACCTGTCCCTGTTACACCTATACCCTGGTCACACCTGTCCCTGTGTTACACCTGTCCTTGGGTCACACCTCTCCCCGTATCACACCTGTCCCTGTGTTACACCTGTCCCCTGGTAACACCTGTCCCTGGTCACACATGTCCCAGGGTTACACCAGTCCCTGTGTTACACCTGTCTCTGTGTCACACCTGTTCCCTGGTAACACCTGTCCCTGGTCACACCTGTCCCAGGGTTACACCTGTCCTGTGTCACACCTGTCCTGTGTTACCCTGTCCCCTGGGTCACACCTGTCCCTGTGTTACCCTGTCCCTGTGTCACACCTGTCCCCTGGTAACACCTGTCCTCTGGTCACACCTGTCCCTGTGTTACACCGGTCCCTGTGTCACACCTGTCTCTGTGTTACCCTCTCCCCTGGGTCACACCTGTCCCTGTGTTACTCTGTCCCTGTGTCACACATGTCCCCTGGTAACACCTGTCCCCTGGTCACATCTGTCCCTGTGTTACACCTGTCCCTGTGTCACACCTGTCTCTGTGTTACCCACTCCCCTGGGTCACACCAGTCCCTGTGTTACACATGTCCCCTGGTAACACCTGTCCCCTTGTAACACCTGTCCCCTGGTCACACCGGTCCCTGTGTTACACCTTTCCCTGTGTTACCCTGTCCCTGTGCTATACCTGTCCTCTGGTTAAAACTGTCCATGTGTCACACCTGTCCCTGTGTTACACCTGTCCCTGTGTTACACTTGTCACCTGGGTCACACCTGTCCCTGTGTCACACCTTTTCCCTGTGTCACACCTGTCCCTTGTGCTACACCTGTCCCTGTGTCACACTTGTCCCTGTGTTACACCTGTCCCTTGGTTACACCTATCCCTGTGTCACATCTGTCCCTGTGTCACACCTGTCCTCTGGTCACACCTTTCCCTGTGTCACACCTGTCCCTGGGTTACACCTGTCTCTGTGTCACACCTGTCCCTCTGTTACACCTGTCCCTGTGTTATACCTGTCCCTGTGTTATACCTGTTCCTGGGCCAAACCTGTCCCCTGGTCACACCTGTCCCTGTGTTACACCTATAACCTGGTCACACCTGTCCCTGTGTTACACCTGTCCTTGGGTCACACCTCTCCCCAGGTCACACCTATCCCTGTGTTACACCTGTCCTCTGGTAACACCTGTCCCTGGTCACACCTGTCCCAGTCTTACACCTGTCCTGTGTCACACCTGTCCTGTGTTACCCTGTCCCCTGGGTCACACCTGTCCCTGTGTTACCCTCTCCCTGTGTCACACCTGTCCCCTGGTAACACCTGTCCCCTGGTCACACCTGTCCCTGTGTTACACCTGTCCCTTGTCACACCTGTCTCTGTGTTACCCTCTCCCCTGGGTCACACTAGTCCCTGTGTTACACCTGTCCCCTGGTAACACCTGTCCCCTGGTCACACCTGTCCCTGGGTTACACCTGTCCTTGTGTCAAACCTGTCCCCTCTGCTACACCTGTCCCTGTGTCACACTTGTCCCTGTGTTACACCTGTCCCTGGGTTACACCTGTCCCTGTGTCACATCTGCCCCTTTGTCACACCTGACTTCTGGTCACACCTGTCCCTGTGTCACACCTGTCCCTGGGTTACACCTGTCTCTGTGTCACACCTGTCCCTGTGTTACACCTGTCCCTGTGTTATACCTGTCCCTGTGTTATACCTGTTCCTGGGCCAAACCTGTCCTCTGGTCACACCTGTCCCTGTATTACACCTATACCCTGGTCACACCTGTCCCTGTGTTACACCTGTCCCTGTGTCACACCTGTCCTGTGTTACCCTGTCCCCTGGGTCACACCTGTCCCTGTGTTACCCTGTCCCTGTGTCACACCTGTCCCCTGGTAACACCTGTCCCTGGTCACACCTGTCCCATGGTTACACCTGTCCCTGTGTTACAACTGTCTCTATGTCACACCTGTCCCTGTGTTACCCTGTCCATGTGTCACACCTGTCCCCTGGTAACACCTGTCCTCTGGTCACACCTGTCCCTCGGTTACACCTGTCCCTGTGTCATACCTGTCCCTGTGTTACCCTGTACCTGTGCTACACCTGTCCTCTGGTCAAACCTGTCCCTGTGTCACACCTGTCCCTGTGTTACCCTGTCCCCTGGGTCACACCTTTCCCGGTCTTACACCTGTCCCTGTGTCACACTTGTCCCTGTGTCACACCTGTCCCTGTGTTACCCTGTCCATGTGTCACACCTGTCCCCTGGTAACACCTGTCTCCTGGTCACACCTATCCCTGGGTTACTCCTGTCCCTGTGTCATACCTGTCCCTGTGTTACCCTGTCCCTGTGCTATACCTGTCCTCTGGTCAAAACTGTCCCTGTGTCACACCTGTCCCTGTGTTACACCGGTCCCTGTGTTACACTTGTCCCCTGGGTCACACCTGTCCCTGTGTCACACCTGTCCCTGTGTTACACCTGTCCCTGTGTCACACCTGTCCTGTGTTACCCTGTCCCCTGGGTCACACCTGACCCTGTGTTACCCTGTCCCTGTGTTACACCTGTCCCCTGATAACACCTGTCCCTGGTCACACCTGTCCCAGGGTTACACCAGTCCCTGTGTTACACCTGTCCCTGTGTCACACCTGTCCTGTCTTACCCTGTCCCCTGGGTCACACCTGTCCCTGTGTTACCCTGTCCCTGTGTCACACCTGTCCCCTGGTAACACCTGTCCCTGGTCACACCTGTCCCAGGTTACACCTGTCCCTGTGTTACACCTGTCCCTGTGTCACACCTGTCCTGTGTTACCCTGTCCCCTGGGTCACACCTGTCCCTGTGTTACCCTGTCCCTGTGTCACACCTGTCCCCTAGTAACACCTGTCCCCTGGTCACACCTGTCCTTGTGTTACACCTGTCCCTGTGTCACACCTGTCTCTGTGTTACCCTCTCCCCTGGGTCACACCAGTCCCTGTGTTACACCTGTCCCCTGGTAACACCTGTCCCCTGGTCACACCTGTCCCTGTGTTACACCTGTCCCTGCGTTACACCTGTCCCTGTGTTACTCTGTCCCCTGGGTCACACCTTTCCCTGTCTTACACCTGTCCCTGTGTCACACCTGTCCCTGTGTCACACCTGTCCCTGTGTTACCCTGTCCATGTGTCACACCTGTCCCCTGGTAACACCTGTCCTCTGGTCACACCTGTCCCTCGGTTACACCTGTCCCACTGTCATACCTGTCCCTGTGTTACCCTGTCCCTGTGCTACACCTGTCCTCTGGTCAAACCTGTCCCTGTGTCACACCTGTCCCTGTGTTACTCTGTCCCCTGGGTCACACCTTTCCCGGTATAACACCTGTCCCAGTGTCACACTTGTCCCTGTGTCACACCTGTCCCTGTGTTACCCTGTCCATGTGTCACACCTGTCCGCTGGTAACACCTGTCTCCTGGTCACACCTGTCCCTGGGTTACTCCTGTCCCTTTGTCATACCTGTCCCTGTGTTACCCTGTCCCTGTGCTACACCTGTCCTCTGGTCAATCCTGTCCCTGTGTCACACCTGTCCCTGTGTTACACCGGTCCCTGTGTTACACTTGTCCCCTGGGTCACACCTGTCCCTGTGTTACACCTGTCCCCTGTGATACACCTGTCCCTGTGTCACACTTGTCCCTGTGTTACACCTGTCCCTGGGTTACACCTGTCCCTTTGTCACATCTCTCCCTGTGTCACACCTGTCCTCTGGTCACACCTGTCCCTGTGTCACACCTTTCCCTGGGTTACACCTGTCTCTGTGTCACACCTGTCCCTGTGTTACACCTGTCCCTGTGTTATACCTGTCCCTGTGTTATACCTGTTCCTGGGCCAAACCTTTCCTCTGGTCACACCTGTCCCTGTTACACCTATACCTTGGTCACACCTGTCCCTGTGTTACACCTGTCCTTGGGTCACACCTCTCCCCGTATCACACCTGTCCCTGTGTTACACCTGTCCCCTGGTAACACCTGTCCCTGGTCACACCTGTCCCAGGGTTACACCAGTCCCTGTGTTACACCTGTCCCTGTGTCACACCTGTTCCCTGGTAACACCTGTCCTCTGGTCACACCTGTCCCTGTGTTACACCGGTCCCTGTGTCACACCTGTCTCTGTGTTACCCTCTCCCCTGGGTCACACCTGTCCCTGTGTTACTCTGTCCCTGTGTCACACCTGTCCCCTGGTAACACCTGTCCCCTGGTCACATCTGTCCCTGTGTTACACCTGTCCCTGTGTCACACCTGTCTCTGTGTTACCCTCTCCCCTGGGTCACACCAGTCCCTGTGTTACACCTGTCCCCTGGTAACACCTGTCCCCTTGTAACACCTGTCCCCTGGTCACACCGGTCCCTGTGTAACACCTTTCCCTGTGTTACCCTGTCCCTGTGCTATACCTGTCCTCTGGTCAAAACTGTCCCTGTGTCACACCTGTCCCTGTGTTACACCTGTCCCTGTGTTACACTTGTCACCTGGGTCACACCTGTCCCGGTGTCACACCTTTTCCCTGTGTCACACCTGTCCCTTGTGCTACACCTGTCCCTGTGTCACACTTGTCCCTGTGTTACACCTGTCCCTGGATTACACCTATCCCTGTGTCACATCTGTCCCTGTGTCACACCTGTCCTCTGGTCACACCTTTCCCTGTGTCACACCTGTCCCTGGGTTACACCTGTCTCTGTGTCACACCTGTCCCTCTGTTACACCTGTCCCTGTATTATACCTGTCCCTGTGTTATACCTGTTCCTGGGCCAAACCTGTCCCCTGGTCACACCTGTCCCTGTGTTACACCTATAACCTGGTCACACCTGTCCCTGTGTTACACCTGTCCTTGGGTCACACCTCTCCCCAGGTCACACCTATCCCTGTGTTACACCTGTCCTCTGGTAACACCTGTCCCTGGTCACACCTGTCCCAGTCTTACACCTGTCCTGTGTCACACCTGTCCTGTGTTACCCTGTCCCCTGGGTCACACCTGTCCCTCTGTTACCCTCTCCCTGTGTCACACCTGTCCCCTGGTAACACCTGTCCCCTCGTCACACCTGTCCCTGTGTTACACCTGTCCATTGTCACACCTGTCTCTGTGTTACCCTCTCCCCTGGGTCACACTAGTCCCTGTGTTACACCTGTCCCCTGGTAACACCTGTCCCCTGGTCACACCTGTCCCTGGGTTACACCTGTCCCTGTGTCAAACCTGTCTCCTCTGCTACACCTGTCCCTGTGTCACACTTGTCCCTGTGTTACACCTGTCCCTGGGTTACACCTTTCCCTGTGTCACATCTGCCCCTGTGTCACACCTGTCCTCTGGTCACACCTGTCCCTGTGTCACACCTGTCCCTGGGTTACACCTGTCTCTGTGTCACAACTGTCCCTGTGTTACACCTGTCCCTGTGTTATACCTGTCCCTGTGTTATACCTGTTCCTGGGCCAAACCTGTCCTCTGGTCACACCTGTCCCTGTATTACACCTATACCCTGGTCACACATGTCCCTGTGTTACACCTGTCCCTGTGTCACACCTGTCCTGTGTTACCCTGTCCCCTGGGTCACACCTGTCCCTGTGTTACCCTGTCCCTGTGTCACACCTGTCCCCTGGTAACACCTGTCCCTGGTCACACCTGTCCCAGTTTTACACCTGTCCCTGTGTTACACCTGTCCCTGTGTCACACCTGTCCTGTGTTACCCTCTCCCCTGGGTCACACCTGACCCTGTGTTACCCTGTCCCTGTGTTACACCTGTCCCCTGATAACACCTGTCTCTGGTCACACCTGTCCCAGGGTTACAGCAGTCCCTGTGTTACACCTGTCCCTGTGTCACACCTGTCCTGTCTTACCCTGTCCCCTGGGTCACACCTGTCCCTGTGTTACCCTGTCCCTGTGTCACACCTGTCCCCTGGTAACAGCTGTCCCTGGTCACACCTGTCCCAGGTAACACCTGTCCCTGTGTTACACCTGTCCCTGTGTCACACCTGTCCTGTGTTACCCTGTCCCCTGGGTCAAGCCTGTCCCTGTGTTACCCTGTCCCTGTGTCACACCTGTCCCCTGGTAACACCTGTCCCCTGGTCACATCTGTCCCTGTGTTACACCTGTCCCTGTGTCACAATTTCTCTGTGTTACCCTCTCCCCTGGGTCACACCAGTCCCTGTGTTACACCTGTCCCCTGGTAACACCTGTCCCCTTGTAACACCTGTCCCCTGGTCACACCGGTCCCTGTGTTACACCTTTCCCTGTGTTACCCTGTCCCTGTGCTATACCTGTCCTCTGGTCAAAACTGTCCCTGTGTCACACCTGTCCCTGTGTTACACCTGTCCCTGTGTTACACTTGTCCCCTGGGTCACACCTGTCCCTGTGTCACACCTTTTCCCTGTGTCACACCTGTCCCCTGTGCTACACCTGTCCCTGTGTCACACTTGTCCCTGTGTTACACCTGTCCCTGGGTTACACCTATCCCTGTGTCACATCTGTCCCTGTGTCACACCTGTCCTCTGGTCACACCTTTCCCTGTGTCACACCTGTCCCTGGGTTACACCTGTCTCTGTGTCACACCTTTCCCTGTGTTACACCTGTCGCTGTGTTATACCTGTCCCTGTGTTATACCTGTTCCTGGGCCAAACCTGTCCCCTGGTCACACCTGTCCCTGTGTTACACCTATAACCTGGTCACACCTGTCCCTGTGTTACACCTGTCCTTGGGTCACACCTCTCCCCAGGTCACACCTATCCCTGTGTTACACCTGTCCCCTGGTAACACCTGTCCCTGGTCACACCTGTCCCAGGCTTACACCTGTCCTGTGTCACACCTGTCCTGTGTTACCCTGTCCCCTGGGTCACACCTGTCCCTGTGTTACCCTGTCCCTGTGTCACACCTGTCCCCTGGTAACACCTGTCCCCTGGTCACACCTGTCCCTGTGTTACACCTGTCCCTTGTCACACCTGTCTCTGTGTTACCCTCTCCCCTGGGTCACACTAGTCCCTGTGTTACACCTGTCCCCTGGTAACACCTGTCCCCTGGTCACACCTGTCCCTGGGTTACACCTGTCCCTGTGTCACACCTGTCCCCTGTGCTACACCTGTCCCTGTGTCACACTTGTCCCTGTGTTGCACCTGTCCCTGGGTTACACCTGTCCCTGTGTCACATCTGTCCTTGTGTCACACCTGTCCTCTGGTCACACCTGTCCCTGTGTAACACCTGTCCCTGGGTTACACCTGTCTCTGTGTCACACCTGTCCCTTTGTTACGCCTGTCCCTGTGTTATACCTGTCCCTGTGTTATACCTGTTCCTGGGCCAAACCTGTCCCCTGGTCACACCTGTCCCTGTGTTACACCTATACCCTGGTCACACCTGTCCCTGTGTTACACCTGTCCTTGGGTCACACCTCTCCCCGGGTCACACCTGTCCCTGTGTTACACCTGTTCCCTGGTAACACCTGTCCCTGGTCACACCTGTCCCAGGGTTACACCTGTCCCTGTGTCACACCTGTCCTGTGTTACCCTGTCCTCTGGGTCACACCTGTCCCTGTGTTACCCTGTCCCTGTGTCACACCTGTCCCCTGGTAACACCTGTCCCCTGGTCACACCTGTCCTTGTGTTACACGTGTCCCTGTGTCACACCTGTCTCTGTGTTGCCCTCTCCCCTGGGTCACACCAGTCCCTGTATTACACCTGTCCCCTGGTAACACCTGTCCCCTGGTCACACCTGTACCTGTGTTACACCTGTCCCTGTGTTACACCTGTCCCTGTGTTACCCTGTCCCCTGGGTCACACCTTTCCCTGTCTTACACCTGTCCCTGTGTCACACCTGTCCCTGTGTCACACCTGTCCCTGTGTTACCCTGTCCATGTGTCACACCTGTCCCCTGGTAACACCTGTCCCCTGGTAACACCTGTCCCTGGTCACACCTGTCCCAGGGTTACACCAGTCCCTGTGTTACACCTGTCCCTGTGTCACACCTGTTCCCTGGTAACACCTGTCCCTGGTCACACCTGTCCCAGGGTTACACCTGTCCTGTGTCACACCTGTCCTGTGTTACCCTGTCCCCTGGGTAACACCTGTCCCTGTGTTACCCTGTCCCTGTGTCACACCTTTCCCTGGGTTACACCTGTCTCTGTGTCACACCTGTCCCTGTGTTACCCTGTCCATGTGTCACACCTGTCCCCTGGTAACACCTGTCCTCTGGTCACACCTGTCCCTCGGTTACACCTGTCCCTGTGTCATACCTGTCCCTGTGTTACCCTGTCCCTGTGCTACACCTGTCCTCTGGTCAAACCTGTCCCTGTGTCACACCTATCCCTGTGTTACTCTGTCCCCTGGGTCACACCTTTCCTGGTCTTACACCTGTCCCAGTGTCACACTTGTCCCTGTGTCACACCTGTCCCTGTGTTACCCTGTCCATGTGTCACACCTGTCCCCTGGTAACACCTGTCTCCTGGTCACACCTGTCCCTGGGTTACTCCTGTCCCTTTGTCATACCTGTCCCTGTGTTACCCTGTCCCTGTGCTACACCTGTCCTCTGGTCAAAACTGTCCCTGTGTCACACCTGTCCCTGTGTTACACCGGTCCCTGTGTTACACTTGTCCCCTGGGTCACACCTGTCCCTGTGTTACACCTGTCCCCTGTGATACACCTGTCCCTGTGTCACACTTGTCCCGGTGTTACACCTGTCCCTGGGTTACACCTGTCCCTGTGTCACATCTGTCCCTGTGTCACACCTGTCCTCTGGTCACACCTGTCCCTGTGTCACACCTTTCCCTGGGTTACACCTGTCTCTGTGTCACACCTGTCCCTGTGTTACACCTGTCCCTGTGTTATACCTGTCCCTGTGTTATACCTGTTCCTGGGCCAAACCTGTCCTCTGGTCACACCTGTCCCTGTTACACCTATACCCTGGTCACACCTCTCCCTGTGTTACACCTGTCCTTGGGTCACACCTCTCCCCGTATCACACCTGTCCCTGTGTTACACCTGTCCCCTGGTAACACCTGTCCCTGGTCACACCTGTCCCAGGGTTACACCAGTCCCTGTGTTACACCTGTCCCTGTGTCACACCTGTTCCCTGGTAACACCTGTCCCTGGTCACACCTGTCCCAGGGTTACACCTGTCCTGTGTCACACCTGTCCTGTGTTACCCTGTCCCCTGGGTCACACCTGTCCCTGTGTTACCCTGTCCCTGTGTCACACCTGTCCCCTGGTAACACCTGTCCTCTGGTCACACCTGTCCCTGTGTTACACCTGTCCCTGTGTCACACCTGTCTCTGTGTTACCCTCTCCCCTGGGTCACACCTGTCCCTGTGTTACCCTGTCCCTGTGTCACACCTGTCCCCAGGTAACACCTGTCCCCTGGTCACATCTGTCCCTGTGTTACACCTGTCCCTGTGTCACACCTGTCTCTGTGTTACCCTGTCCCCTGGGTCACACCAATCCCTGTGTTACACCTGTCCCCTGGTAACACCTGTCCCCTGGTAACACCTGTCCCCTGGTCACACCGGTCCCTGGGTTACACCTGTCCCTGTGTTACAACTGTCCCCTGGTTCACACCTTCCCCTGTCTTACACCTGTCCCTGTGTCACACTTGTCCCTGTGTTACCCTGTCCATGTGTCACACCTGTCCCCTGGTAACACCTGTCCCCTGGTCACACCTGTCCCTGGGTTACACCTGTCCCTGTGTCATACCTGTCCCTGTGTTACCCTGTCCCTGTGCTATACCTGTCTCTGGTCAAAACTGTCCCTGTGTCACACCTGTCCCTGTGTCACACTTGTCCCTGTGTTACACCTGTCCCTGTGTCACACCTGTCCCTGTGTCACACCTGTCCCCTGTGCTACACCTGTCCCTGTGTCACACCTGTCCTTGTGTCACACCTGTCCCTGTGTCACACCTGTCCCCTGTTCTACACCTGTCCCTGCGTCACACTTGTCCCTGTGTCACACCTGTCCCTGTGTTACACCTGTCCCTGTGTTATACCTGTTCCTGGGCCAAACCTGTCCCCTGGTCACACCTGTTCCTGTGTTACACCTGTCCCCTGGTCACACCTGTCTCCTGTGTCACCCTGTCCATGTGTCACACCTGTCCCCTGGTCACACCTGTCCCCGGGTAACACCTCTCCCCTGGTCACACTTGTCCCTGTGTTACACCTGTCCCTGTGTCACACCTGTCCCCTGGTCATACCTCTCCCTGGGTTACACCTGTCCCTGTGTTACACCTGTCCCTGTCACATCTGTCCCTGTGTTACACCTGTCCCTGTGTCACACCTGTCCCTGTGTTACACCTGTCCCTGTGTCACATCTGTCCCTGTGTTACACCTATCCCTGTGTCACACCTGTCCTCTGGTCACACCCTCCCCTTGTCACACCTCTCCTCAGTGAAATATGTCTCAACTAGGATGTCAGAGCAAGTTCAAAACTTCAGAAAACTCTAACAAACTGTATTTGTAAATAGCATGTTACTTCTTTCGTCCTCCAAATCAGGACCATTTTGGTTACTACATTTTTTTTCTCAATGTCTTTTTTTTTTTTGTCAAGGTGCTGCTGGCAAATGGCATCGCATCAGTGCCAGGCGCACAGCATGACCGCTCCTGACTGCAGCAGGAGCACACGGCTTAGCTGGCTTCCTCTCCACACGGCTTCAAGTTCTTTCTTGTACTGAGAACTTTCAAGATTCCCTCTCCCCTCTCTCAAAGGAGACCTGACTCTCGTCAATTTAAGAAATGGTTTTTATTTGAGCACTGTACCCCTGGCCCCACCTGTCCCCCGTCCCACAGCTTCCCTCGGGTCACACCTGTACCCTGATTAATGTGCTCAGCACCTTCTCCAGACCTCTTGTCCATTTGTATGTCTTCTTTAGAAAAAGGTCTATTCATATACTCTGCCCATTTTAAAAATATATATTTTATTGATTTTTTACAGAAAAGAAGGGAGAAACATTGATCAACTGCCTCCTGCGCACTCCCCACTGGGGATGTGCCTGCAACCAAGGTACATGCCCTTGACTGGAATCGAATCCAGGACATTTCAGTCCACAGGCCGATGCTCTGTCCACTGAGCCAAACTGGTTAGGGCTCCTCTGTCCATTTTTTATTCCAATATTTTGGTTTCTGCTATTGAGTTGTAGAAGTTATTCATACAGAGCAGGCGTGGGGAACATCCGGCCTGCGGACTGAATAAAGTCAGCAAAATCATTTCTTCTGGCCCTGCCTAGGCATTCGGTGAACTAATTAAATGTTTGACCAAATATAGCAGGCTAATTTTTAAGCTGACAATTTTGTATGGCCCGCATATGTTATAAATATCAAAATGGCCCTGGGCAGAGAAAGGACACTGATATAGTGTCCCCCACCCCCCAAAATGTATACACACACTTTGAATAATTACAAAGGCAGTGTTTATTAAAATAAATTTTATTTTTTGCAAGGCCATGTGAGTCAGTGGTTGATCATCAACCCATCACCTGGGAGGTCACTGTTCAATTCCTGATCAGGGCACATGCCCGGGTTGCGGGCTTAATGCCCAGTGGGGGGGCATACAAGAAGCAACCAATTGATGATTCTCTCTTATCATTGTTGTTTCTATCTCCCCCTCTCTCTTCCTCTCTGAAATCAATAAAAAACATTTTAAAAAATTAATTTCAAAACATGCCAGCTGCTAAGATCTGTGTGCATTTGGGGGACGCCCTGTAATACTGTGGGTATTAATCACCATTCAGGACACCTGAAACAGTGCTCAGGCTTGGAAAGGTGAGGGAGAACTGCAGGTGGTGATTTTGAAGTTTCAATTAGGAGGCATCCATTTCAGTATTAGCACTTTCCATCAGGTGCAGGGGGAGGGGGATGTCTGTTCTTGGGCACCGGAGAGTCTGGAAACAACTGGTTTGAAGCTCTTCGGGGCGGTCTCTTTCCTATAATGTTTCTCTCTAATGTGTTCACTGTGGAAAAGTATTCACAGTCAGGAAATGGGAAGGCTCGGGGTTCTCTTTCTCACTTGGCTGCTTTCAAATATAATAGTGAATAATATTAATTTAGTCACCATGCTGTGCATCACATCCGAGGACTAGTTCATTTTATAACAGGAAATTTGTACCTTTTGACCCCCTTCATCCATTTCACCCCCTTTCCCAACTCCACACCCCAAATCAGCCACTACTATGTTCTCTATAGCCATGAGTGTGGGACCTTTTGTTTGTTTATTTTCATTTTCCTATTTTAATATTCCACATAGAAGTGAGGTTATAAAAAGATCTTTCTCTTTCTGAACCATTTCACTTAGCATAATACCCTGAAAGTCCACCCATGTTGACACAAATGGAAATATTTCATTTATTTATTAGTTTATTCATTCATTCATTTTATTCATTTCCTCACCCAGTGATATATTTATTGATGAGAGAGAGAGAGAGAGAGAGAGAGAGAGAGAGAGAGAGAGAGAGAGAGAGAGAGAGAAAGAGAGAGAGAGAGAGAGAGAGAGAGAGAGAGAGAGAGAGAGAGAGAGAGAGAAACATTAATGTGAGAGAGAAGCATCAGTCGGTTGCCTCCCATATAAGATCTGACCAGGGATGGAACCTGAGACCTAGTTATGTGAACTGTCTGGGAATTGAACCCACAACCTTTTGGTGTATGGGACAATGCTACAACCAACTAAGCCACCTGACCAGGGTAAGATTTTATTTTTTATGGCTGAAATGCACACACACACACACACACACCATAACTTCTTTATTCTTCTGTCCATTGATGGACACTTGGTTTGCCTCCATACATTGGCTGCTGTAGATAATGCTGGGTGAACATGGGGGTGCATATATCTCTTTAAATTTGTGTTTTCATTTTCTTCAGAAGTAGAATTGCTGGGTCAGATGGTAGTTCTAGTTTAAAATTTTTGAGAAGCTTCCGTGCTATTTTCCATAGTGACTGCACTAATTTACAATCCCACCAATAGTGCAGGGTTCGCCTCACACCATTCTTGCCAGCATTTATTACCTATGTCTTTTTTATGACAGCCAATCTGGAGGTGTGAGGTGTCATCTCACTGTAGTTCTGATTTACACTTTACTGGTGATTAGTGCTGCTGAGCATCTATTCATGTACCTATTGTCCGTTTGTATGTCTTCTCTGGAAAAAAATGTCTATTTAGACCATCTGCCCACTTTTTAATCAGAATTGTTTTTTTGTTTTGTTTTGTTTTGTTTTTGCTATTGCAATGTATAAGCTTTTATATATTTTAGATATTAATCACTTTTCAATTATACAATTTGCAAATATATTCCTTTTCATGTTACTGATGGTTTTGTTTACTGTGCAGAGGCTTTTAATTTAATGTAGTCCAACTTGTTGATTTTTGCTTTTATTTTCTTTGCTTTTGACATCAGATCCAGAAGTTCATTGCCAGTATGTGTGCCAAGGAGCTCATTGCCTGCTTTCTCGGAGGACTTTTATGCTTTCACGTCTTACATCCAAGTCTTGCATCCATGTGAGTGAGTGAGTGTGTATGGTGTAAGACAGTGGGCAGTTGTCTGTCTGTGGGATGGGTCACAGGACAGTGACACCCCTAGGCTCCTCTCAGGCTGCTCTAACACGGGTGCGTCCTGTGCCCTAGAAAGCTCAAGTCACCCCCTGCAGCTGTTTTCCCTGGTCACACTCCAGGCTCCACTGCCCGGAGGAGACTGCGATTCCGCGCCACTCCTTTATTGTCCTGGAAAATGCACTTCAACTCTTTCATTAGCATGTGTCCTGGCCCTGCAGGGACCTTTCTTTTCCATTCACTTGAAATGGGCCTTCTTAAACAGAATGTTCTCACTGTGACTCACAGAAAACAGTGCTTCTTCACCTGAAGAGTATCCAGGAAGCTCCGTGCTTCCTACCCAAGTCCTCGAAAGAGGCCAGGCTCTGTCACCTCACTCAGTATTAACGTTTGTTTCACGAAAACTCTTCCCTGTAGCGGGTGGCAATTAATTCTCCCTTACATCGATACAAGGCACCGTAGGCTTTGGCGCAGTACCCAGGAGTCATGCACAAAGGAAGTGGCTTAACACACGGACTGACTGACTTGGTCTGATTCTGACTCACCACATGCCATTGTGTCAGAGTTCATCGGTCTTGCTTTGTTTTGGAAAAGATGATTTATGGGTAGGCTTCAGCTGACTGAATAACAATGTAGAGGAGAGCAAAATGCATGGGATTTGGTATATCCATTTCCTTATGGTAATATACTGCTACAAATGGATTTTCATGTTTCACCTTAATAAATTCTAGTAGTTCATTACTGGTAAAATTAAGACAAGGCCAATGTGAGATAGATACTGGAACTATGCTATGAAATACTCCCCTACATTTCAGACCCTGAACATTGTATGTATTAATTTGCCTATCTTTGACCTTGAAGACCAGAAAAACTTTATTTAGCTAAGCTTTAGGAAATACACCCCATCAATAACAAGAAAACCAAATCAATTAATAAATCCTGAGCATCTAGTACAAGAAGGATAAGGGTACAGAACATCTAATTATGGTCTAACCAGACCATTAAGACTGGCCACGTAACTTTTCTTGCACTTTGGCTATGATTAGATCCCATCTGTTTGACCTTGTAATGTGTCTATTCTCACAATCTTTTCAATATTTGAAATACTTTTAACAGAATAGCTTGAATTAAATAGAATCTTTCAAGGTGAAGAGAACATTATCAGTGTCAAGTACAGAAAATTCTAGTATTGGATTGATTAAAATAAAAGAAAGCATTTTAATTTCATGAAAGTGAGGCATTAGATTAAGGAGAGAAGAATTTCCAGTCCTGGCATAACTGTGTGAGAATCCTGGGCAGATGTTTAAATGTCGCTTTGCTGCCTCGACAGACGCAGCACTGGCTGATCTATTTCAGGAGCAGGGAGTGTGATAATGAAATAAACAAGTCTGACGACAAGAGATCATTTTCATTAATTAAATTGTTGGAATATGAAGGATTTAATATAGAAAATCATTGTACCTGGTATAAATTTATAATGTGTCTTTTTTTCCAAAATAGACTAAAGTCAAGTTTAAATGAGATTAAATCTTTGAAGTGGTTTGGGCTTTTTTTTTTTTTTTTTAATCAAAGTAAGTCTGTCTCGTACATGTTAATGTAAATTATGAGAGTGAATGTCCTATCTCCATCTGCTCCAACAATCTGCTAAAACATGCAGTTCTTTTGTAGAGAAAGAGTTTGTAATCTTTTCAAATATTGTTATCAGAACCTCTCCTGAACAAACTGTGTGTGGGGATATATTCTTCCCCAATGACCTAATTTCCTGCTCTGACAGAATTTCTCTGCGCTATCTGTCCCCACAAGCTTGTCAACACATCTTCTCTGGTCCTAGAAAGGGTGCTATCAGCTCTTGACAACATGCCTGTTCCATGTGCACCGCCCGCCTCCGTGCAGCAGCTATTGCAGTTAGAAATCGCCTTGGAAGCCAGAAATCCTTCACAACAGACTGTGCACATTGCAGAAGAGGGAGAGAAGTCAGGGGGCCGGCTTTCAATCCCAGGACGGTGGACTCAGAGCACCTCTGGTTTCCCAAGTGCCAGCATCGGTGGACAGAGCCTGCCCCAAGGCTGGGAGGCTGTGCTGCTTTTCCCCGGGAGAGCTGGGCCATCACCCCCTGCTCCCAGCCTTACTTTCCACGTCTCTAGTAACAGCCTACAAAGCGCCATAAAGCCCAAGCCAGGTTAGCTCAGTGGATAGAGTATTGTCCTGAGACCAAAGGGTCCCAGGTTTGATTCTGGGCAAGGCACGTACCCTGGTTGAAGATCCTCCTCAGCCTAGGCCCTGGTAGGGCTTCTGCAGGAGACAACCAATCGATGTGTTCCTCTCACATTGATTTTTCTCTCTGCTTTTCCCTCTCTCTTTCACTCTTCTCTAAAAATCAATGGAAAAAAAACATCTTTAGGTGAGGATAACAACAACAACAAAATAAACCACCACAATGTTCTTCTGTAAACTTAAAGAAGACAAATCTGTATGTTATTTTCCCATGTTGCATTTTTAAGCCCTAATTTAAATTTGACAAAGCAAATAAAACATAGCAATTAGGATCCTAAAATATTAAATTGCAAGACATCTTAAAAATTGTTTACTTAAACTCCCTCATTTTACAGGATTTTTTTAAAATTATTATTTGGAAAGTTAAATGGATTGACACTAATCTTAGTGGAGTTATATGATAAAATTGGACTAAATATTGGCTTATTATAAAACCATATTAAGGTCAGAATGTTTTGCTTTTAGCAAAAAGACACCTCATCACACATAATATAAGTGTTTCTGCAGACAGCATGTCAGGGCAGTGCAGGGTCTGACTGAGCTAGGTGATTTTAGGACAGGTACTGAGAACAATTCACACAGCCTCTGCAAGTCAAAGAAAACAAACAAAACATTGCAGTTTCTTATGAAACTAAACATACTCTTACCATATGATCCAGCAATCACTTCTCGTGGTGTTTATTCAAAGGAGCTGAGCTGAAAACGTATGTCCAACAAAACCCTGGCCATGATGTTTACAGCAGCTTCTTCATACTCGCAAAAGCACCCACACACTCTCCAACGGCTGAATGGATAAATAACCATGGTACACCCAGATGATGACATTAATTCAGCAGGAAAGAGATATTAGCTATCAAACCATGAAAATACATGAAGGAAACTTAAAAGAAAAAAAAATCAGAAAAGACTACATACTATATTATTTCAATTATATGGCATTCTGTAAAAGTAAAACTGTGGTGACGTAAACAGATCAGGGGTTGTCAGGGGTTGAGGGTGCGTGAATAGGCATAGCACAGAGGATTTTTAGGACAGTGAAACAATAGTGGCAGACACATGTCATTATACAGCTGTCCATAGTCAGAATTTACAACACTGAGAGTGAGTCTCAATGTCACCTGAGGCTTCGGGTGGTAATGGGTCCATGTAACAGGTGCACCACTGTGGCAGGGGATGCTGATGATGGGGGGGGGGGGGGGGAGGGGGAGAAGGCCTGCATCTGTAGGGCAAGGGACATGGAAAACTCTGTACCTTCACCTCAATTTTACTGTGACCCGAAAACTGCTGGTAAAAAACAGTTTTAAAAAATTATGTCATGCCCAGAGGCAAGGACCATGATAAATATGCATAGCACTGTAATGTTTACAAGAAGAGAAACAGCCGAAACCAGTTTGGCTCAATGGATAGAGCATCGGCTTGGGGACTGAAGGGACCCGGGTTTGATTCCGGTCAAGGGCATGTACCTTGGTTGTGGGCAGGTCCCCAGTAGGGGGTGTGCAAGAGGCAGCTGATCCATGACTCTCTCATCGATGTTTCTAGCTCTATATCTCTCTCCCTTCTTCTCTGTACAAAATCAATAAAATATATATTTAAAAAAAAAAAGAAGAAGAGAAACAGATCACACCCCGATCTATTATTTTACACTTAGTTATTAGTAACCGTCACCAACCCATTTCTTGTAAATGTATATGGAATATTCCCTATATATTCTCTTGTGGGCCTAATTAGTCTTTGATTCATTTTTTTAAGATTATTTTTTATTTTTCATTTACAGTAGACATGTAATATTATATTCATTTCAAGTGTGTCTATTAAGTGAATTGTGTGCACCCTCTTGTAGTTGACCCTAGGTTGCTGTTTGGAGAGATTAACACTCTTCCTGATTGGTTGTGAGGATTGGCCATGATTACAGTAGAGAAGCTATTGTGCGGGGCCTGACCCTAAGGAGCAGAATTTGTCTTAACAGGGCTCTGGCACCTGCTGAGTCTGGGCTGAAAGCGTGTTGTTTGTGGAGGTGTTCCAGTGCTGTCCGAAGCTGGCCACCTGGTGTTGGTTCTGGGACCCCGTGGGAGACATGGGCCAAGGTCAAGCTGCTATCTGCACCCTGCTTGGGACCACCTGTATGAGCAACAAAGTGATCTGCTAATGGTTGCCACTTGGCCTGACCTTGGAAGTGGCTGTGAACTGGGTGCCACTAGTGGTGGAGGTGAGGCTGCTAAGTAAGAGGCACAGGGCATGCTGAGGCCAGATGCTGCTTTGTTTGGAGTTTTTAAACTGTGGTGAGATTTTAGGAAAGTCTAAAGCATGAGCCAAGAGAGGCCTTTTGTATGGAAAAGCCCCTGGAAACAGCTTGGGTGGGTCCACAAGTGGGTGGGGTGGGGCTTCAGGGTGTCACCAGGTTTCCCCGGCAATGGAGGAAGCCAAGCTTTCCGCCTGCCTTTGCTGGCCTAGGCCTCCAATCAAGGCTACAAAGTTTCAATGATAGAAAATACATAAATCCACACAGAAATAGCAGCATACACGGAGCTGGAAAGAGCAGAAGGCTAGGGTTGCCTCCAGCAATGGAAGAAGCCAAGCTTTCCGCCTGCCCTGGCCGGCCTTGGCCTCTGCTTAAGGCTACAAAGTTTCAATTATAGAAGATTCATAAGTCTCAACAGAAATGGCTGCCACCATGGAGTGAGCAGAAGGCTTGACTTCATTCCAAGCTACAAAGTTTAAATAATAGAAGATAAATAACCCCCAGATACCAGGGCCTCGCTTGGGTTGCCAGGGGCATGGCCAGCCTGCAAACCACCACAGGCCCCTTGCCCAGGCCACCTCTTGCCCCAAGGGAACTCCCATCCTGATCTGGGACAAACCAGCCGGCCCACACCCATGCACCAGGTCTCTATCCTACCTAATAAAAGAGTAATATGCAGATTGACCATGACTCTAACACACAAGATGGCTTCCCCCATGTGGTCAAAGATCCTGCCCCTATGTGGACACAAGATGGCCACCATAAGATGGCCAGCAGCAGAGGGCAGTTAGGAGTGACCAAGCCGGCAGAGGAGGGAAGTTAGGGGGGACCAGGCCTGCAAGAGAGGGCAGTTAGGGGTGACCAGACTGGCAAGGGAGCAGTTAGGCATCGATCAGGCTGGCAGGCGAGTGGTTAGGAGGTGATCAGGTTGGCAGGCAGAAGTGATTAGGGGCAATCAGGAAGGCAGGCAGGCGAGCAGTTGGGAGCCAGCAGTCCCGGATTGGGATAGGGATGTCTGACTGCCCATTTAGGCCTGATCCCACCAGGCAGTCGAATATCCCTGGAGGGGTCCCAGGTTGGAGAGGGTGCAGGTTGGGCTGACAGACATCCCCCCACCTGGGCAAATATGATATTTCATACACCAGGCCTCTAGTTATGATTATAAAACTTTTCAGGCCGAAACCGGTTTGGCTCAGTGGTAGAGCGTCGGTCTGCGGACTGAAAGGTCTCGGGTTCGATTCCGGTCAAGGGCATGTACCTGGGTTGCGGGCCCATCCCCAGTAGGGAGTGTATAAGAGGCAGCTGGTCGATGTTTCTCTCTCATCGACGTTTCTAGCTCTCTATCTCCCTTCTTCTCTGTAAAAAATCAATAAAATATATTTAAAAAAAAAAAAAAAAAAACTTTTCAGGACCGACTTCCCCCAGGTAGAGTTCCTGAATGCATTCTGGGCATTCTGCTCTTACAGTGTCCCTTTCGGTGTATGGCCACCACCGTGTCTCTTCTCTGTACAGGGAGATCCCAGAGAGAAACAGGATGCCTTCTCTGAGGGGCATTCCTCCTGCCCATGTGGCATGGCGTCCATGACAGTGAGAGACTCCAAAAGATGTTTGTCAAACCAATGTGAGTGCTTTTAAGTACAATGAATGAGCGGACTGAAACATCACCTTCCACAGAGAAGCCAGCTATGAGGAAAGTGGTTCCAGATGCTCTGCTGGGGGGAGACAGTTCCTACTGTATTGATCCATGGATGCAGAACTCCCAAACTTCCAGAGCCCTCAGCATTGGAGGCAGGGCCATCAGCAGAGCACAGACCAAGAGAAGGAGGAATCAAGGAGCCTTAGGATTCGAGTCAGAGGGAGGCAAAGTGAAATTGTTCTCTCGGGGAAATTAACCAGGTAGGCCTGTCTGTCCATGTGACTTATGAGCACAGTGCAACTCCCAATATTAGCCTCACAACTCTTCATCAATTGCTAAATGCCAACAAAGCCTTTCCTTTATCTCTATGCCTAAGTTTATTTAACAATTATTTTAAAGATCAAAATTTTTAAAAAATTAAAATATATTTTTATTTTCAAACTTCTAATAAAAAATTTTAAAGATTATAATATGAAGCCTTGAAAATATGCATCTTAGAAATGTGTTTACTCTTCAGTTGAGGGATATTTTAAAGTCTGTTTTCCCACACATATGCACTATTCTTCAAGAATAAGAGCTAACATGTAACACAAATATAGGAGATTTAAAAGAATATATTTTATTAAAAAATTATAATCATTACACATCACCACTGCCAGCCATCATGAGGACATAGATATGACTTGAGGTTCATTATAAAAGCACAGTTTTATCAGAAAACATGAAAGAGGTTTCTGGGCTGTGAGACTGGAGTGTCCATGAGCTTTGAAAGACACTCTCCGAGGCTCGCTGGTCAGCACGGCAGGTCAGCGCACGTTCCAGGAAAAAGCTGTCTATGAACACATCCTAACTCTTCCCTCGAGTTCTGTTGGTGTAGAGTAGCTCTGCCTCTTCATCTTTACTCAGAAAAGCACACTCCAGCGCAGTGCTCCAAACCCACCCAACTTCTATAATAAAGCTCTACTCACTTATAAAAAGCAAAGGAAACACATTCTGTGATCTCAGAGAAGATATTACTTACTTTTTCTGATTATTTTGCATTATATAGTCTTGTATAAAGTCTTTTCAGAAAAATAAATATTACATTGGGTTATTTAAATATGATATTTATAACTTTTTAAAACTACATAGCAGGGTATTTGCTTAAACTTAAATGCAAACTAAAGTTTTAAAACCTCATTGATGAAAAGCTCAGGAAAAATTCAAAGTCAAAATAAATAATAAAACCTGAATCCCAAATAAATAGCAAGATTTTAATCAACCATGAGTAAATGTCAAAGTGGGAAAGAAAAATAATAATTTTTATCCAGAAGTTCATGAAGGGGTATTTTTTTGAGGGGGTGGGGGAAGGACTTAACCAACAGAAGTTTACTTTCTCGCAGCTGTAGAGGCTTCAAGTCAAAAGCAAGGTGTCATCAAGGTTGGTTTCTTTTTTTTAATATGTTGTTTTTTAAATTAATCTTTATTGTTCAGATTATTACAGTTGTTCCTCTTTTTCCCCTTATAGCTCCACTCCACCCAGTTCCCACCACCCCATGCCCTTACCCTCCCCCACTGTTCTCGTCCATAAGTGTATGATTCTTGTGAAATCTCTTCTCGTACCCCTACACTCCCTTCCCCCAAGAACTGTCAGTCCACTCCCTTTATATGCACCTGATTCTATTATATTCACCAGTTTATTCTGTTCATCAGATTTTTTATTCACTTGATTTTTAGATTCACTTGTAATAGACATGTATTTGTTGTCACTCCAAAAATATGAAGATTGTGTAAAGAGCCTCTGGGACAACTTCAAATGTACCAACATCTGAATTATAGTGGTGATAGAAAAGGAGAGAGAGCAAGATATTGAAGAAATAATGACAAAAAACTTCCCCCACCTGATGAAAGAAATAGACTTACAAGTCCAGGAAGCACAGAGAACCACAAAGAGCTTCACAGACAAGAAAAAGCTAAAGGAATTCAACACCACCAAACCAGGATTATATGAAATGCTGAAGGGTATTCTTTAAGAAGAAGAAGAAGAAGAGGAAAAAGGTAAAGATAAAAATTATGAGGCCAGTCACTCTGCTCCTTGGCTGAAACTGTTCTTACGGCCCTTTTCCTGAAAGGAAGCTCTTCGTTGGAGGGCTCAACTTCAACACCGACGAGCAGGCTCTGGAAGATCATTTCAGCAGCTTCTGGCCCATCTCCGAGGTGGTCGTTGTCAAGGACCGGGAGACGCAGCGATCCCGGGGTTTTGGCTTCATTACCTTCACCAACCCAGAGCATGCGTCAGATGCCATGAGAGCCATGAACGGAGAGTCTCTGGATGGTCTCCAGATCCGCGTGGACCATGCTGGCAAGTCGGCCCAGGGCTGAGGCGGTGGCTTTGGAGGGCGTGGCCGCAGCTACTCTAGAGGTGGTGGAGACCAGGGCTACGGGAGTGGCAGGTATGACAGTCAGCCTGAAGGCTATAGATATGGATATGGACGATCCAGAGGCTTTGGTGGCAGCCAGGGTGGCTACTCAGGAGGAAATTACAGAGACAATTATGACAACTAAGAGGAGGCATGCCACACCTAATGTAGATACACAAACACAAGGAATAAAACTTCTGATCTAGGATCGTCCTTCCAAATGGCTGTATTTATAAAGAGTTTTGGAGCGGCACTGACACATCTGTTTTAGTATGTCAACTTCTATTTTTGAATTGAGCTCCCAAGGTAGCTTGCTAAAGATCTTTTAAGAAAGTCCATGTGTTTTTATTTTTTTCTCTCCCGTTTAAAGATAAATTCTGGAACATTTATAGTCTGGAATATTTCCTTTTGCCCATTTTTTTTTTTTTGAAAGTTTGGGCTCTCAGGAATGGTCTTGACCAAAAAATGTTTGGCCAGACTGTTTCCCCCCCCACCCAGATATAATGTGCATCTAAGAGACTTTTTTTAAACTTGTATACAGTGTTTATCATTGTTAAAAAGCAATTTCCATATATAATTGCAATAAATCAAGGACCTAAAAAAAAAATTATGAGGCCAGAGAAAGTTTGAAGGCTCATCTGACCATGGAAAGCCTGTCTTTCAGATTATTAATGTGAAGCTTTACAGTCACTAATTGCCAGGAAATGATCTTCCTATCCTGGAACAAATTGGGAGGAAGAGGAACTGCAGCATACCAAAGCATCAATGCCTTGAGAGACCACCATCAAAAGTCAAAACACCACCTTAGGGTCAGTGCTGCTTGACCAACAACAACACAAAAGTGCTTTTGAAGTTTATAAAGTTCTATGGATGTAGAGCATTCAAAACGGGCTTGAGAAAATGGTGGAGTTTGAACTGGGCCTTGAAGAACAGATAAATTCTGAGAAGATAGAGAGGAAAGCTGAGGAGATAGCAAGAATACGGTTGTCTCATATGAATCTGGATTGCATACCATGGAAACTATTTCTAAATAAACATTACAAGTGACTTACAAGTAAGGTTGTACGTCAGATGACTTCAAGTGATCCTGATGAACTAATTAATGAGTCATAATTGGCTATCTACTAGGCACGACATCACACAGGTCTCCACTTTTTGCCATGTATTGTGCTCATTACCCAGGATATCACTGTGAGAAAAAATAACCATGTATCCACCCTTGGCATAATGAAGGCAATAGTCTTTATTCAGAAACCCACAGATGCATATGAGACAGAAAAATTACCAGCCTGTAGCACCACTTGTGAGAAGAACAGACAGCATGTTAATTTAAGATGAGTAACCCAAAGCTCTTGTCCACCACCCAGCACAGCAAGGTCTCCTGTGGCAGTTTTCTGAAAAGTAGTTGTACTTAATGTGACAGAGGAGGAATACAGTGATTCCAGGGGGTTAAATAATAGAGACACCGATTTTAGTCCAGTGGCTTTCTGTAACAATTACAAATGCCACAAACTTAGACTGGCCTCTGCTTCAGATAGAAATGTACTGAAAGAATAAATTGCTGCAGGCCTGGGAGATTATAAGGCAGTTCCTGCACCAAATTTTCTCCAACTTGAAGGTTCAGTCAAACCACGCTCTTCTTATACAAATAATATAATTCCTGAACGAGTAAGCATTGATGATCCTGTACAAAGAGGTGTGCCATCAAGACATTTCAACAAGTTGCCGAAACCGTTTGGGCTCAATGGTAGAGCGTCGGTCTGTGGACTGAAAGGTCCTAGGTTCGATTCTGGTCAAGGGCATGTACGTTGGTTGCGGGCACATCCCCAGTGGTGGGGGAGGGGGTTGTGCAGGAGGCAGCTGGTCAGTGTTTCTCTCTCATCGACGTTTCTGGCTCTCTACCTCTCTCCCTTCCTCTCTGTAAAAAAATCAATAAAATATATATTTTTTAAAAAGACATTTCAACAGGTAAATAATATAACCTCTGCTCTAAAATGATTGGATGTTCATCTATCATTGGTCTTTGGATGGATCGTATTATTTCTAAAGTCTCCCTACCAATTCTTACCTGAAAGCTCCTTTGTTTAATATTCCTTTTCAGCCTTATCAAATCAAGGGGAAATTTGAAACATTTGGCTTTCTCAAGCATCTTTTAAATGCTCAACAGTCTATATCAAATTAGCATTCAGCATCATTTCTGTGAAACCTTAAATTAAGACTTGATTTTAATTACCTCTCAATTACATCCTGTGTCACTCCTGTGAGTTAGATATTTTAAAGGAAGTGAAGTTGCTGGGGAAAATTTGATTTTAAAACTCAATATGACAACTTTAGACTCAACTTCTGTTGCAATTATGAAGTGGTTCTTCAAAACAAGGCGCCTTCATAATTTGTTTTCTTTTTTTGATTACATATCTCTCACCTGTCACCTCAAATTTCCACGTGTATCGATGCCTTTTTCAAAACCAGTAGATAGGAAACAACCAGGAGGCCCCACATCGAACTAGACAAAGCCAAAGCACAAGCATTCTCTGCATTATTGTTTGTGCATGGTTGTAAATACCTTGAAACCGTTTGAAAAAATTTACAAATGTTAACAGTTTAGAATTTTATGGATTTACTAGAGGCCCAGTGCACAAATTTGTGCACCTTGAAAGGAACTGTGGGCCCCAAAGCTGCAGTGGACACAGGGGCGGGTCTGGGCCCATCCTCCTCAACCCTGCCCGGCCCCTCCAGGTTAGCCCCCAGTCCCCTGTCTGTTGGCAGCCCTATTCCCACGTGTGGCCAGCACCAGCCCCCTCGCATCTGCTGAACAGGAAGCCATTGAGGACAGCACCACCAGCTGATGCGAGTGGAAGCTGCTGTCTTGATCACCCCTCAGGAGCAGGGGGAGTTGAAAAAGCCCTGAGAGGCGATTGGGGCAGGCAGCTGCACTGGTACCTGCTGACAGCACTAAGCGATCAGGGCAGGTGCTGGGCGCTGGCAGCAGGTGCAAGCAGGGCCAGTGCCGGCAACAGGTGTGAGCACCTAGTGGGACCGCACTGCATGGGAGCAAAGAATTTCCAGAGGCTCGCCCTAATGACAGCGACTGTACCACCTTGGTCTGGTGCACCTACTCACCTGTTCCATTATTCCGCAGCAGCAGATGCCCACCATGTTTCACACTCTGCTACCTGCTGCTGATGCCTGCCATGTCCACGCGTGCCCCCTGGTGGTCAGCCACATCATAGTGACTGGTTGTTCAGCTGTTCCACTGTTCAGTCTATTTGCATATTAGGATTTTATATATGTAGATAAACTGGTCACTCCTGCTACTGGCTTTGGAAGTTGTTTCAGTGAACAAAGACTCCTGCTAGCACTTAAACATTTTCTTAATGAAGCAAATATACATAAACAATAATGAAGATGAAGATGATGATGGTGAGTTGGTGATTACATTTATCAATACCTACTGTGCTCCAGATGCAGTTATAGGCACGTTATGTGTATTAGTTAATCTAACCCACATCCACTCTTGGAGAAAGATTCCATTTTCTCCACCACTTTATAGAAGAGAAACCAAGGCACATAGGTTTCATGGCAAGTGAGAAATAGGACTCAAATTCTAATTCTGTTAGTGGGGTCCCCAAAATTGTTTTGAACCTTGATATGATTAGAAATATCATTGATTTCTGTCTTGGAAATAAAGAGAGGAGTTTCTCACACCACTTTCCCCACTTTAAATAGGAAGACTACTTTAAACTAAACTCAAAATGGGTAAAAGACTTCAATGTAAGCCATGACATCAAAATATCCTAGAAGAAACCATAGGCAACAAAAGCTCAAACATCCCTCATAGCAATATGTTTGCCAATACATCTTCAAAGGCAAGAGAAACTAAAGGAAAAAATAAACAAATGGGACTATATCAAAATAAAAAGTGTCTTCACAGCAAAAGGAACCATCAACAAAATGAAAAGGGAGACCACTGAAAGACAGAACATATTGGGCAATGATACATCTGATAAAGGGTTAATATCCAAAATATATAAGAAACTCATACAACTTAATAAAAGGAAGACAAACAATTCAATTAGAAAATGAGCAAAGGACCTAAAGAGATACTTCTCCAAAATAGACATATAGATGTCCAAGAGAAATATGAAAAAAAAAATGCTCAAGTCACTGATCAGCAGAGAAATGCAAATTAAAATGACAATGAGGTAACATCTCATCTGAACTCCTGGGAGGAATGTGTCAGCTGGAACCCACCTCTTTAACAAAATGGGTAAGGATGCTGAGGACTGTGCCCCAGACCTCCCCTGGCATCCCAGAGGAGGAAACAGGAGTGGAAGAAAAAGAGAAACGAGTCCCTCCTACAAAGAACTCTGAGAAGGAGCAAATGATAATAGGACCATCAGTGTCACCATGCTTTTTTTTTAATATAATGAATAAATTGTTCCAGAAAATAAAAACCCAAAGCAAAAACACATGAACTCTGGAGAGAAATGGCAGGGAAACAGAATAAGGAAGGTCAAACTGGCTGAGAAGAAGTGGAGAAAGACAGCACCATAATAGGGATGAAGCAAACAAGGGAAAGTACATGGAAGTCAAAATGGGGAAAAGGAAGCAAAATGAGATTAAATAAGCAAGTTAAGTGATTGGAGAGAAAAATCAGACATGTGGAGGAGAAATAAGATTTCAATATGTGGTATGCAACCCGGCTACGGTGGCTCAATGGTTGAGCATCAACCTACGAGCCAGAAGATCACTGTTCAATTCCTGATCAGGACACATGACTGGGTTGCAGGCTAGATCCCCATAGGGGGGTGTGCAGAAGGCAGCTTATCAATGATTCTCTCTCATCATTGATGTTTCTCCCTCTCCCTTCCTCTCTGAAATCAATAAAAATATATTTTTAAAAAAGATTTCAATATATACAAAATTTATATTAATTTTAAAAAAACTTAATGTGGAGAAAAAGGAACCCTCGTGCACTGCTGGTGGGTATGCAGACTGGTGCAACCACTGTGGAGAACAGTATGGAGTTTCCTCAAAAAACTGAAAATAGAACTCCCATTTGACCCAGTAATCCCACTCCTAGGAATATATCCCAAGAAACTAGAAACACCAATCAGAAAGGATATATGCACCCCTATGTTCATAGCAGCACAATTTACAATAGCTAGGATTTGGAAACAGCCTAGGTCCCCATCAAAAGATGATTGTATCAAAAAACAATGGTACATCTACACAATGGAATAATATGCTGCCATAAAAAAGAAGGAATTCTCATCATTTGCAGCAGCCTGGATGGAATTAGAGAACATCATGCTGAGTGAAATAAGCCAGTCAATGAAAGAGAAACACCACATGACCTCACTTATTTATGGATAATAAAGAACATTATAAACTGATGAACCAAAAGATAGATATAGAGACAGTAAAGCAACAAGCAGACTGCCAAATTACAGTGGGGAGGGTAGGGAGATCTGGGGAAGATAAGAGATCAACTGAAGGACGTGTATACATGCATATAAGTACAACCAATGGACACAAAACTCTGGGGAGGGCGGGCATGTATGGGGGGGGCAATGGTATATGTACACAGATAATAATTTAATTTAAAATTTTTAATAAATAAATAAATAAATAAATAAATAAATAAATAAATAAAACAATGTAATGGTAGAAATGGTTTAAGAAAATTACCCAGAAGTTTAGAAATACTTAAACATGTGGGTCACAAGACACTGGATGTCTCAGATAAAAATGCCCAGAAAATGTGCGACATGAAGGAATTTCCAGCTAAGCTCCTGATTGTCATACCTTCTGGAGCTGGAGGTAATACGGGACAGGAGTCATTGAAAGATGATAAGCTCAGCACTTTCTTACCCTGGAAATCTGAAAATAATGAAAAGGATAAACATAAGAACTAAGAAAAGAGGGTCAGGGGTGGAGCAATGGGAATATTTCCATAGTGTGAACAATAAAACATTAAATAGCAAAGAAATCGCTTTACTATTAATTAAAACCAGGTATGGAAAGAAAAGATGTGAAGTGGGAAAACCTAGAAATATCATTATTTTATCAATGACAATAATTAATTCAATAGACCCTCCATTAATAAATAATTGCAAATTATGCAAAAGAGCAGAACAAATTCACACTATATTGTAACTGTCCAAAAAAAACCTTTTTTTCTTCTTCTCTAAGTCATCCTCTCTCAAAGATAAAATACATCAGTAGTTATTGACTAGCCTTATCCAGAAACATTAAGTAAGATTTACAAACTAGAAAATAACCCTTAAAATAAAGAGAAATCTGTAAAAGCTAGGGCTCATGTACTTGGCACAGAGAAAGCTGGGTGTCATTGTAAAGGATCTTACAGACCCAGTTTCCTCCCCTTCTAAAACATCTAGACCAGCCATAAATTCTGCACAGCATTCATATATTTTAAATGATCCTAAGTCTGTATTCTAAAATATCTTTTATCTGGGGCTAAAAATATTTTTATGGAAGTCTTCCTTCTCCTTTACTTAAAAGGGAAGTCAGATTCTGTTTCCACAAATTCTCTTGTCGGCTCCTCCACGCAGGGTATCCCTGTATAAAATGTGCATGTTTCCCCACCAAATGTGAGGTGTGGAGGCAAAGTATTATAGAGTAGTAGTTACTTCCTCATTTGTATTTACATTTTAATTGAGGTTCCAAATCCTCACAATGTGTTACAGTCACTGCTTCCATGCATTGTCTTAGCAGAGGGGCTGCCGCTGTTTAAAAACCACATGTCAGTCCACGCTCAGTTACCCAAGCTGATGTATTCTAGAAATAGAGTCCATTCTGTCCTGAAGAGCTAGATCCAGATTTTTCCTGCTGTTTCTAAAATTAAACAGAAAGAGCACTTTGGCCTTCATTCGTGAGTCTTCAGGCGACTTTCTTTCCTTCGGAACGAGGCTAAGCCATCTTTAATGAAAGATGCTCTTTGCTGGTGGAAATCCCCAGAAAAGGAGAGCAGCCCGCCCCTTCTGCTCCTGACAATGAAGAGAGCGTATGTTGTTTCCATCTATTCTCTTCTTACTGATGCTTTAACCACTAATGAATCCACTAGTAAAATCATGGCTTTCTAATTTAGGATTTAATGTTTGTTTCCTTCCTTTTCTCTCTTTTCTCTGCCTCCTTTTACCTGTTTCCTCACTGGTCTCCTCTGCAAAATGATCTTGGTAAGAAGTGATGAGGGCAAATAGCAAAAGGCCAGACTGGTTTCAGAGAAGAAAGCTGTTGTCTCGCATCCTGAGCAGGCTCAACAGCAATTCGTGAGCCTTGAACTTGGTGAGCTCTGTCCTTGGGGCTCAGCCTATGGTGCAGGGAGCAGGGGGGAGGAGGGGCATTAATTTGTTTAAAGATGGGGCATGTCCCACTTTGGGACCCATTTGTTCATGGCAGGCTAAACAGTGGCAGAGATTGCAAGAACATCCCAGCAGCTGCAGAGAATTCTTAATCTTGGGGACTCTTCCAGCTCTCCCTCTCAGGGCATCAGCTACCATAAACTCTAAGTTAGTGAGAGTTCTTGTCTGCCTGTCTATACTGTGACCGTGGTTACTGATGACTTAGTTTGCCATGAAATGACAAGGACAGTAAGCCAGGAATAGGGAAACTCAGATAAACAGCCAACTAGTAGATCTTATCCTCCTTAAACCAAGGACACTTAAGAATGGGTGATTTGCATTTTGTCAAGAGGATAAGTGTCTTGTGTCAGCCTACTCAGGGAGAAGATGGGAAAAGATCTTTCCTGTTTTTGCCCAGGAAGCTGGCATATAGTGTTTTGTAGGAAGGACAAAATTGTGTGTCATTTGCATTATAATCAAATCCATAAATGTGTCATTCTAGAGCAGTGGTTGGCAAACTCATTAGCCAACAGAGTGGCAAACCGAGGCTCGCAAGTTCTAGAGACAGACACTGTTTTGTTATAATGCATTTTAAAAAGTGTTACATCTTCTGAGAGATCCATGGAAGGAAGAGGCAAGGGAAATCAGGAAAAACAAAAATTAATTATGGGACTGGAGGTCTTAAAGCAATTTGGTAGACTGTGTATTTTCCCCCTACCTTATCCCTCCAGAATTTGTCAATTCTTAATGAATGAACCATGGCAATATGTTTCTTTGTATGAATTAAATAAGACCAGCTTCCGATGGTGGTTTTATTAACCAAAACTTTGACTGGAGTGTCATGTCTAGGAGAGTCATGCCTGGGCTCTGGATGTCACCAGAGGACTTGAAGCCTATAAGAGTGCCTTGGAGAAAGCCTGGTGCCTCGATTGGTCACATGGTAGCCATGAAAATGGATGACACTGGAGCATTGGGCCCACATCTGGCAGCCTCTGGTGGTCAGTTGGAGTGGAAGAGGAGCAGTGAGAGTGCCTCTGCATCCCTGCCCATCCCCTCTCACACTACACAGCGAGGAGTAGGAGAACCAGGGCAGTGAGCCTTGAAGCCTAAGGCTCTGGCCCAGGTGGAGCCACAGCAGGTGCTGAGGAATTTTCCCAAATCTGCAGGTATTTTAAAAGGCAGGCCTGATGGCAGCTGGATGGCTTGGCTTCTCTGCCCTGAGGGGCTCATTGAGACTCAATCATGAAATTCCAGCAAAGCAAATTTTAAAGAGCCTGTGTGGTCATTGCTATTCTTATTGTGTTTATGCAAATTTCTAGGCCAAATTGAAACTAGACTTAATGAATTGGATAAATTGGTCTTAATATGGCTCTTTAATCAAAATAAGGGTGACTTTGGGGAGAAAAATTATATTTCAATAGGGAATTGGTAGAACAGAAATGTGTTTTTTTCCTTCCACGGGACCATTTGTTGTAACTCTTGCTGTTCTAAGATTTAAAATTTTATAACACAGTTTGTCTCCACCAGGTTACAATCCTACTTGTACTCAGGGAATGCCACCTCTAGACACCTCCTTCTGTGCCCAGGCCTCATCGTCCCTCTTGCAGAGAGCAAGAATCTCTTGGCTCTGAGAGAGAACCTCCATCTCTCCTCAGCATGAAGCAATTTCAGAAGAATCTGCATGGCCCTCTTCCCTGAGAGAATTCAGAGCCAAGATCCTTGAGTGGATGTGGTGGCAGTTAGACAGACATAAGCAGAGCAAGGACGATGGGCCAACTAGAGGAGAAATGATCAGGATCCTGAGACATGCTTCTCACCATTCCAACTGCTCTGAAGCTGGCAGTGGAGGAACCTGTGTAGACTCTCTCTCCCTCTCCCTTCCTGTAAGAAAGCCAACAGGTTTTAGCACAGCTAGTGAAGATAGGATAAATTAGCAGGGGTAAAGGGGGGAGATCAAGCAAAGGACTTGTATGCATGCATATAAACCTAACCAATGGACACAGACACCAGGGGGGTGAGGGCATGAATAGGAGGATGGGGAGGCACTGGAGAGATAAAGACACATATGGAATTCCTTAAGAAAAGTTAAATTACATTAAAATTAAAAGAAGAAGAGGGAATTTGTAGGAAGTGGGCCTCTAGACCCATCTCCAGCATGGTCAGCTTTTGATGGAAACAGTTGCTGAATCTCCCCAGGGCAAACAGAACGTAGGGAGGAAGGAAGAGGATGTAAGAACAAAGAACTGTGAACATGGGCCAACACATGGTGGAAACCCCGAGGCACCTGCTTCATGCCCGCAGCAGCCCTGGAGGCTCACAGCCCCACCCTGCACCCCACCTTGGCCTGGTGCCACCCCTCCCCTGCTCCACCATCCTGCCAGTCTTGCTTTTGTCAGGGTCCATCAGGGCCGGCAGTGCCTCCAATGCTGCCCGCTGCCAGTCCTGCATTGCCGATGCCCACCATGTTCCACACTGCCCCCTGGTGGTCAGCGCACATCATAGCAAGTGGTTGAACTCCCTGTCAGTGTCCCAATTGAACAACCACCTGAGATAACAATTTGTATATTAGGCTTTTATTATATAGGACTAGAGGCCCGGTGCATGAAAGTCATGGGGATGGTGGTGGAATGGAAGGGATGTTCCTCAGCCCTGCCTGCACCCTCTCCAATCTGGGATTCTTGGAGGATATCTGACTGCCAGTTTAGTTGGACATCCCTCTCACAGTCTGAGACTGCTGGCTCCTAACCCCTCACCTACCTGCCTGCCTGCCTGCTGATCACCCCCAACTCTCCTCCCCTGTCAGCCATCTTGTGGCAGCCAACTCGTGATGGTCATCTTGTGGTGGCTATATTGTGATGATGTGGGGGCAGACATCTTGTGATGATGTGAGGGAATTGTGGGAGGGTGCGAGGGCCACCTAGGCCAGTGGTTGGCAAACTCATTAGTCACCAAAGCAGCAAACAGACCTAGGCTTTTATTAGTATAGATAATATACTACAACTGTCTATTAGATAAAATTTGTTAATCATCCTGTTCAATCATCTGTGTCTTTACTGATTTTTTAAGCAAGGATTTTAAACCTCCCATTGCGATTGTAAACTTATTTATTAGTCATCCCAGGCCTGTTAATGTATGATTTCTATATTTTGATCTAATAATGTTACACACATCTCCACAGGCCACCCCAAGAGGCACCACCTGTGCAGGAATTCATGCACTGGACCTCTAGCTCAATAAATGAATATATGGTTCACAGAGCATTCCACCCATCTACATAAAGTAAAAGTAAGCAAAGTTGTTATTTACTAGTAGAAATGCTTACAAATATGCTCAAACTATAAAGACAAGTAGGAAATGTTTTATGCTAAAAGTCAGTGCTGTGTTACTTATAATGGATGGTTGGGCTTACAGCTTAGCTGGAAGGGAAAATGGGTGAGGTTTCTGGGTTCACCATGCTCTGCTAATCAGTTAGTGGTTTTCATGGATGTTTACTTTATAATTATTTGTTAGATTGAAGTTTTGCTTAATGCATTTTATATATTTCTAACAGCTTACAATTTTTAAAAAATAAGGAAATGTTGAGCTAAGGAAATATAAGTAATTTGATAAAGATCAATACTATTACCCTTTAAATCTAGGCAAGCAATTTTAAACCTTTTTCATCTCATGGCACACATAATCTAATTACTAAAATTCTGCAACACACACACACACACACACACACACACACACACACACACAAGGCCTGGTGCATAAAATTCATGCGCTTGGGGGTCCCTCAACTTGGCCCGTGCCCTCTCGCAGTCTGGGAGTCCTGGGGGAATGTCCAACTGACAACCTAGGCACACGAAGCCGTACATCCTTAACATTGCCACGGAGGTGGGCGAGGCTCTTACCACTGCTGTGCTCGCCATTCCTGAGCCCAGCTTCTGGCTGAGCAGCACTCCCCCTGTAGGAGCACACTGGCCACCAGGGGCAGCTCCTGCATTGAGTGTCTGCCCCTGGTGGTCAGTGTGCATCATAGTGACCAGTCATTCCACCATTCGGTCATGTGCATAGTAGCCTTTTATCATAATTAGAAGGATATGCTGTAGATGAAGCCCCCTAGAACCATAAGAAATGCAAAAAAATTCACTGTTAACTCATTCTCCAATTGCCCCCACTTAAAATCAAATTACCCCCCTGTGGGGCATGTGCTGCACCTTGGGAACCACTAGGCTTGACACTTTTCCGCTCTGAGCTTCATTTCCTCTCTGAGCATTACCACGGGAACTGTAATCTCTTCTCCACCTCCCTCACTGGGTTGTCATGAGGGGGTTCTGAGCTGATAAACCTAGAAATGTTCCATCCAGTAAGTGATGTCTAAATGGAAGGGACTGTTATTTTTAAGCCCACGGGTGCCCTCGCAGGAAGCAGGCGCTGATTAGGGGAGGAGGCATGATTGTTTCTGGCTATGGAAGCTTTGCAGAGGGTTCCGCAGGCCTCGGAGGGGCGGGCTCTGGCCAGCAGCCCTGGAGCAGTGGTGGTCCCTGGAGGTGCTAGCCTGGGGGCGGGGGGAAGCGTGGGGCGGCACTATGGAGGAGGCGAGGCCAGGAGGCCAAAGGAGGAGTAACTGTCAAACCTCCCCGCTTGGCCGAGGCCGGTTTGGCTCAGTGGATAGAGTGCCGCCTGGGGACTGAAAGGTCCCGGGTTTGATTCCAGTCAAGGGCATGTACCTTGGTTGTGGGCACATACACAGTAGGGAGTGTGCAAGAGGCAGCTGATCGATGATTCTCTCTCACCGATGTTTCTAAACTCTCTATTCTTCTCTTCCTCTCTGTAAAAAATCAATAAAATATATTAAAAAAAAAAAAAAAAAAAAACTCCCCGCTTGGCACATTCTTTTAATTTACGTGGCCCCTGGGAGCCATGGTCATTCCAAATCCTTTAACTAAGTCCCCTTTTTGCATAAAATAGTTTGGGATTTTCTTATATGAAATCAGAAGCACATTGAGTAATTTAAAAATGATAAAAGTCTCTAATACACCCATATCAGGTTTATTTCTAGTTTGTAATCATTTTCTGAAAACCTATTGCAGCCAGCCTTCCCTTTTATCACTTGGCTGTTTTATTTTTTTAAGTTTTATTTTTCAATTACAGTTGACAGTCAATATTGTTCTGCATTAGTTTGGGGGGTACAGCACAGCAGTTAGACAAGCATAGACTTACAAAGCGTCCCCCTACACTTTAAGGACCCATCAGACCCCAAACACAGTTCTCACGATGTTATTGACTCCCCCTGTGCTGTGCTTTACACGGCTTGGCTTTTAACTGAAATTGTTATAAATTCCGTAATTTGGCTTGATGCTCTTACTTTACTAGCTCTTTACAAGTTACTTTGACTAGAAGTTATTAAAAGGTATTTTCGGGGGAGGGGGGAGAGTCTCTTTAGGAACATAAATATGTAAAGCAAGTTTTAGAATGGAGATTTTTATTTTAGATTACAAAAAATGCTATTAATTTTTTCCTTTCCATCAAAATGTGTCTACCTTTCTAGCTATTGAAACTGGGTTGGACAGGGACATGACTGGCACGGTGGGGCAGTACCAGCCATGCTGCCCAGCCCGGAGAGAACCTGTGTCCAGAGGCTTGATTTCGTGCTGCGCTTGGTACCTGAGACCCGGGTGAGGTGGGGAGTGACGGCACATAAAGAGAACTGAGGAGGGAGAACGGAGGTCACATAGACGAGTCCTTGTTGGAAACACAGTGCACATGGGACATCATGTTTGCGGCTGCTCAGCCGTTCAGGAAAAGAATGACAATTAGTGAATATACAGGGAGACGGAGAGGGAACAGATGCAGTGAAAGTAAAATGTGATCCAATTGGGGACCTTAATGAAGCAGATACTGATTTCTCTGTAGTGTGCTTCTCACTTTTCTGGAAGTTTTTAATTATTTTAAAATAAGTTGTTTTCATTTCTAACAAGGGTGTGTGGAGATTCAAGATGAGGGAGATTTACAAATCAATTTCAGAATTTATGTTCAATGAAACCTGTGATTTCTTTGATATCAAGAAGAATATGGACAATATTATTCACACAGTGTTCTGCTGGGCGCCTGACGGCCACCTGGGGGTGGGCTTCCCCCACCCACTCACTCTGGCCTAGCCAGCTGGACTCCAGACACATCGCTCACCACCTCCTCTGGCCAACCCCAAAGGTATCACAGAGTAAAGCCTGCTCCAGGGCTCAGGCAGCCGGTGTGAACGAGAAGGAAGAAGGAAGGACAGGGAGCAGCAGGAAGAATCAGAGAAAGGAATGACTCATGCATGTACTAAGCATAGGGAAGTTAAAGGAGTGATAGCACCTTAATAAAGCAGGAATTAAGAAGATAAATTTGTTTTTAAGTAGATTGATCAGAAAGCGATCACAGGACATTCCACATTAAAACCCCAGCAGACTGTAGGAATCTGGGCTCACACCTACAGGGGAAATGGATCCTGGCTTGTTACTAAAGAACTAAGAACACTCATTCTCAGAAGATTCTCAAACTGCTCTCTATTACAGGTATCTCTCAGACCTAAGAAGTGAAGTAAAGCTTTCCCCGCTGGTCAGTGTGAGTGTTGGAAAGCCACGACATCCTCACATGGGGTCAAGGACCAATATATTTGCTTCACACACATTGGCGTCTGAGATACACGTTGAGATAACCAGCAGCTATTATCATAAACCAACAATCACGTTCATTGGCAGTTGGGTGTATTTTTCATCAGGAGTAAGAACATCTTGGTATAGCTCAGAAATTCCTAAAGCATTAGGTTCAGATCATTGATAAATTTAGAATAGAGGGTAAAATCCAGGGGAAAGCAGCTTAACCAGGGAGCTAATTGTACATAGACAACCTTCTTTAAGAAATGCACGTCTAATCCCCTTACATAACAGTAGACCATACTGTCCAATTAACCAAAGTGCTTTCAATTAGCTCACTGGATGATAAAAGATCAATAATAAACAATGATAGTCCATAATTGGAACTAAACACTGAAGCACGCCTATTAAATTAGGGGGGGGGGGGGGATGTAAAAGAATGAAGAAACTTCATAGTTACCCCCAATATTCATGTGACAAGTTCATCATGACCGGATTACTGTTTATGAAATGCAAACATAAGGATTTTTTCAAAACATTTGTTCTATTAGTCACAGTCTAAGCCGAGATAGCATTCATTAGTCACAGATGCCACAAGTTAGTAACAATCTCCTGAAGACATTTTCACCTTTCATGTCTGTTCCGTTCGCTGCTCAGACATTTTAATTATAAATTGAAATCAATAAGCATTTCTGTGTGCTGAAATACTATATTTAAAATCACTTGAGTTTCATGTCAGCTGAGTTGCATTGCATTCAGCCCCATTACACCTGCAGGTGACTGTGAACATCTGAATAGTCTAAATTTGTCATCTCATAAAATCACACCGGCAAGTGCTTCTAAATACAGTGCTGCATGGTTTGTGATGGAGATGTTGCTAAGGATGAGTCGCTATAAATCCACTTGGTAAGATCATTCCATGTCATCAACTCAAGCAAATAAATACATTTGGAAGTCTCATTGGATACTCATTTTTGGAACTTACTGTTTTGCTAAAATTAACATTAAATAAGTGTCTTTGGTCCTTTGTGGCTCATATTTAGTTTAAAGGAAGTTGTGTCTATACAGAACTTCCTAGTTCTTGTTGATATTCACCAGTGATTATGAAGCTGGCCGCGGGCTGCCGCTTGCTGGGATACGGAGACTCACGGGGCTACGCTTTGGTGTCAGGAACGTCCCAGGGGCGCGGGGTCTCCAGGAGTCCTGCCTCCTCGAAGCCTCCGCTTTGCTCTCCGTCTGCTGTGCCCTGACCCCGGGGACACTGGGCCACCTAGAGGACAGTGCTCCCCACTCCCATGGCGATGCCCAGTGCTAATTGTTCACACCTCTTCTCTCTCAAGTACCCATGTGCCCCTGGGCACGTGATGGTCATCTCTGTGTGCCTATGGCATACGGCAAAGCAGCTAACAGTAAAACCCCGAGTGTTAGGAGATTATGTGCTTTTGTAAGCAGAGTGCGTTGAATTTAGTGCCCTTCTGAAACATACTTTGTGTTACCGTTAATTAATAAATGTTTGCTGAGCAGATGTATCCAGGAGCCTGTGTAACCTTCCCAGCCCCTCCTGCCTGGGAGGCTGCCCCTGCCTCTGCCTCTGCCCCTGCCTCTCTCTCTGCCTCTGCCCCTGCCCCTGCCTCTGCCCCTGCCCCTGCCTCTACCCCTGCCCCTGCCCCTGCCCCTGCCCCTGCCCCTGCCCCTGCCTCTGCCTCTGCCTCTGCCCCTGCCTCTCTCTCTGCCCCTGCCTCTGCCCCTGCCCCTGCCCCTGCCCCTGCTTCTACCCCTGCCCCTGCCCCTGCCCCAGCCTCTGCCTCACAGCCCGGCGTCCCTCCATCTGGCAGTTGGAAGGCTCTTCCCGCAACCCCTGCCCAGCCTTACGCCTTTGGAGGGTCAGTGGCCAGGCTTTCATCCCCCTACAGTTAGCCTCCTCCCCCCCACCCCCCAGGCCTGGGAACAGCCGCTCACTGTTTTAAGTTATTGTTTGAGGTTATCTGCTATCAATGCCCATTATAACTCAGTGGTTACTCTTTTCCTATTAATATTCAGGTTTTGAAAACTTAACTCTGGAGGATCTCAAAGAGGAATGTAAATGTTGCTTTCTTTAGTAGTCTTAGGGGGAATGTGCCCTTAGCCGGTTTTCTAGTTTGTTTCCAATAGTCTGCCAGCAAAAGAGAAAGCTGCAGCCCATGCCACTTCCAGAAGAGAGAAAACCGTGGTTCCAGGAGTACTGGAAAGTTCTCTGCCTCCACAATCTCCCTCCAGCAGGATGTCTGAATCCACACTGAGGATTCCTTCTCAAACTTGCCTCCTGTTAAGTGGGAACTTTATTCTGACCCCTCAGCACTGACCTGAATGACTTTATAGGAACAAGATGCAAATACATTGAAGTCTGAACCGGGGCGTAAACTCCACTTACTGGTATCTTTGCTGCTGCTGTTGTTGTTGTTGTTGTTGTTGTTGTTGTTGTTGTTGAAATCCTGTGGAGGATATGGTCCCATTGATTTTTAGAGTGAGTGGGAGGGGGGAGGGATGGAGAGAGAGAAACACTGATGTGAAAGAGACACATTGACTGGTTGCCTCCCAAATGCGCTCTGACGAGGTCAGGTCACATGCCTACATGCCTGTGATTGGGATTGGACCCATGACCCTATAGTGGGAGGGCCGCCGCTCTAGCCACTGAGCACACCCACCAGGGCGCTTGTATCTTTTCTGTAACTGGAAAGCTAATACTTAACATAAAGTATTTGTAAACTTAACATAAAACGTAAACATCCGATTGCAGAAAAGCCTTGATGGGCTGGCCAGTTCTGAGACTGCTGCTAGTCCCAGGGGTGGACACAGCCCTCCGGCTGCTGGACCCGATCCTCCCTCCCTCCTGTCGGGGAGACCGCGCTTCCCGGAGGTCACAGACCACGGAGACGCTGGTGCCTTGGTCCCTCCGTGGTTCTGGGTCTTCAGACAGTGAAGGGTGCCGACACATTGTGAGGGGCTACTACAGCACCGCCCATGCCTGCCTGGGACCCACTCCAGCCCAACCATGCCCTCGGCAGAGGGATTTGGGCACAGATGGTCCGGGGAGACAGTGTGAGGACACAGGGGAGAGGCCAGACAGGGCCTTGCCTCATGGCCTCAGGGGAACCAGCTCTGCAGACACTGGCTCTCAGGCATCAGCCTCCAGCGCTGCGAGAAACACATTTCCATTTATTGATAGTCTCTGGCCCGTGGTGCTGGCTGAGCAGCCAGCAAAGGGGTGCGCCTCTGCTTATGTCTGGAGTAGGCTCCTCAGCCTGGGGGGCGTGTGGGCGCCTCGAGAGGGAAGCCATAGGTCTCACTTTTCATCACGTTTCTAAGAAGCCCATTAATCCAATCAAACGATAAAACACAGAGGCCTGGAAAAAGAGAAAACGCGGAAACAATAGCTGCTTCCTGCTCAGGACTGGAGCTGAGCCTTGGGGAGGGAGTGCCTGCTGCTTTAGAATGTAGGGCTTTGTGCACTCTATATTTTTTATCATTTGCATGTGTTACTTTGATTAACATGAGATAGATGAAGATGGATAATGAGAAAGAAAAAAAATACACCAATGGGCAATTTAATCATATTTAGTTCAGATCAGGGATAATGTTTTATTCAATCCTCTACTTATAAATATTCTCAGGGCATTTTGACGCTCTCAAGTTCACGAACACAGATCAGATTGCCCAGGCAGACGTGGCCTGCTGCTCTTAAACCGAAGCCCTGACTATCTAGAGAGTTGCCTCCAGGAATTATCCTCAACAAAATCGGATTAAACAACTAATTGGCTTGTCCCATGATGAAAAGAAAAACAGAGAGCTTTTCTCTGCCTGAAGACAGGGTCAGAAGAATAGAAGTTTTCTGGACCAGGTCTCAGATGTCCAAGTCGCTGACAATGAAATTCAACAAGGTGCAGCCCAGAGGAGGGGGCCATGAAAATGAACAAGTTCCCAATCCCGGAAGCCCGCCTCCTCTGCCCAGGACACAGGTATGCTCCTCACATCCCTGGCCCAGCTTTATTCTCAGCACTGGGGCCCAGTGCACGAATCCATTCACCTTGAAAGGCACTGTGAGCTGAAAGGGTGTGGTGGACACAGGGTGGGTCTCAGCCCATCCTCCCACCTTGTCTGCCCACCCCGGTCCCGCTGCCACCATTCCCCACGCTGACTGTGCTGGCCCGCTGATGGCACAGAGCGATTGGGGCTGATGCCAGCAGCGGTGCAAGCAGGGCCAGCCCCGTCCGTGGGTACAAGTGGCGGCTGCTGCCTTGATCGCCCCTCAAGAGAAGGGAGAGGCAGAGAAGTCCTCAGGGGCAATCAGGGATGGCAGCTGCCACTCGCACCTGCTGATGGCACTGAGCGATCAGGACCAGTGCCGGGTGCTGGCAGCTGGTGTGAAGGCGGCTCCGGTGCCAGTAGTAGGTATGAGTTGGGCCAGCGCCAGTAGCAGGTGCAAGCACCCAGTGGGACCATGGTGCTGAGGCAGGCAGAAGGGGGGCGAAGAATTTTCAGTAACCACCAGAGACTCACACCAATGACAGCAACCAGCGCCCCGCCATGGTCTGGCATCCCACTCACCTGCTCAGCATCCCACCACCGCCCACCATGTTCCACGCTCTGCTGCCTGCTGCTGACACCAGCCATGTTCCACTGGCGCCCCCTGGTAGTCAGCACATGTCATAGCAACTAATTGTTAGATTATATATAGACTACAGGCCTGGTGTACAAAATTCATGCATGCGGGGGGGGGGGGAGGGGGGGGGGCAGAGGGCGGGTCCCTCAGCCCAGCCTGCACCCTCTTGCAATCCGGGAAGGGCAGGAGATGTTTGACTGCCAGTTTAGGCCAGTTAGTCAGACTTTCCTCTCGCAATCCCAGACTGCTGGCTCCTAACTGCTCACCTGCCTGCCTGTCTGCCTAATCACCCCTAACATCTCTGTCTGCCTGCCCCATCACTCCTAATCACTTGTCTGTCTACCTGATCACCCCTAACCACTCACCTGCCTGCCTGATTGCCCCTAACCACTCACATCCCTGCCTGATTGCCCCTAACCACTCACATCCCTGCCTGATCACCCTTAACCACCTGTGCATCAGCCCCTGCTGCCTCGGCTTCATTTGGAATGACATCCAGAAGGTCGTTCAGCTGTCCAGTCTAATTAGCATATTACACTTTTATTATTTTAGATTCCTCATCCAGTTATGGGTCTGCCAGACCCTATGGTACATAAGACTGCACTACACTGCACCCACCACCATCTGGGTCTGTCTTGGGATTTATGTATACTGTATAAATTTGCTCTAAAACATAATAATAAATGTTCAGAAGACTATACTGGGGTTTGGAAAACCAAGTAAGACTTCTCATTATTGATTTCACTTCTGCCATCATCCAAATAAAACCATCTCGTGGATGTGAACTTGGCTGTGATTTAGTCTCAATAGAAAACCTCAAACACCCTGGTCTTATAAATTACAACGGATCGGGAACTTCTCCCAACTAGGCATTCTCTCGGGAGCAGCTGTCCCAAAGCCTTGGCAATGTCGGCAGACACTTGGTTGTCCAGCTCAGGCCCAGGGATGTTCCTTCCACTTAGTGGGTCAGACTAGAGACACTGAACTTCTAGAATGTACACATGAATTACCCAGTTCTCTCTGGGCAGAGGGCCCTGCTCTCAACAGAGCTTGTTGTAAATGCTAAGTCTAGTCATTGAAAAATGAGAGAAGTCCTGTCTGGTAGCCTTGTTAGCGAAGGAAAGACATGCACATAAAGTTGATGGCAGGGACTTCCCAGGTGGCTATTGTGATTATTATCATTAGTGTCAGAGTCTCCAAAAGAGGAACGCATGAAGCAAAGGGAGGTGAAGAATTATGAATTTGTTAGCACATCTGGATGCCAGATGGGCTGAGCCTCACAATGGTGCCAGCACCCTGTGACAGGGAGTCAGAGGTTTTAAGGACTTCGGCAAGCTTTTTCTAGGTGGAGAATTCTCTGTGTGGGTCCGGATCCTGGGAAACTCTGGAGGGGAGAGAGAATGGCCTTAGCAAGTGGAATGTGGCCTAATGGTCATTTCCCCGGGGAGGGGGTACAATTCAATTATTTGATCAGACCAAACAGTCCAGCCTTTTGTTTTATGGAATAGGGACAAAGGTCATATCTTCTGTATTTACTCCCTGCTGAGAGGGGATGTCGAGATCACAGGGGGATGGATTTTTATAGCAGTGGGCTGGACAAGGGATGTCCCCAAAAGACTGGTTGGTGAAGGCTCAAAAGCAGTCCTGTTGAGTGACTGGGAGGTAAAAGCTGAGGCGGCCACAGCATCACTTGCCTGGTTTTGCTGCTTTTCTGGGCCTGGAGCTGAAATACAACTGAGGCCTAGATGTTATCTTCAGGGAGGAAAAGTTCAGCTGTCTAAGTTGCCTGACTAGAGACTGTGAGACTAGAGGACCAGACGCGGGAGGAAGGTGTGCCCGGGAGGGCAGCATCCTCCTGCCAGAGGGGGCGTGCCTGTGGCCAGCACTGCAAGGGCGTGAGGGGAGGCAGGAATGAGGGTTTTCACTGTGTCATAAACAAAGGATCAATTCTAGGGATTGGTTCGATGATGGAATGAAAAACTGCTTGTATCTTACATTCAACTTCATATTTATGAGGCATAGTCACGTACAATCTCTATTTTGCTTCTCAAAGGGAGAAAACAAAAGCGAAAGGACACCTCTCAAAGCCACGCTGACTTCCATCCCATCTGAAGAAGCTCATCTCCGAGCCCCAGGTCAGAGTCCTCCCATCCACCCCAGAGCCCCAGGTCAATGCCCCCCATTCCCACCCCAGAGCCCCAGGTCAGAGCCTACCCCCCCTCCTCCCCCCCCCCCGACCCCAGAGCCCCAGGTCAGAGCCCCCACCCCCACCCCAGAGCCCCAGGTCAGAGCCTACCCCCCCTTCTCCCCAGCCCACCCCAGAGCCCCAGGTCAGAGCCCCCACCCCCACCCCAGAGCCCCAGGTCAGAGCCCCCCCTACCCTAGAGCCCCAGGTCAGAGCCCCCCCCCACCCCAGAGCCCCCGGTCAGAGCCCCAGGTCAGAGCCTACCCTCCCTCCTCCCCTCCCCCCCACCCCAGTGCCCCAGGTCAGAGCCCAAGTCAGTGCTGGGTGTGGTAAACAATAGGAAAATCCGCACGCTTCCCTGAACTCTGGGTCTGGACAGGGGCCCAGGGCTAAGCACCCTCCAAGGACCAGGCCAGAGGCTGTTTAAAATCTGAATATTCATGAAAACATCCTTTCTTCACTCAGTCAGAGATATTGTTACATTTAATTGAGGAGGAACCTTGGTTAACAGCATTGCTTCCAGGTGTGCAGCACGTAGGTCAGCACTGCGAGCTCTGTCCACTCGCCACCCCCGCCCACCTTCCTTGTGGCCACAGGCCTGTGACCCCTCCTCAACACCTCCCTCTGCACCCCCCACCTGGCGTCTGCACCTAGGAGATGCTTTATTTGTTTTGTTAGTTCATTTGTTATTTTTTTGTTTCATGCACCACATCCTATCTAATAAAAGAGTAATATGCAAATTAACTATCACTCCCCTACACGCACAAGCCACGCCCACAATCCAATCAGGATTGAATATGCAAATAAGCCCAATCAAGATGGCTACAGCCACAGAGAGCAAGAGGGAGGCTTGGGTTTCCCCGGCAATGGAGGAAACCAAGTTTTCTGCACACCCAGCCCAGTCCTCCACTCAAAGCTACAAAGTTTTAATGATAGAAGATAAATAAATCCCAACAGAAATTGCTGTCACCAGGGAGCAAGCAGAAGGCTTGTCGACACTCCAGGCTACACAGTTTCAATTGTAGAAGGTAAATAAATTCCAAATACCAGGGCCTCTGCTTGTGTCGCCAGAGGGCATGGCTGACCTTCAAACCACCACAAGCCCCTTGTCCAGGCCACCCCATGCCCCAAGGGACCCTCCACTCTGATCTGGGACACCTTCAGGCAAATCAGCTGGCCCCCACCAGGCCTCTATCCTATCTAATAAAAGAGTAATATGCAAATTGGCCATCATTCCAACACACAAGATGGCTGCCCCCATGTGGACACAAGATGGCCACCACAAGATGGCCAGCAGGAGAGGGCAGTTGGGAGGGACCAGGCTTGCAAGGGAGGGCAGTTGGGGGCAATCAAGCCTGCAGGGAAGGGCAGTTAGGGATGACCAGCTGGTAAAGGAGGGAAGTTGGGGGTGACCAGGCCTGCAGGGAAGGGCAGTTATGGGGTTGGGGGGAGGGAGGGTTACCCAAGCCTGTGGGGGAGAGTAGTTGGGGCAACCAGACCTATAGGAGAGGGCAGTTAGGGGTGACCAAGCCTGAAAAGGAGGGCAATGAAGGGCAAACATGCTGGCAGGGGAGTGGTTAGGGGGTGATCAGGCTGGCAGGCAGAAGTGGTTAGGGGCAATCAGGAAGGCAGGCAGGTGAGCAGCTGGAAGCCAGCAGTCCTGGATTGTCAGAGGGATGTCTGTCTGCCCTTTAGGTGTCCCAGATTGGAGAGGGTGCAGGCTGGGCTAAGAGATATCCCCCTCCCCTGTGCATGAATTTCATGCACCGAGCCTCTAGTATAACATAAACTGAAATCAAACAGTCTTTGCCCTTTCCTAGCTGACATATGTCACTTAGCATAATATTCTCACTATCCACCCATGTTGCCACAAATGGAAATAACTCATCTTTTTATGGCTGAGTAATATGCCATTTTTATATGTGCCACCTCTTCTTTATCCAATCATCTGTCAGTGGACACTTATGTTAGGTAGTCATTGGAAATCATGCTGCAATGAACATAGGAGTGTATATAGTTTTACAAATTAGTATTTTCATATTTGAAGTATATGCCCAGAAGAAGACTTGCTGGACCATATGGTAGGATATTCTTAATTTTTAAAGAACCTCCATACTTCTGAAACTGGTTTGGCTCAGCGGTAGAGCATCGGTCTGTGGACTGAAAGGTCCCAAGTTCAATTCTGGTCAAGGCATGTACATTGGTTGATGGCAAATCCCCAGTAGGGGGTGAGCAGGAGAGAGTTGGTTGCTGTTTCTCTCTTATCTATGTTTCTAGCTTTCTATCCCTATGCCTTCCTCTCTGTGAAAAAAAAATCAATTATATATATATATATATATATATATATATATATATATATATATTTTTTTTTTTTTAAGAACCTCCATACTGTTTTCCATCCCCTCCCCACCAAATAGGTGCTTTTCATCACCTCCCATGTGCCTTCAGTGGTGGATGACATGTGTCAGTCTGTGTTGATGTGGGCTTGTAAGGAGCAGTACTGTTTCAGATGAGGGTTATAAACAGTAACACAGACGGACTGCACCTGTGTGAAGGCTGTGCTCACACCTCTTCTCTCCTGCCTGTAAACGCTCTCATCGGAAACTGCAGCCACTCTCGTGTCTACATTGTGACTCCCGGTCCGTCTCAGCCAGTCCCTTTTAAAGGCCCTGCCCAGTGGTGTCCATGTAGCACTGACACACACCTGTGTCCTGCATCACAGGAAGTGTGTCTGAAGCTGGACATGCTGCATCTGCTTCAAAAATCTCCCTCTCCTGATGGTTCCTGTTCCTGCTCCTGCCACTTCCTCGGCGTTCCAAGCTTGAACCCTCATTCCTGGTCTCCTCCTCTCCTTTGGTTACCCTGTGAAGGAGATCAGTCCCCAAACCTTTAGTCCTGGCCTCCAGCCCACTCCATTCCTGTCCTGCACCACCCGTGCTGCCTGCCAGGAGCTCAGCCGGCCTGCTCCCACTCCCTCTGCATGGTTTTTACAGGAGACTATGTTCACCCGTCCCTCCCCTTTTCATCAGCCCAAGTGCTATAGCAGGTGACTAACCACCACAGTGATCTCAGTCTCTGCTCAGCACAAGGGCCTCCAAGCTGCTTGGACAAAACTTAACCGCCCTGGCCTGCCTGCAGGCCCCATGCAGTCCCTGAAGCCCTAGGATGAACACTGCTCCGTGGCCAGGAAAATGCCGAAAAGACAGAGCGTCGCTGGGATGGAATCTACTGTTGTTAAATATAAAGCAGATTAGTGTCAAAAAAACAAAGTAAATGGCTTTGCATTTCACCTGTCAGACAAAATCTGCACACAGTGATTTTTAAGGGCTTTCTGTTTTTATCAGAACAAACTTTCAAACTGAAGCAAACTGCGTTTTACTAGCCAAAACTTCTCTAAGAATAAAACTAAGAAATACAAGCAGCATCCTATCTAATAAAAGAGTAATATGCAAAGTAACCATCACTCCAACACACAAGATGGCTTCTCCCATGTGGACACAAGATGCCTCCACAAGATGGCCAGCAGGGGAGGGAAGTAGAGAGGGACCAGGCCTGCAAGGAAGGACAGTTGTGGGGGACCCAGGCCTGCTGGGGAGGGCAGTTAGGGGCAAATAGGCTGGCAGGGGAGCAGTTAGGCATCAATCAGGCTGGCAGGGGAGTGGTTAGGGGGTGATCAGGCTGGCAGGCAGAAGTGGTTAAGGGCAATCAGGAAGGCAGGAAGGTGAGCAGTTGAGAGCCAACAGTCCTGGATTTCAGAGGGATGTCTGGTTGCCTCTTCAGGCCTGATCCTACCAGGATCATGCCAATCGGGAGGTTGGACATCCCTCAAGGTGTCCCAGATTGCAGAGGGAGCAGACTTGGCTGAGAAACATACACCCTCTGTGCACGAATTTCATGCACCGGGCCTCTTGTCCTATAAAATAAAAGTATAATGTGCAAATTATTCCCTCCACTGGGAGTTGTCTGGGAGCTTGACCAGGAGACGGGGCCGGCGAGGGGAAGGAGGGAATGCCTGGCTGGCAGCTAGCAGTCGCGAAGGATCCTACCAATACGCAAATTTCATGCACTGGCCTCTAGTTGTAAATAAAGAAGCAAGTCACAAGAATAATTGTGAGTAAGCAAATTCCTCGCAGATCGCCCAATCACACACTGAAGAATGGCCCCCTCTCGCCACGCTTCACCCGTTTCCGCGGGAAGGAAAGGCTGTGGGGGAAAACACCTCTGAGCAGGAGGAGGTTCCACCACCTGGAGCAGCTCAGGACAGCCCTGCGCCCTCCCCGCCTGCCACTGAGAGGGCAGCGTGGGAAAGACCCGCTGTCTTCCTAAATCATTTGTTTCTATTTGTTCATCTCTCTGCCCACTCCCAGCAATGTGATTTTGTTAAGCGGAGGAGGAAACCCACTTTCCATTTGTGGGTTTCTGCCCTTGCTTCTTCTGAAGACCATGCCTGCTCTTCCTGCTTCCTCAGACCAGCTCTGCTCCGTCTCTCCCCGCTCCGCCTCGGCTGCCGCTCATTCTCCCGGGGCCAGCGCGACTGGGGAGGAACAGCGCCCGCATCACGGTGTCACAGAAAGCGCCCAGTGCCCGTCCCGCTGCTGCGCGAGGCGTGGCTGCGACCCTCTGATTCCGGATATTCTGGGCGAGTGTCACTGAAAGAGAAAACATTTAATGATCCTAAGGCTGGTTCCTGATAGACGTTCACTCACGTCAAACTTCCCCCAACGGTGAGATTCCTACACCAAGAGGACGTAACACAATGCGGCCCTGCCCTGGCTGGTTGCTCAGCGGTTAGCACGTCGGAGGCCTGAAGGGTGGCAGGCCGGTTTAGCTGGAGCTTCGTTTTCCCAGCCCCATCAAATGGCTCCGTGCAAAAGGCACTTCCACGGGAGAGGGTGTGTGGCAGCGATAGGAACTAAGCTTCCAAAACACACTGGGAAAACAGAGTGACAAGGAGAAGAATAAACATGGCACACGTGGACCCGTGATAGCTGAGACCCGAGCCTGTCCCCCCCGTAACACAGCTCCCGCAGAGCAGGCTGTGGCGTGCCTGGGGCTCTGTGGTCTCTGCGTGGCTCTGCTGCCTCCCGGGGCTGTGGGGTGCCCGCCGGCGCTTCCCTCCCCTCCATGCCGCCTTCATCAGCATTTCCTGTACACAGTGCCAACCCTCACAGCGTCTCAGAAGGACCCTCTCCTTCTGAAAAACATCTGAAGATTAAATGATGCTTTTCAATTGCCGATAAAAAAAAAAAATGGCAGGATCGCTTTTTTTTTTAATCACCTGAGGATAATTTATTTTTTCCCATTGATTTTTAGAGAGAGTAAAGGGAGAAGGAGAGAGAGAGAGACATCGATGTGAGAGAGACACATTGATTGGTTGCCTCCTGCATGCACCCCTACTTACGGTTCAACAGAATCAGACCCATGACCCTTGGGTCTTGAGCTGAACAGCCCCTCAAAGACATCCCGCCTCATCCCCAAAGCCTAGGGGTTGGTTGCACGGGGAAGTCACTGATGCTGTTCGGGATAAACACGATGTGCTTTATAGCTTGAAGTGATGACAATAATCTGTCACACACTGGTTTGGCAGGGGACAGAGACCTCCGGGCACCGCCCGCGGCCAGGACTCAGCGTCAGGAAGCCATGTCCCTGAGCTGAAACACTGGGCTGGAGGCTGCTCTTCCTCTGCTTCTCGCCGCGTCCCTCTCAGGCTTCTGCACATCCGCTCCGACTGCTCTCCTGCCTCCAGTCCAAACCCCGAGCTGCTGACTGGATGGCAGCCCTGTTCCCATAGGCAGGCCCCTCCCACCACCATAGGCACCAGCTTGGGCTCAGGGGACAGATGTGGGGCTGGGCCAGCCCCAAGGCAAGTCAGGCTCCCACTGATGGAACTCCTCAGTTTCCATCTGTTTTTGTTGTTTGTTAATCTTCCCCCGAGGATATTTTCCCATGGATGTTTAGAGTGAAGGGAGAGGGAAAGACAGAAACATCCACGTGGGAGAAGCATATCCGTGAGTTGCCTCCGTGTGCCTAGAACAGACCTGGGCCAGACTATGTGCCTGCAACCACAATAGATGCCCTTGACCAGAATCAAACCCAGAACCCTTCAGCCCACAGGCCACACTCTAGCCACTGAGCCACACCGGCTAGGGCCACCTGTTTTTAAAACTCAAGAGAATCTAACCCATGTGGATAGGGTGGAGTTTTTTCATTTTCTGGATCAAATGCCATATTTTCTTTAGTTTGCACAATTCAAATGTAATTGAATAATTCAATTAAATCAACCTGTACAGTTAGGCTCTTTCTGCTGAGAACGTGCTGATTTTTGGAAACAGCTTTGGGCGCCAGGTCCTGGCCTCCCGGGCCTCCCGCACCAGCAGACGCTCCAGGCGACGGAGCCGCTGTCTGTCTCACACACCGGGCGCAGGCTGCTGACAGCGCCGCTGCATTTTTCTGAGCAAAGTCTTCACTCATCCTCACGGGAATCCCAGGGCAAAAGTGCTCCTCGTTTTTCAGATGAGGACGTGGTTACAGGGAGTTCCCGATGGCCAAGGAGCGTGGCCAGGATGTGTGCTCTGCGGGCCCAGCCCTGCCTGGCGCAGCCCCGGCCCCTTGTGCGGGGGTTCCCGGGGAAAGGGCCCGGCGGAGCAGGACATTAGAGCGAACAGGATTCTCCTCCTCACGGGGCCAAGCTCCCTCAGGCAGAGAGCGTCCCTGTGTGGTCTGGTTCCTGTCTGTGCTTGCCCGTAGCTTGGATGTTTTAAAACATCCCTCTGGGCCATTTTAGCCCTGGAGGCTGACTGGAGGGCTCTAACCTCCCCTCCTCGGAGCGGCTCCAGCTGGGCTCCACCGCACCCCCACCCTTTACCCTTCCTCCCCTCCCCTCCCCCCCCAACGGCTGCTGCTGCCCCCACAGCCATGGCTTCGCTGTGAGAGTTTTGTTGTTAGAATGTTTGGGGATTTTTGTTCATTGGTTGGTAGTAAACCCCATGGCAGACCTTCTCTGGCCTCTGGAGCAAACGAAAATCTATCTTCTCCGGGTGCCAGCCTTGGCGGGTCGCTGATCGGGCTGGGCTCTGTGACTGGGCTGCTTCTCTGTCTCCTCTGGGTGCGAGGTCGCAGGGCACTGCCCGCAGAGCACCCCCTCTGCGCTCCACCCCTGAGAGACGCCCTGTGCGTGGCCACAATGTTCGTTAACTGCCTCCAGGCCAGCAGTCGGCAAACTCAGCAGTCCACAGAGCCAAAATCAACAGCACAACGATTGAAATTTCTTTGAGGAGTCAAATTTTTTAAACTTAAACTTGTTCTAATGCCACTTCTTCCACATAGACTCGCCCAGGCCGTGGTATTCTGTGGAAGAGCCACACTCAAGGGGCCAAAGAGCTGCATGTGGCTCACGAGCCGCAGTTTGCCGACCACAGCTCCAGGTCATCTGACAGGCTACCAAGATATAATAAAATATCAAGTGCAACCAAAGTGTTATAATTTAAATTATCCTAAGAACATTCTATATTCTGGCAGCTACAAAATTAGCCACGAGCTGAGTCAGCCATCCCATCTTGGGCGCCAGAAAATGATCGTTAATCATTGGCTCCTGACAGCATGTCATTCCTCCCACCAGCTGCTGTTCTCCCGCAGGACGGACTGATGGCTCACCGAGCGAGTGCTCAGGCTGTCCGTCTACTCCTCCGGCCAGCGGCAGGCACGGCCTCTCACAGCGGAGCTGGTTCTGGACAAGCCCACGTGCCCTTGGCGCTTTAAGAATCAGAAAGTCCGCCCGCGCCAAAATTGGTCTGGCTCAGTGGATAGAGCGTCGGTCTGCAGACTGAAAGGTCCCAGGTTCCATTCTGGTCAAGGGCATGTACCTTGGTTGCGGGCACATCCCTGGTGGGGGGTGTGCAGGAGGCAGCTGATAGATGATTCTCTCTCATCGACGTTTCTGGCTCTCTATCTCTCTCCCTTCCTCTCTGTAAAAAATCAATAAAATATATTTTTAAAATTATAAAACAATGACACCATTTATGCTCATCTTATTTTTCTGAATTTTATGATGCATTGAATTCAGCCATAAAAATATGAGTACTTTAGCAGAACTGAGAATGACAATGTCTCAGCTTACTAATTTTACAAAGAAATATGCTCTGTGGACATCTGTGACATAACCCAGCAACTTTAACTCTATTTCCCATCAGCCCAAAGGTGCGTGTGCAGGTCGGCTCCTCCTGTGTAGGCCCTGCTTCCTTTACAGGGGGCTGGGGAGGCGGTGCTGCACAGCCGCTTCTGGGAAAATAAGCGCATCTTTGTAGCGTGTGTCCTCGGACACAGCCATGACAAGGCTGGCACAGATTCTATGTCTATATTGTTTCCTTCCACAGATAACATCTCCAGGGAGAACTGGCTCAGAGATCGGACCACAAACCCTCATTCTCCAAACGCAGCAGAATCTCCCCGAAGCACAGCAGAGCAGAAGGGCCCGGGGGCTGAGCAGGAAGGCCTGGATGGGTGAGCAGTCCTGAGGCACTAACCCGCCTTGGGGTGGGTCAGGGTGGGAGAGCAGCAGTCAGCACACCGCCAGGGACTGGCCGGAACCAAAAGGGGCTTCTGTCTAGCTCCTTGTTCCTCACCAGCTATTCGTGGCCACTAACCAGGGCCTAGGCAGCCAGCTGACTGTCACCAGACCTCAGCCACAAGCCTGTTGTGCTCTGTGTCTGGTCATTGGGGTCACTGGTTGCTAGGCAAGCTTCTGAAAAGAAGGAACTGAAGAGGCTGCAAGAGAAGTAGCTGTTCCAGTTCTGTAAAAGCTTTCTATAACCGAAGATTGGCCATTACTTCCTTTCACTGCACAGCCACCCAGTGTAATGATGGGAGTGGCAATCTCCGTGCCCTGAGGGTTCAGCTCTATGACACTTCCCCAAATTAATAGACGGTCACAGGAGATGGCAGTTCCATCATGAGTCACTGAGCTCACAGCACAGCGTCCAGGAGCCTGGGGCTTCCACTGTTCCTGTTCTTCCTGCTGCTGCTCCAGGTGTAACTGCTCAGCGGCAGCTCCTCTCCCATAGAGCAATGAAACCATGAAACAAGGGGTGTGGCACCCTCCACCTCATGGGGGGGAGGGGGCCCTGTCATTTAAAAAGAAGTTGGAAGCACAGGTTCCACCTCCCACCCATCCCTGCTCCTGCCAGCTCCTCTTCATTGAGCCGTGCTGTGGGGTCCCCGGGGTGCCGCTGGGAACCTGGCTGGGCCGTGCAGACTGAACAGGGTCAGAGAGCGTGCATTCGCAGTGAGCACGGGCTGGCCGTGTGAAAACAAGCACACGCACTCTGCCACACACACACACACATACACACGCGCGCGCGTGCACGCTGCCCAGCAGAAGTTAACTCAGCAGAGAGAAGGGGTTCTACTCTGAGACAGCCGCGGGCCTCACAGCGAGGTGGGTACTGACTTCTATCGTTTCTGTCGCTGTCGGTGTTTGCAGAATGGTTTGCAGCCCTGTCAGTGGCCATTGCTGTCTCTCAGGTCAGCAGCTGTGGCACAGAGGTCATAGTTTGCCTGTAGGAACAGGGTCACCAGGTCAAGGTAGCCGCCAAGGACTCAAATTCCAGAGCGGGCTTATTCCTCCCCCACCAACACACGCACCTTAATGTGTACCTGCTCTTCTGAGCCAGTCTCTCTTGCTAGGATTTGTTCACTACATTTAACTTCTGTAATGGCCACTATTTCCAAAGGCCTGCAGTGGAGGCATGCCGACAGTTGGGGATGAGGCCCTCCTCGCTCGGGCCCACTCCCAGGATGGCACTTCCACTCTCCTGAAGACGCCAACGGGAGCCTGCCCCGGACCCGGAGAGCGGTCGGCAGCTCGTCTCAGACACACAGGGCCCTGGCACGGCCCTGGAGGCCCTCTGGTCCTGGCTCACTTGCCTGGCCCAGCACCAGCTCCTCCGCCCACCCCATCCTCTGCTCCACACCCGGTCTCCTCAGGCCGCCTGCTCCTGAGCTGGGTCTTCTCTGGAGTAATGACTCTTCTGCAGGGCAGGCAGCCAATGGCCTGAGAGCTGTTGACGAGCTGAGTAGATCCACAGTAGCTTGAAGCTCCGGGCCTCGTGAGAGAGGGCTGGCATGTCTCCTTGGGACGGGGTGAAGGCCCGCTGGGTCGAAGGAAAGCCCGGCATGGCACTGGGTCCTCGGGTCCCAGTACCAGAGCCTTGCCATTTTCACTTCATGGGCATCAGCGGGCCATAGCTGGAGTCCTAGGGACAGAGCTTAATGTGTCACTAGAAAACAGCAAAGATGAAGTAACTTCCCATCAGAAGTGTCAGCGCTTCTGCACGGAGTAGAGATCGTGTGGGATTTGTAGTCACTGCAAGGCCAGTGTTAAAAAGCTTGTTCTCTGAGAAGCACATTGAGTATGTGATGGATTGCAGACTCTCAGTATAGCTGCTATGTGAGTGACTGATGCTCACCTCAATCTTGTGAATTTTGAAAGCGTTAGATTATTCATACGTAAAATTTTAAGATAGGTTTCTCATTCTCAATGCATTTACCTCGTGCTCTGGCCTAAGCCCTCTGCCGAATAGGGGTTGTGTGTCAGCCTGACCAATCCGCAGGGGGAGAGTGCGTGACTGGGTTTTCTGTCTGTGCGTGAAGTGCTGTGTACTATTTTTGATTACCTTGAGTTTTTGGCACATTCAGAGGTGGTCAGAGGCATGTACCAGAAAACCAATAGGATGGATGGATCCTGGCAGATGAAAGATGAGAGGTAGATGTCAGATAGAATGAGATTTAGTGTAAGCGCGTGGCTCCATGGTGACAGAGGCTGAGAAGTCCCAACGTCTGCAGAAGGGAGCTGAGGCGGGAGGTCCAGGGGCAGCTCAGTAGAACCCGGGCCTGAGCGTGGGAGGAAGGACGGTGCAGAGGCTGGCAGGTGCAGACCCGAGAACAGCCGTGTTCCAGCTTGTGAGAGGGCGGGAGAGGCCTGTCCCAGCTCCCACAGGCAGCCCCAGACTTGCCTCTCACTCGGGAGAGGTCAGCCTTCCTGTGCGGTCACACCTTCGGCTGGCTAGAGAGGCCTCCTCCACCGAGGAGGGCAGTCTGCTTTGTTCCCTGGTTACTCACCCCAGAACCCCTCCCAGACTCCAGTACTGTTCACCCGCAGCCGCGAGCTGACACACACACCATGCACCCTCTCCATGGCCCACACCCTCTCCGTGGCCCGCGCCCTCTCCGTGGCCGGCGCCCTCTCCGTGGCCCACGCCCTCTCCGTGACCCACGCCCTCTCCGTGGCCGGCGCCCTCTCCGTGGCCCGCGCCCTCTCCGTGGCCCGCACCCTCTCCACGGCCGCACCCTCTCCACGGCCGCACCCTCTCCACGGCCGCACCCTCTCCGTGGCCCGCGCCCTCTCCGTGGCCCGCACCCTCTCCGTGGCCGGCGCCCTCTCCGTGGCCGCGCCCTCTCCGTGGCCCGCACCCTCTCCGTGGCCGGCGCCCTCTCCGTGGCCGCACCCTCTCCGTGGCCCGCACCCTCTCCACGGCCGCACCCTCTCCGTGGCCCGCGCCCTCTCCACGGCCGCACCCTCTCCGTGGCCGCACCCTCTCCACGGCCGCACCCTCTCCACGGCCCGCCCTCTCCGTGGCCCGCGCCCTCTCCGTGGCCCGCGCCCTCTCCGTGGCCGCACCCTCTCCACGGCCTGCCCTCTCCATGGCCCGCGCCCTCTCCGTGGCCCGCGCCCTCTCCGTGGCCCGCGCCCTCTCCGTGGCCCGCACAGGAGAAGTGGCACTGCCAGCATTTTCTGACGCTGTAGCACAGTCTTCCTTATGCCCTCCCACCTCGCTGAGGGGACTTATGCTCTCCCTGGGCCTCCTCGGTTGAAGCTACCCCCAATGTGATGGTGTCAGGGTGGGGCCGCAGGGGGGTGAGTGGTTCCAGGAAGTGGGCCTTTCCAGAATGAGATTAGTGGCTGCAGTGCATGAATTTTCTAGTCTATCTATAGCAACCGGTCATTCAGGTTGCTGGCTTTTTACATATATAGACTAGAGGCATGATGCACAAAATTCATGAAGGGAGAAGGTCCCCTTAGCCCAGCCTGCACCCTCTCCTTTCTGGGACCCCTTGAGAGATGTCCAACTGCCAATTCAAGCCCAATCCTGGGAACCACTGGCTCCTAACTATTCACCTGCCTGCCTGCCAGCCTGATTGCTTCTAAATATCCCCCATACTGGCCTGATCACCCCTTACTGTCCCCCTGCCAGCCTGGTCACCCCCAACTGCCCTCTCCTCCCCTGCTGGACTGGTTGCCCCTAACTAACCCCCATGCTAGCCTGGTCGCCCCACACAGCCTGTTTGGTTATCCGTTCAGTTGCAGTGGTCACTTAGGCTTTTATATAGATACACTAGAGGTCCAGTGCATGAAAATTCATGCACTGGAGGGAAGTCCCTCAGCCCAGCCTGCCTCCTCTCACAGTTCAGGAGCCCACAGGGACGGGAGGTGACCCAGCGATCAGGGGAAGCATATAATTGGGTCATATTTTTGTATTCATTCAGCTGCCCTATATCTTTTGATTGGAGCATTTAATCCATTTACATTTAAAGTTATTAATGATAGATACTTATGTATTGCCTCTTTAATTCTGTATTTCTAGGTTTCTCTCTTTCTCTTTCTTCTTATTATTATAGAAGTCCCTTTAGCATTTCTTCTAATGCTGGCTTGGTAGTGATGAACACCTTTAACATTTTGTTGTCTGGGAAGCTCTTTATTTCACCATCTATTTTAAATGATAGCCTTGCTGGATATAGTAATCTTGGTTTCAGATCCTTGCTTTCCATCACCTTGAGTACTTCATGCCATTCTCTTCTGGCCTGTAGAGTTTCTGATGAAAAATCAGGTGACAGCCTTATGGGAGCTTCTTTGTAGGTAACATTTTGTTTTTCTCTTGCTACCTTTAAGATTCTCTCTTTGTCTTTAATTTTTGCCATTTTAATTATGAAATGTCTGGGCTTGGGCCTGTTTGGGTTCTTCTTGTTTGGTGTTCTCTGTGTTTTCTGAACTTGTGTGACTTTTTCCTTTACCAGGTTAGGAAAGTTTTCTGCCATTATTTCTTTAAACACCTTCTCTAAGCCTTTCTCCCTTTCTGCCTCTTCTGGCACACCTGCTATTCTAATATTATGACCTTTCATGTTGTCCCACTCCTCCCTTAAGCTGTCCTCCTGATTTTTAATTGGTTTTTCTTTTTTGTTCTCTGATTGAGTGATTTTTTTCAACCCTGTTTTCTAATTTGCTGATTTGATCCTCAGCTTCCCCTAATCCTTCCAATGTGTTCTTTATTTGTACTATGTCCTTCTTCATTTCTGTTTTCATAGTTATTGTATTTTTTCTCTTGCTGTGAGCATCTTTACCATCATTATTCTGAACTCTTTGTCAGGTAATTTTCTTATCTCCATTTCATTTATCTCTTCTTCTGGAGATTCCTTTTGTTCTTTCATTGGGGGAATTGTTTCTTTGTCTCCTCATATTTGCATACCTGCTTGGGTTTGTGACTCTGTATTAGGTAGATCTGCTACACCTCTCAATCTCTAATGCAAGACAGTATCAATTGCTGGTTTCTGTCTAATTAGATCAAGCAAAGACTTAAAGCCAATAGAGACTGCATCTGCTTGCAGACTGATTTGGTTTAGTCTTGAATAGCCCGCAGGCAACCACCCAAAGGTGTGGTGAGAGGTTTTCCTAGTAGGGTGGGACAATTGTTTTTGCCTATAGTCCAATTGTTAGTCGACCCCACAGGTTGAGAACCGCTGCTGTAAAGCCTAAGACCAATTGGAAAACACAGATACTTACATTATGATTCATAACAGTAGCAAAATTACAGTTATGAAGTAGCAATGAAAATAATTTTATGGTTGGGGCTCACCATTACATGAGGAGCTGTATTAAAGGGTTGAGGCATTAGAAAGGTTGAGAACCATTGCCCTAGGAGATGTATCCGCAAACATAGTCATTAGATGACTGAGTTTTTACTGCCTATCTTCTTCTCTAAGATTTTTATGGTTTTATGCCTTACATTTAAGTATTTTATCCATCTTAAGTTTATTGCTGTGTATGGTATAAGTTGGTGGTCTAGTTTCATCTTTTTGCATGTGTCTGTCCAGTTTTCCCAGCACCATTTGTTGAAGAGACTGTCTCCATTCCATTGTATGTTCTTGCCTCCTTTGTCAAATATTGATTGACTGTAATGGTCTTGGAGTCTCCGTTATGATCTATTGGTCTATTTGCCTGTTCTTGTACCAGGCAGTTAGTTATAATGGCTTTGTAGTGTAGTTTGATACCCAGTATTGTGATCCTTCCTATTTCATTCTTCTTTCTCAAGATTGCTGCCACTGTTTGGGATCTTTTATGGTTCCATATAAATTTTTGAAGTATTTGTTCTAGCTCTGTGAAGTATACCATTGGTATTTTAATATAGATTTCATTAAATTTATAGATTGCTTTGGGTAGTATAGACATTTTAATGATGTTAATTTTTCCAATCCATGAACATGATATACACTCCCATTTGTTTATATCTTTCTCTATTTCTTTTTCCAATCTCCTATAGTTTTCCAAGTACAAATCTTTTACCTCCTTGGTTAAGTTTATTCCTAGATATATATATTTTTTGCAATAATAAATGGAATTGTTTTTTTAATTTCTCTTTTTGAGAGCTCATTATTGGTGTATAAAAAATGCCATCAATTTCTGGATGTAGATTTTGTATCTTGCTGTCTTGCCAAATTCATTTATTAAGTCTAATAGTTTTTTGGTGGAATCTTTAGGGTTTTCTATGTACAATATCATGTCATCTTCAAATGATGACCATTTTACTCTCTCCTTTCTAATTGGATGCCTTTTATCTCTTCTTGTTTGATTGCTGTGGCTAGTACTTCCAGTACTGTGTTCAATAAGAGTGGTGAAAGTGGACATCCTTGTTTTGTTCCTGCTTTTGAGGAAAATGCTTTTTAGCTGGCATTGAGTATGATATTGGCTATAGATTTGTCACATATGTCCTTTATCATGATTCCCACTTAGTACTGAGAGTTTTTATCAAAAAAAGGTGTTGGATTTTGTCAAATGCTTTTTCTGCATCTATTCATATGATCATGTGATTTTTATCTTTCAATTTGTTTATGTGATGTTATGTTTATTGATTTGCAAATATTGCACTAGTCTTGCATCCCCAAAATAAACCCACTTGATCATGGTGTATGATCTTTTTAATATATTGCTGAATCCAAATTGCTAATATTTTGTTGAGAATTTTAGCATCTGTGTTGCTAAAATTGTGGATATTGGCCTGTAATTATCTTTCTATGTAATGTCTGTATCTGGTTTTAGAATTGGGATAATGCTGGCCTGGTGAAAAGAGCTGGGAAGTGTTCCTTCCTCTTGGATTTTTTTTTTTAATTGTTTGAGTATAGGTCTTAGGTCTTCTTTGAATGTTTAGTAAAACTCACCTGTGAAGCCGTCAAGATCTTGGCTTGTGTTTGCTGGGAGTTTTTTGTATTACTGCTTCTATTTCATCAGTAGGTATTGGCCTATTCAGGTTTTCTGATTCAGTTTTTGGAGATTGTATGTTTCTACAAAATTTTTCCATTTTGCCCATTTGTCCAGTTTGTCGGCATATAGTTGTTCATGGAATTTTCTTACAATCCTTTGTATTTCTGTGGTGGTGGTGGTTAGCTTCTGCTTTCATTTCTGATTTTATTTATTTGTGTCCTCTTTTTTCGTTTTTTTTTAATATATATTTTATTGATTTCAGAGTGGGAGAGAAAGAGAGAGATAGAAACATCAATAATGAGAGAAAATCATTGATTGGCTGCCTCCTGCATGCTCCCTACTGGGGATCAAGCCCACAACCTGGGCATGTTCCATGACCAGGAATCAAACCATGACCTCCTGGTTCATAGGTCGATGCTCAACTACTGAACCATGCCAGCTGAGCTCATCAATCTTGTTTATCTTTTCAAAGAACCAGCTCTTGGACTTATTGATCTTTTGTACTTTTTTTGTTTTGTTTTGTTTTGTTTTGGTGTGTGTGTGTGTGTGTGTGCGCGTGCGTGCGTGTGTGTGTGTGTGTGTGTGTCTTTGTGTCATTCTTTTCTGCTATAATCTTTATTATTTCCTTTCTTCTACTTACTCTGGGTTTTTCTTGTTGTTCCCTTTCTAGTTCTTTAAATCATAGGGTTAAATGGTTGATTATTAATTTTTCTTGTTTTTTGAAGTATTCCTGAAGTGCTATGAACTTCCCTATTGCCGTGTATCATAGGTATTAGGTGATTGTGTGTTCATTTTCATTTGTTTCCAGGAAGTTTCTCATTTCTTGCTTGATATCATTGGTAACCCATTCATTGTTTAATAACATGCTAACTTCATGCCACTGTGATCCAAGAAGATGGTTGGTATTATATCTATCTTCTTGAATTTGTATGGACTTGTTGTGTGCCCTAACATATAGTCTATGTTTGAGAATGTTCCATGTGCACTTGAGAAGATTGTATATTCTGTTGTTTTGGGGTGAAATGTTCTGTAAATAGCAGTTAGCTCCATCAAGTGTGTCATTTAAGGCCTCTGTTTCCTTGTTAATTTTTTCTAAAAGATCTACCCAGTGATGTCGGCAGGGTATTAAAGTCCCCCACTGTGACTGTATTGCTGTCAGTCTCTTCCTTAAAGTCTATCAAGAGATTATTTATGTACTTGGGTGCTCCTATATTGGGTACATATACTATATTTACAAGGGTTATATTTTCTTTTTTAATCATTTCTTTTAGTATTATGTAGTGCCCTCTCTTTGTCTCTTATTATGACCTCTGTTTTGAAGTCTATTTTGTCAGGTATGAGTATTGCTACCCCAGCTTTTTTTTTTCCTTTCCATTTGCATGGAATATATTTTTCCATCCCTTCACTCTCATCCTGTGTATGTCTTTTGTGCTGAGTAGTCCTGGGAGGGAAGTTCATAGTTGGGTCATGTTTTCATATCCATTCATTCACCCTATGTATTTTGACTGGAGCACTTAATCCATTTACATTTAAAGTTATTATTGATGGGTATTTATTTATTGCCAATTTTAGTTTCTCAATGCCTATAATCCTGTACCTCTCCTTTTCTTCTTCCTAAGCAGCCCTTTAACATTGCTTGCATTGCTGGGGTGTTTTCAGCAGAGCAGCCCTTTCTCCTCCCGGTTCTCCACTGGCTTCCTGCTCATGCTGAGCCCAAGCTGAGGTCCTCCAGAGGGCCCTCCTTATCTGCCCCCACCTCCCCACTGCCTCTCTGTCCTCAGTTCCCTCCACACTCACCCTCACACTGGACAGCCCTCCCTCTCATAGTCCTCAGGTGTCTGCCCACCTTCCTTCCTCGCAGCTTCCAGCATCTCTGCTTAGGGGCCCTTTATTGCAGGGTCATCCCCTCCCTCCCCGTCTCTTATTCTGGTTTGTTTTTCTCAGTCCAGTGCGTCCTCACCTGGCTCACCTGCCTTCCCTCCTGGGTACTTGAAGGTGGAACTTCACTGTTTGCTTCTACACTTCCATATAAATGCTGAAAGGAGGAAGAGGGTCTGAGTTATATAATTTTAGAGGAAAGGTGATGCTTTTCCCACAAATGTGTGGTTCCTTCCTTAAATTCAGCCTCTTGTCCCGTTCCTTTCTCTTCATTACCTGAGTGCACATCTCCTCCCATGACTATGGGTGACCAAGCGCCATGTCTAATTTTACAATTTTTATCACAAAATACCACTCAGCCTGCCGAGTGGCTCAGAGCAGCTTCACAGTTCAATATGGTTTTCAGCTACTTGGGGTCAAGAACAACGCTGGACCCTCCACTCTGCCTGGTTAGCCAGTGCGGGAGCACAGGCTCTGATCCCCTAGCGGCACACAGTCATTGCAGCGGGTGACAGCCAGGCTGTGGGAGCCCTCATCAGGAGGCAGCTGCACCACCCGGCTGCTCCCTCCAGGCCCGGGACAAGATTTAGACTCAGAAGAAAGGAGGACAGTGCCAAGTGTGGCTGAGCAGGATGGCCTGGTAACCAGGCACTGGCTCGTAACTCAGGGAGCCTCCTCTGGGGCAGAGCTTCTGGGAGAAGAGCCGCTCCCAGGATGGGAACTCCGGGACGGAGGATGGGCACTCAGAGGGGGAGGATGGGCACTCAGAGGGGGAGGATGGGCACTCAGAGGGGGAGGATGGGCACTCAGAGAGGGAGGATGGGCACTCAGAGAGGGAGGATGGGGACTCAGAGGGGAGGATGGGGACTCAGAGGGGAGGATGGGACTCAGAGGGGAGGATGGGACTCAGAGGGGGAGAATGGGACTCAGAGGGGAGGATGGGGACTCAGAGGGGGAGGATGGGACTCAGAGGGGGAGGATGTGGACTCAGAGGGGAGAATGGGACTCAGAGGGGAGGATGGGACTCAGAGGGGAAGATGGGGACTCAGAGGGGGAGGATGGGGACTCAGAGGAGGCCGTTGAAGAGTGCTCAGACCCGGAACTCAGCCCCGGGGCACCCAGTGCGGTGTTTTTCTTGCACTGTGAGCATGCGTTCAGTGACATGCTTTTAAAACTGGAATCAGGAATAAAGTAATAACTGTCTGTTAAACATGCCAGCCTGTGTTTGAAAGAAACCGGGGGTGTGCCAGGCGCTCACCTGGACTCAGAGAGGCCTGGTCAGACCTTCATCCGAGCGCAGAGGCTGCCGGCTGCCGCCCCTTAGGCAGCCAGCTGCTCAGCCTGTCTGCTCGCCTTAGCCACACGACCTGCAGGCACTCGCCTGGTTGTGAGTCAGCCACTGAGGAGCAGAGGCCAGTGTGACCAGCTTCAGCGTCGTCATCAGCGTTGACGCGCAGAGCAGCTGCACTCAGCCCGCGTGGGCGGCGGCCCAGGAGAGTTAGAGCTGAGGCTGTGACAGCAGCAGGAGCGCCTGGCCGGCCCAGGGCCACCGCCCGCTCCCGCGCTGCGTCCGGAGTCCACCGCAGGGACCCAGCGAAGACGAGCCTGAGGCCCCGCAGCTGACCGTCCCGGCGCTGAGGACGGAGCCTTGGCGCCCCAGGCGCAGGGCACAACCTCTGAGCCACACCCTGTCCTGCAGGTCTGGGCGCCCGGCTGGGCGTTCACGTTGGACAGCTCTTCTCCAGGCCCTTTCTGCCTGCGCCCAGGGTGTGCATGATGCCTCAGGCCCCCAGTCCTCTCCTCATTTTAGCTCCATCCCTTTGCCATTGAGGGGGCACATGTCATCTCCCACGGCTTCGGGGCAGGGGGTCTGGGTGGCTCTCATGCAGTCACAGCTGAGGCCTCTGCACTTGGGGACCTCCTGCTCACTGACCCGAAGGTCGACGTTAGCAGCTAAATTCAATAAAAGACTGAACAGAACAAATAACAGAAATGAAAACTTCCTCAATACCGGAGTTTCAATTGGCCTAGTAAAAAGGTCCTCCCTCTCTCCCTCTCTCATTCTCTAAAAATTAATAAAAGTATTTCTTTTGTAAAAGTAAAAATCATTCAAAATTTCAACACTTGGCTATAGCACAGCAGCTACTCACTTTGTTGAAAAGTATGGATGGATGGACGGACAGATAGACAGGGTCATGCTGACCGCGGCCACAGGGCAGAAGCTATTTTCACCTGGGATTCTAGGAACCAAAAGCCCTGGAGCAGCCTGGCCAGCGCCACGCATGTGCTGACACTGCCCTCTGGTGCCCACCGGGAGTAATGCGGACACCAACTAAAAAATTTACAAAGCTGGATTGCGACCAAAAGAGAACAATGAGGAATGGAAGGAAAAGGTTGGAAAAGAATTCAAGTTGGGTGCACTCAGTGGATTCCTAGTGCGGAAAGTAAATTACCAAACTCAGTTTCCTCCTTCTCTCCACCTTAGTCTGTCTCTACCAGCGCCAGCCACACACTCGATTCTGACAGGGCCTGTGAGGAGGAGAGGACCTGTAGTAAACCTATGAACAAAGAAATAGATGCGAATTTGGGAATATGTGATGGATTAATTGGCCTTGTTTGAAATAAGAAGTTGATTAACATAGAAAGAATAATACACTGAAAGAAAATAAAGATGACATCAAAAATCACAAGCACATCCAAGATCATTCAAATACTAGAGGCCTGGCGCATGGAAATTGTGCACAGGTGGGGGTGATCAGGCCGGCAGGGGAGCAGTCAGGGGGCAAACAGGCTGACAGGCAGAAGTGGTTAGGGTAAGGTGACCAGATTTTAACATTGATAAAGCGGGACATCATTGACAGGGGGGCGGGGCTCCTTAATTAAAAATTTGGTCTATATGGAACAACAAAAATTTTCATAGAATGCAAAAATAGTATTGTAATATATTTTTTTTAAATTTCAACATAAGAACAATTTACAATTTTAAAAAATTGTATACAGTATTATTTTATTCTTTGGCATATTTCTCATTTGAGTGAATTTTTTTTTTAGTAGATTGCTGTCATTGTTTAAAAGGTCATGAAATTTTTCACAAGAATTTGTTAAATTATATTTCACACATAAAATGGCTTTCAAAGTCTCAACGATTAATTGTGATTTTTCTGATGTCCACACTTTATTTACTGTAGAAATAAATGCATTCAGTCGCAGCATTAGTTCCTGGTAAGGACAGCGCATATTCCACAATTCTAACAACTAATCAACAATGCAAACTTTGATAAGCAGTTCTCAATAATCAGTTCTCAACAAGTATTTGTTTTTATTAAAGTTTAACATTATAAAATTAACAAAATAATATAAAACTCATATCCTGGCTAAATAGCCACATGGCCGCTGAAAACCGTATATTCCCTTCCTGTTCTCCCACCGTTCCCTAGCTTGTCATGCATTCTTTCCAAAAATCGAGAGTTTTTTAAAACACTGAGGGGCAGGGGACAAATAGTTAAAAATCAGGACTGTCCTGTCTGGTCACCTTAGGTTAGGAGCAATCAGGCAGGAAGGCAAGCGAACAGTTAGGAGTCAGCAGTCCCAGATTGTGAGAAGGATGAATGACTGCCAGTTTAGACTCAATCTCACAGTCAAACATCCCTTGAGGAGTCTCAGATTGGAGAGGGCAGTTGGGAGAGACCAGGCCTGCAGGAGAGGGCAGTTAGGGGTGACCAAGCCGGCAGAGGAGGGCAGGTGGGGGTGACCAGGCCAGCAGGGGAGGGCAGTTGGATCATCAGGGGAGCAGTTAGGCATTGATCAGGCTGGCAGGGGAATGGTTAGGGGCAATCAGGTTGGCAAGTAGTTGGAGTCAGCAGTCCTGGATTGTGAGAGAGTGTCCCTAAACTGGTAGTTGGACATCCTCTGAGGGATTCCAGATTGGAGAGAGTGCAGGCTGGGCTGAGGGACATACACCCCCCTCCTTTCCCCCCCGCCCCCCCCCCCCCAGTGCATGAATTTTATGCACCAAGTCTCTAATATCAGAATAAAAGCTGTGTTAAAAATAAAAAGCAGGGACACATAAACAAAGAAAATGTTTGCACATACATATTAAAGACCTGCCTGCCATCTTCAAATACTAGGTATTCAACACCATGCAATTGGCCATATGGAAATTTATGGCTAGAGAATTTCCGAGAATAAATATTTTCAGTGAGCTCTATTTAAATTGTAGCTACAGTAAAAATTCTGGATATTTTTCTTAATGTAGGATATTTTTTTAAATGTTTTCTATTTACAAAAAGTTTCTGTTACAACTAAGGTTAAGTTATTCAAATTTTGACTTCTTTTCTCCTCCACCTTCAATGCCTTCAGGCTATGGTATAAGTCCAACCCAGCACCCCCAAAGTAGGGAAGTTGGGGGGCAAAGGGAAGGGGTGTTCCTGGATGTTTCCAAGTCCTGATTTCTAGACTCTGGGAAATTACCCATATCATTTAAAATCTGAACCATACTGCCAATACCCAAACCTGGCCAGTTCATTAAATTCCCTGCCTCCTCAGCCCTGAGAGAATGCTACCTTTATCCTTTGATAACCCATGGAAATGAACACTTTCTATTTAATCAGCTGCTAGGGGGCTGGTGCATGAAATTCATGCACAGGGCCAGGGGGAGGGTGTTCCTCAGCCCAGCCTGCACCCTCTCCAATCTGGGACCCCTTGAGGAATGTCGAACAGCCCGTACAAGCCCGATCCCCGATCACCATCCAGGACTGCTGGTTCCCAACTGCTTGCCTGCCTGCCTTCCTGATTTCCCCTAACTGCTTCTGCCTGCCAGCCTGATCACCGCTAACCACTCCCATGCCAGCCTGACTGATATCTAATAGCTCGCCTACTAGCCTGTTTGCCCCCAACTTCCCTCCTCTGCCAGCATAGTCACCCCTAATTGACCTCCCCCACAGGGTTGATTGCCTCCAACTGCCCTTCCTTGCAGGCCTGGTCCCTACCACCTGCCCTCCCCTGCTGGCCATCTTGTGGTGGCCATCTTTGTGTCCACATGGGGCAGTCATCTTGACCACATGGGGGCAACTATTGTGTGTTGGAGTGATAGTCAATCTGCATATTACTCTTTTATTAGATAAGATAGAGGCCTGGTGCATGGGTGGGGATCAGCTGGTTTGCCCTGAAGGGTGTCCTGGATCAGGGAGGGGCTTCCCTTGGGGAGTGGAGCATCCTATGGTGGTTTGCAGGCCAGCCACACCCCTTGGCAACTCAAGCAGAGGCCCTGGTGTCTGCAATTTATTTACATTCTACAATTGAAACTTTGTAGTCTGGAGCAGAGCAAAGCCTCCTGCTCGCTCCATGGCTGGCAGCCATTTCTGTTTGGATTTGTTTACTTTCTATAATTGAAACTTAATTTGAGTGGAGGCCTAGGCCGGCCAGGGCAAGTGGAAAGCTTGGCTTCTTCCCTTGCCTGGGAAACCCAAGCCTCCCTCCTGCTCTCTGTGGCAGTAGCCATCTTGGTTGGGTTTATTTGCATACTTGCTCTCATTGGCTGGTGGGCATGGTCAGTGGGTGTGGCTTGTGGTGTAGAAGATCGATGGTTATTTTGCATATTACCCTTTTATTAGGTAGGATGAGCTCTAGCAAGTAGTTCCTCCCCTCTCCTCCTTTAGTCCCCAACAGGCCTGGGCTGTAGAAAATCCTTTTGGAGGCAGAAGGAAAGAGTATGGACTAGAACTTCAACTTTTTAAGTTTAAAATTGCAAAAGATGTCAACATTGGCAATATTACTGAGTTGAGGAGATTACATTTCTTTCTGTGTTAAAGTGGTTCCTGAAATACCTGTGGGGCTCTAACTAGCAATAACCCACGCTTCTCGTGAAAGTGGGTGTCAACGGCACCTGGAGGCCTCCAATCCCACCCTGAGCACCTTTGTTTATTCTGGTGTCCATCTTCAATCTCTTTACTGGCGGGTTAAGATTTGGGAAGGGCTACTATTCTCACGTGCCGCACTTCAGGCCCGGCAGGCAGCACCGCTCCAGGCAGGTGTGGGGGCTCTGAGGTGTTTCACCGTGAGACAGGGAGGTTGCAGCGCAGCCACAGCCCCTGAGCACAGCTCTGTACAGACAGCCACTGCCACGCCATCTCACAGAGACTGTGCCACTAAGGCTTTACAATTGTTCTTTAATTATGAAAAATGAGTAGTCACTAATGAGGACTTGGAACTACATAAAGGTGAAGGAAGAGAACACAAATGAGTTTCGGTGATTATTTAAAACATATCATTATTAACATCTGGTGCATATTATTCAAGTCTGTGTTCTCCATATGGGTTTGAAACATATTTGATATTACACGACAGGCACAACTCCGAGTCTCCTTTATGTTGTTAACAACCTAACATGTTGTAATAGATTTCCTTGTAAACATTTTAATGTATATACTATATAATACTTCTCATCTTTTCTCAGATCACGACTATTTTTAAGGCACTCTGAGGTGAATAGAAGAAGCTGTGTGAGGCAAGAGGCAACTATCACACCCTTATTAAAATATAAGTTTTTTATTGATTTTAGAGAGGAAGGGAGAGGGAGAGAGTGATAGAAACATCAATGATGAGAGAGAATAATTGATTGGCTGTCTCCTGCATGCCCCCTACTGGGGATCGAGCCTGCAACCCAGACATGTGCCCTTGGTCAGAATCGAACCCAGGACCCTTGAGTCTACAGGCCAATGCTCTATCCACTGAGCCAAACCAGCTAGGGCAACTCTCACACCCTTTGATCACCATTGAGGCCTGAGAGGATCAGTTTCCGGAACCTTCCGTCATGGGGCAGGACCCACATGTAGGCAATTATTCCTAAGGCTCCCATCATTGGCCATGTAAGAGGTGTGTCCATTTTTTATTAGTAAAGATGATGTTTCAGTGCCACCTTTGACATAAAGTTTTTCACACAGTTAAGGATATTTCCTTAGAATTGTTGAATTAAAGAAGAAGAAACAGACAAACATTGAAAATTCTCTGATGGCCTGGAACCCATGCCCTCCAAGGACCAAACAGCCCAGGCCTCTCCCTTGGCAGCAAACACCCCCAAGGGTGTTCCTGGCCACGGTTTCCTTCAGTGGAACAAGGCAGCGCTGCCCTGAGCTCAGCTCGGGGTGAGATATAAGGAGTGAGCAGGACCCATGTGCCTCTGTCTTTAAGGAACTCGCAGGTGCCCTGCTGCCCAGCCAGCAGTTTCCTGTTTCCCAGTACTGTTGGTTTTTAATCATCTGTCATCTTGAGAGATTTATGGCATTCGGCTTACTATCTTGATCCAGTTGTTCATCTGCTGCTGTGAGAGTGCTGGCGGGCTCTCTCCTCTGTCCCACTGCCTCCTCACTCCGGCCCCTAGTCCTCCTTCCTCCTGCAGGCACTGCCGCAGCGCTCCACGCCCTCCTCTGCTGGGGACCCCCGCCGGGACCACCAGCGGGGGGTGAAGGGGCACTGGCCTTTCCTCTGGGCGAGGGGCCCCTGCCTCAGTGTGGCGCCCAGGGCGGCCGCCCACACGCCTGGGCTCCGACTGCGGCCTGGCCTCCGTGTCCTCCCCATCCCTTCGCGCTTCCCTGTGAGCTCGCCCGCCGCTGCCCGCTCCCCATGAGAGCCGCCGCCCCGGCCGGGCTGGCACAGCCTGGCACACCTCAGGGCATGTGGCAGACGGAGAGGCACTGTCAGGTCCGTGTCACGCGGGCACTTCTTAACACGGCATTCCGAGTCCCACCCTCCCCGCCCCAGACGAGGCATGGCCTCCACACCGCGTTTATCCCGGCCCGGAGCCCGCCGCCCAGTGCCCCGCTCCCCAGCCCTGCCCCGCACGGCCAGGCCACGGCCTCCCGCCTTAGCCCTGAATGAGTGTAAAGAAATGGGGAACGCTGCTGGAATTCTAAGCTTTACCGCCTTTTTAAAAATGCGTTTTCTCTGAGCCCTTATCAAAAAAGGAATAAGTATTATTCCAACTAGTCTTTATTTTTTCATAGGTACATTAGCAAATACTTACTTTTTATTTTTGCATTAGAGATGTTTACATTTGCACTTTTGTTCTGAGCGCAGAGGCTGTAAGTAAGGCTTAACCAGGAACAGTCCGAGCCTCTTCTGTTTCCTTTTCACTGGGGGTCCCTGGTTCGCCAGATGGCGCGGCTTCCGGGGGCGCAGTCCCACAGCACGCGGGGAAGCGACCTCTACCCCCTCAGCCCTCAGGAACTTTCCTCCTACACTTATCAAAACTGGTAAAATCCGTTTATCATTTACTAGATCTTTCATCAGGAATTATGAGGAATAATTGTTTTAAAATATAACTAATAATGTGAAGAGTAAATGCTAAATGCAGCTCAAATGAAGCATAGTCATATGAGGCGTGTACCCATTGGCTTCCTCTCTTACCCTCATTTGACTTATCTCATGGGATATGTTTCTTCAACTCTATTGTCTCTTTTTGTTCAACCACAACATTACCTAAAAGAAAACTACACTCCTAGCTTCTGTGTATTTGTGGACGAAGGGCAAAGATCACTCCAGAAAAGAAACTGGAGAAGGGGAAGAGATGGTAGTGACTGGTGCACCAATGCTCAGACGCCCCAAAAAGAACAAGGTTCAGAAGTTGAGATTTAGCTGCTCACCAGGGACTCAGGCGTCTACCTCAGTTTTCAGCATTATGGCCATGAAGCAGGTTTGCACAGTGCAAAGTGGATGATGAAGGTCAATTCCACGGGCAGTGAGGGCTTCTAGGTAAGTCAGCAAAAAAAAGCATTCCTGGGCCTTAGGGCTTCAGTTAGACCTTTGACAGTTTGAATATCTGGCTTTACGGCTAATGATTCAACAACCCTCGCCTTCCCTTTTTATGGAATTTTTCAGTGCACTGAGGCACATCAAATAAGGTCAGCAAAAGTGGAGACTTGTGATTTATTCAGTCAATAAGCATTATTCAGAATCTCGCTGCCTCGGGTCTTGTGGAGGCTGATTACGCTCCGAGCTAAACCTGAGACCTTCAGTCTGTGACGCTGTCAGCTGCATGCAGGGCTGCGCACATCCCACGGTCACCGCTGACACAGCTCACGTTGCCAGAACTGTGTTTCCAAGGCCTTGTGGGCGTCACAGGCGAGGCCCACCCACAGGCAGACTCGCTTTTTCCATCCAACAGCTCCTTTCTGAACCCAGTGTCACGTGGCTGCACCTTCCGGGATCTGTCTCTCACAGCAAAACCTGGCATTCTTCTCAACTCCTTCTGATTCGTCCAAAAGATCCAGAAAGTTCCAATCCTTTGATCTCTGCCTATAAATAGCTCTTTATTCTCTTTTTCCCTCATCAACTCTAATCTCACCTCCTGCATGCTCACCGCTCCTCTTCTCCAAAGCATCCACTCGCTCTGCACCTGCCCGGCTCCCATCAGCCTGCGGGCCCATGCAGGCGATGGAGCAGCCATCAGAACCCGGCCACTCTCCCGCCCGCACCACCACCATCACCCAGCCCCGTTCCCGTCATGTCCAAGGTCCTGTCCACCTTGGAGCACATGGTCCTCACACATTGTCCTCACAGTGCGGAAAGCCTGCCTCCATCTCTCCGTGGACGCCCTGCTAAGCTTCTCACCTGAGACGCTCTGTGTGTGCAGCCCTCATGCTCCCCGGCCGAGTCCGTGTGTGCGTGTCTTTACGGTTGATTGTTACTCACATCCCTGCCTCCCGTGAAGCTGTGAGCATCCACCGGGGACTGTGGCTAACGCATCTGTGTTTCCAATACATAGAGACTCAACAACTGTCTGACAGGGGGATCAACCTCTAGGTTTACAAGGCTCTAAGAAGGAATCTGTGAAGCGGCATCTATAACAACACTCCTCACTCATAAGGAAGAAGGGCTTTTCGGGGTTTGTGGACCTAATGTCCTATTTCCATCCCCGTAAGGCACATGGGGTCTCCTCCCACCACCTCCGCCCTCGCCCTTCTGGAGAAGAATCCGAAAGGTGGACACAGTTGAAGACTCTTGATGCTCGATGCTCGCACAGGACTTGTGACAGTTGCAGATATGAGTTGTTCTGTGATAAGAGAGGGGAGAGAGGCCGCTGCCTGGGAGCCTGCAGCAGATCGGAGGGGCTGTGTTGGGGCCTGGCCCAGAGAGGTCGGGCGGGTCACAGTAGCTTAAGTGGCACCTCAGGTGCCCGCGCTCCATCTGCGCCCCAGGGGTCCCGGCTGGAAGCAGATGAGGAAGGAGGTGTGGGTGTGAGGCAGTGAGAGTGGAGGCAGCTGTGTGAGCCCGGGAGGCCCAGGTCAGGTCTGGGAAGGAAGGTGGAGAGTCAGACAAAGCCGTGCAGGAAGTCAGATCCTTAGGAAATCACTCGCTTACACCTTGTGCCCTGTCCTACCTGTTTGTACGCTTCTTTTAGGGGGAGGTTCGTTAAAGGACAAGTCATCACAAACTTAGTGGCTTAAAACCGCGCCCATTTCACAGCTCACAGGTCCACAGGCCGGCGGGCTGGCGGTGGCCGGCTTCTTGGCACAGGTCTCACACTGAACCGAGGCGCCAGCCAGGCGGCTGCGCTCCAGCTGGAGGCACCCCTACTCCCAGGCTCACCCCAGGGCCGGCCGGAGGCGCCTGTGGGGGTGGGGCGGGGTCCTCAGCAGAGTTCATGGGCCCTTCCTCTTCAGAGCCAGGAGCAGCCTCTCTCAAGTGAGACCCCTGGCGCCCAGACCTCCGCCTGCCTGCTTGCCGGCAGCTGGAGAACGGCGGGCAGAGGAGCTGGGGACGGCCCTCTGGCTTCCAGCGGCTGAGCCGTGAACACGGCTGGACTCCCCTTGTGAGCCCCACCACGCGCATAGCCGGGGCTACGCAGGACCCGTTCGCCACCGCCCTCGAACCCTGCCGCAGGCCAGCCGAAGCCCCTTCTTCCGGCCGCGATCCAGGCGGCCCGGGGGCGGGCGTGCCGTGTGGACGGGAACGGCACCTGCTGCTTCTCCTTCCCGCGGCATCTGCTCGCACCTGCCCATCAAGCGCAGTGCGTGGGCTTTCTGGGCCTTCTAGGCAGCCGCAGACGGCACGCAGGGAGGGGCAGCCGCCGCCCGGCCCGTGCAGAGCTTCTCATGAGCCTTCTCCGTCGCTCTTTTCCCCTCATTTAGTCAAAAAAGCAGGCCGCCGGGGCGCCGCCTGTGGGTGCGCCCGCGGCCCGGCGGCTCCGCACCGGCCCCTGCGGGCGGAGGGAGGCCTGGCCGCGCCCGGTAAGCCGGTCCTCCGAGCGGGGGCGGTGGTGGGGCTCACACAGCGCAGCTCACCGACCCCGACCCTGATCCCGGGGCGGGACACTGTCAGCCGCAGGAGCTCAGGAGGAGCAACAGGGAGGCGCCGCGCCACGCCCGTGACGTCACGCCATAGACGCCACGCCCGCCTGCGTCACGCCTCGCGCACGCCACGGCCCGTGCGCGGGGTTCTGTGCGCGGGGGTCTGTGCGCGGGGGTCTGTGCTGCGGGCGGCCGGGCGGGTGGCGCCCACAGCCCGCGCTGGGTGGCGGGTCTGGGCCGGAAGGCAGGCCGCACACACCTCCGCTTCCGCCCGGAGAGGCCGGCGCGCGGCCGTCACGGGGCGAAGGTGCGGAGGAGGGTTGAGCTGTGCTGTCCGCGGCCGCAGGCCCCAGCCGGCCCTGTCTGGGCCGCGCCCGCGCCCTCAGCGCCCGCCCGCGGCCTCCGGCCGCGCAGGAGCTCGCCTGCTGTCCCTCCGGCCGCGATGCCAGCACCGGCCTTTCCACGAGTGCCACTCCAATGTCGCGGGAGCGCCTCTGCCTGCGCGGGGAGGGGAGGCTGGAGGTTCTGGCGTCAGAGAAGCTGCCTCCGCCCCTGGAGCTAAGGGAGCCTGACGCTTTCCTCCTCCCACCAGCCCGGCCCGCGGCCGTGCGGGCCCCCCCCCCCCCCCCCCGCAGGCCGGGCCTCGGGGGCCGCTCCCCAGCGGCATGGCCTCCGGCGCAGATACGGCGCCGGGCGGGCGGTTCTGCCCCCTCCCCCGCCCCCGGAAGGCGGGGCGGCCCCGGGCTGCCGGTGCTCCGCTGAGGGTTGGGGCCGGGGCGCGCCCCCAGGCCCGGGGGGAGGGGCGGGGTGCGGGCCCCGGGTGAGAGGCGGCGGCGGGAGGGGCGCCCCTTTCCTGGCTCAGGGCACCGTCCTGTGGGCGCGACTCGGCTCCACTTCTCCACGCTCCTTCCCACGTGGGGAGAGCCCAGGAGGTCCCTGGCCCCCGAAAGCCGGCGGCTGGGGGCGCTGTGCCGCTGAGCACGTCCCCCCCCCCAACCCCCAGCTCTGCGGGCGCAGGGGGCGCCTGGCGCGGCGGTCACGGTCACGGCCGCCCCCCAGCCCCGCACTCCCTGCTGTGGCCGCTGCTGGTGGCCGCCGCCTGCGCCTGGAACTGCTGCCTGCTGCCCGCGCGCCTGGCCTTCCCCTGCCGCACGCCCCGCAGCGCCCCCTACTGGCTGGCGGCGGACGGCCTGTGTGACCTCATCTACCTGTGCGACCTGCTGCTGGTGCAGCCCCGGCTGCCCGCCACCCGCGGAGGCGACGTCATAGTAAGTGGTTGTGTGGGTGACGCCATAGTAATTGGGCAAACGGATGTGACGTCATAGAATTGGTGCGGATGTGACGTCAGAGTAAGTGGGCGGGCGGAGGCGACGAGGGCGGGGTGTCAGCTCTAAGTGGTGGGAGAGTCTCAGCCTCCTGGGCGCCCATCGCCCTTGCACCACCATGGGTTCCACTGCTGGGACCCGGCAGAGCAGTGAGGACAGGAACCTCGGGGCGCTGGTCTTGGGAAGGAGAGGCGGGCGGCGCCTTCGCCGTGGGGGAGGAGGAGTGCGCTGGGAAGGGGCCCTACGGACACGGGGACACGGAGGCCTCAGGGGGAGGAACTCGCTCAGGCCTCAGACCAGAGGGCCTCGGTCGGAGCTCCTCAGCGGGGGTCGGACGGAGGGTACGAAGCAGACCTGGTTCTGGAAGGTCCAAGCCGGACACGGCTCACCTGAATGGCAAGCGTCCAGCACCGAGCGCAGGGGAGTGACTAGCACTCTGCTCCGGCCTCGGAGTGCGAGTTAGGAGGCCGTCTTCTGTCCCCTTACAGCCTGCATCCCCTCAGCACTTTAAATCAGGCAGAAGAAATAAGATAGAATAAAACCTCAGCCGGCGCTGCTCGCCTCCAGGCCGCAGCTGTGCGCTGTGTGGAGGCCTTCAGCCACAAAGCTCACGGCTCACACGGAGGCCGGTCCAGGTGCTAGTGGCCGCGTGGGGTCAGCCTGGCCGGAAAGGGAAGGAGGGGCCTGGGCCCTCCATCAGAGTGGATCCCACGCTGTCCAGTGCACTGGCTACGAGCCATGTGTCCATTCAAATGTAAATCCTAATTAAGATGAAATGACATAGCCAAAGCCGGTTTGGCTCAGTGGATAGTGTCGGTCTGCGGAAAGGGTCCCAGGTTTGATTCCAGTCAAGAGCATGTACGTTGGTTGCGGGCATATCCCCCATGGGGAGTGTGCAGGAGGCAGCTGGTCGATGTTGCTAGCTCACTATCCCTCTCCCTTTCTCTCTGTAAAAAATCAGTAATATATATATATATATATATATATATATATATATATATTTTTTTTTTTTTTTTTTTTTTTTAAGATGAAATGACATGGAAAATCCTGGTTTCTCAGCCACACCACCATCCTTCCAGGCCCAAAACCACGGGTGGCGGGGTGGCCTGGCAGGTAGCACAGAGCGCGGTGGGGTTGGGAGAGAGCCATGAACACCAAGGTCTGCAGGAGAGCCAGACCCACGGAGGAAGCCACGCTGCAGGCCGAGCCAAGCGCACGCAGGATCAAGCTGGAGCCGCTGTTAATTAACACACTCCGGGCCTGTCTCCTGTTCAGCTTCACTGCAGCTTTCTCCCCAGAGCGGCAGCGCCTGCTCTTCACCGGTGGTCTCTGGGACTCACTCCCCCCGCGGACGGCAAGCCCAGTCAGCTGAGGCACACAAAGGACGTTCAGTGAGCACAGACCCAGTCTACAGCCCCAGCCCCTGCCTCCCCACCTTCCTTTCCAGCCAATGCCATGTGCCATCCTTGCCTCCCGCCCAGCGGGTGGCCAGAGCGGACTCCCCGACGTCCCAGCAGGGCGAGCAGAATGGCCAGGGAGTGGCACTGAGTTCTTCTGTATTTTGGGGAGCAGAGGGGTAGGTTTCTTCATCGCCTCAATGTTCTCTTCTGAGTCTCCAGGTGATCTTAAATTAGCAGAAAGCTGGAAGGACTAATGTTGGTGACTTTTAAAATGTTATTTGCTATAGAGTGCTTCCTGTACTTGAAATCTCTCCTAGAAAGGAACTCTAAAGGCCAGAGCTGATGCTGTAGCAAAACTGTGCTCACAGCACCACGCCTGCGAAGGTGGCCCAGCGCTCCCGCCCGCCAGGCTCAGCCAGTGACGGACGGCGATGCTGGGGACAAATGGGAAGTAAACGCACAGGAGCTCATTTCAACCTCATTAGATGCACAAGGGGGAGAAATCAATGTCTGACAAATGGAAATGACAGAACCAGTGAGAGGAGGCTTTTATTTTCCATTTTCCAGGAGGCCTTTGCACACAATGGCCTGTTGAAACCAGGAAAAATAACCAATGAAAACACACTCAATAGGCTCTATTTAAAACGCATTATCACCAGCTACAAATGTAGAACAGAGATGAATTGCCTTGTTTGTTGAAAAGACATGTAATGGTTTTTTTTAATTTAGGGGAGGTCATTTTCGCCTTCGAGACTTGAATACACTTTGGAAAGAAGACACACGAGTTGCCAGTCAAGCACCTGACCTGAGAGTCTCACTACCTTTAGTGGACAGGCAGATCATTCACTCACTCATTCATGCATGCATGCAGCAAGCGTTTATCAAACAACCTCTATTGCCAGGCATTCCAGGGCTGAGGAGGGAAATATTAATTCCTCGGGGCCTTGAGGGGAAACAGAAAAATAGCAAACAACAGCTTGAGATGCTGAAGGTCCCAGCAGAAGGAGCTAGGGGGAAAGAGAGAGGGGAGGCCACAGGTTTTCCATCCTGTCCAGTAGTTTCCACAATGGGCTGCCCTAACAGACAGCAGCATGCTAATGAGAGAGCAGCATGCTAATGAGAGAGCAGCATGCTATGAGGGACCAGCAAGCAGCTTGCTCCTCCTCTCCTTACGGACAGCAGTGGTGGAGCGGAAGGGACAGTGGGATGATTGGCTAGGAGCTCTCATGCCCACAGTATTTTGCAAAGATCAGGGTCACACTCAGTGCCCTGCGGTGACAGTGTCGGGCAGGCCTGCCAGAGAGACCACCTCTGTGTCACTGTTTACAAACTGACCCACAGGGAGCAAAGTAACTGCTCCCTGCTAGGCGTGCTGCGGGCCTTACTCAGACTTCCCTGTTAAATAACAACTCGGCTAATAGGGATGAAATAGAAGCAAACATCAGGGTCAAGCTGCATCTCTGAAACTTAGGAACAGCATCACTAGAAGAAAAGAAATGCACCCTTTCATTGCCCACCACCATTTCCATCCATATAACGGGACCCCACTCACAACCCCCTGTGAGGGTCAGAGAAGACAGCGGGCACCTGGGCCTGGGCCTGGCGTCTGGAAGTCGCGTGAAGTTGCTGACCGATCAGAGGGATGACTTTCGCACTTGCTCCTCCCTGTTGTCTCCTGGCTGGGCACCTCACTCTCGCTCTTTCCTGAGGAGAGGTTTGGGGAGAAGCCAGTGTTCAGCCCTCCTCTCAGGGATCACAGAGTCTGCGCAGAAAATGATGGAGGGGTCGATGGGTGGCAACCTCGGTCCGCGGACTTCCTTTCCTTGAGTCACCGTTTTGTCTGCACTGAAGTTGCAACAGAGAATGTTCCTATTTTGGAAACATCTCTCTGTTCCTTGTGAAATTACGGCATTTTTACGATTGTTTATGAGAAGAGGTAAATAAGTAAATATAATAATTCCTGGGCACAGTCAGTTCAGACTCATTAGCATACCCTCCCAAAGTAAGCCTCCCCTGAGGAAACTGCCTGCAGACTGCCGAGGCTGGGAAGAGAGAGAATTCACAGGGCAACATTTTAAAAGTAAGTGCCTGTGGTAACCAACTGGTAAGCTGATCCTCACAAAACTAACGGAGCCACAGCACCTGGGGCTCCAGAGGAGAGCCATTTAGAATCACTTCTGGCATTTCCGTTCAGTCTACCACGTTGCAGTTTCATTTACATTTTTCAATCATAGGAGCTTAGTCAAACGTGCTAAATCCATTCTCCCAGCGCTGGGAGGGGGAATCGCCTTCATTTCTTAGCACTTGCGATGAATCTGTCGGCCCCACTTAAGCTCCAAAGGTTGGTGCTAAGCGTGGCCCAGGGTTCAGCTAGCCTTCTGTGGATGCCCACCTGTGGCTCAGTGAGCCATTTTACACAGTAAAAATCATTAAACAAGCATGCCTGATACATTTCCGGGTATATATCTGTAACATTTAGTATATGTACATGGGTAGAATTCTAGCCAAAGGGGGAGGGCAGGGAAGGGGGGGTCACTCGAACATCCGCAGAGCCCTGAACGTGGACAGCCCGTGGTCAGGGGTAGAGGAGGCTGCTTCCCTGTGCACAGTCACCGCGCTTTGTCCGCTGGTTAATCGCACACGGACAAGTCCTTCCTGCCGGTAACTAAACGTAAGGATCCCAGGGCAGCCTTAGCATTAGTTCTTTTAGGTCCGAATGTTAACAAACGCCATCCTCCTCCTTTCTCACCCACCACACATTTATTGAGAGCACCTGCTGTGTGTTAGACATTGTGTTAGAAACCGAGGAAACAGTATTTTTAAGTGAGAGAGTAGTCTATTAAAATGGTTAAAATATAAATATGTTTCAGATGGATCCCCATGAGCTAGCGAGGCTCTACAGGAGTTCCACAAAATTTCAGGTAGGTGACTCACAAACGCAAAATTATCCAAGCAACCCATCGCATCTTACTCTTAAGTCCTACCGTACGTTCCTGTCTGAAAACCTGCTTTCTTCCACAAATGTAGCCTTGGGAACAGTTTGCACAGGGAGGTTTGTTAGAGGCAACCAGTGGCGCACGCGTGCTTCCTCGAAGTGCAGATGCGTCTGCTTTCCTGCAGAACAGAAGGCTGGGCCACACGGGCTCTGAGTTGGACGTCAGTAAGGCGGGTGGCTGAGCCCTGTCCGGCCAGCACAGAGCGCTGGCCTCATTCCTGCGCCTGATGACGTAAACGCTACACAGTTACTTCCCCTCCCCTTTCTTCTCCTTCTGTGCGAGAATGAGAAATACAAGAAAGCGAGTAGATAAGTGGCACGCCATGGCCTCTGCCTTTCCTCCAATGGCAGCATAACCTTGTTTCACCCGCAATCATTCACAGCCAAAAGCTTGTTACTTTCCGTCTGTTCCCCTAACTCTGAGACACAGGCAGGGATTTGGGGTCTCCCAATCTGGAGGAGGGAACTCCAACCTCCCATTTCAAGGACAATACTTTAGTGACCTCAAATCACTAAAGTATTGTCCTTGAAATGGGAGGTTGTTTTGTTTAAAAAACCCAAATCTGGGTTTAGGTGCCAAATTGTCCCACTTGCTGCTGGGTGGTGATTAGAATGCCTTTCCGCGCGTTTGTCTCCAGCTCCTTTCCTTTGTGAGCAAGGCGCCTGCGCACTAACTTGTTAGAAAGCTGCTGACTGGGCTCATCTGCCGCGAGGACCATCTCCTTCCTAAGTGCCCAGCTCACTCCAAACTGCTCACTCTCAAAGTGGTGAGGGGAGGCTGACTCCTGTGTTTAATTGGTTGATAAAGATAGATGGTTGCATTTACTAGTGTTTCGTTGTGGTTGCTCCTGCTTTCGCCTGCCCTGAGCCCTCCCTGCGGCTCTGTGCCCGAAAGCAGAGGCACCTTTGTGCTTGGCGACTGCACTCGGGCCAGATCGGCTTTTTACAGGTTAAAGAAAAGATGATATGGCCCTGCCAGTGTGCTCAGTGGCTGAGCGTCAGCCTACGAACCAGGAGGTCCCAGTTCGATTCCTGGTCAGGTCCCATGCCTGGGTTGTGGGCTCCATCCACAGTAGGGCGTGCAGGGAGCAAGCGATCAATGTTTCTCTCTCATCATTGATGTTTCTCTCTCTCTCCCTTTCCCTTCCTCTCTGACATCAATGAAAACATATTTTTTAAAGATTAATATGATCTGAACCGGAAGGCACCGCAGCGGGGCAGCACCTGCCTTCCTCACTCGGGAGATGCTGTTAGTAGCTGCTCCTTTTAACCTCAGCTCGTCCTGAGGCTCAGCCTCCGCAGGATAAAGCCCAGGTCTGATGATGCAGCTCACAAACCGGTGCTGCCAGTCAGTAACGGGTTTCTAACAGCTGGTGGGCCCACGCAACCCGGAAGTGCCTCTGCTCTTGGGGGCACAGCCGCCGGAAACGCCGGCCCAGCTCAGGCCTCCCCTTCCATCAGGTGGCCCCACAGGACACTTGTCACTGCCCTTAGTTGTCTTAAATAAATAAATGTTTTAATGTAACCCACTTCTCACTGACACCTAAAAAATAATGAAGGCAAGTGATTCTCTTAGGTAAAGAGGCCCTCAGCATGATGCTGTCATTCAGAATACCAGGGTGGGAGGCCAGGGTACAGACACAGGACAGACCCAAAATACCGTGTCCGGTGGAGCCGCACTGCAGTGCCCTCCCCGCACCATCCCTCCTCCCACTGCACAGCCTGGGCGCTGCTCCCTGTGGCCAATGGGTGGGCAGGCAGCCTGGAGGCGGCCACCTGAGCCGCGCTGTCCTCACTGTGAGGGCCCAGAACTGGCGAGCGGGAACATCACTGCAGAGAGAACAGTCGGGACCGGGCTTGCTTTTCAGCCCAGAAGCCCCGTTTAAAACTGTAAAAGTGTAGTCCCGCATCAGTGACCACCGACCTCTGCAGCACCTGCGCAGGTGCAATGGGGTGCTGCTGAGCCGAGGCTCCCAGGAGGGCTCAGAGGGCGTCCCCCCCCCCACCCCAGGGCTTGGAGGGCATAACCCCTCTCATTGTCCGCACCCAGGGCTCAGAGGGCGTCCCCCCTCACCCCAGGGCTCAGAGGGCATAGCCCCTCCCATTGTCCCCACCCAGGGCTCAGAGGGCATGGGCCTGACTGCCTGTCTCCAGGGCTGTTGCTTCCAGTGGCACCACGTGCTTGCCTGCAGGCGGTTTTGTGTTAAGGACACAGGACGGCGATGATGCTGTCAGCTCTGCATACGTGGGTATAGTCCACATCCAAGAAGCAGCGGACTCTGCATAACCGCACACGTGTTGTCCCAACAGCTGGATGTGGCCGCAGTGGTGCCATTGGATGTGCTCTGCCTCTTCTTTGGCTTTAACCCAATATTCAGGGCAAACAGGATATTGAAGGTGAGATAACTCTATTGATATTCTTACTTGCCTTGTTTTACTTATGGAAATCTTGAAGTGATTTAAAACATCCTAAAAGTACAATGTTCTTCCTTCACTCAAACTGTCCGTTTTTCCGTCCTCATCGTTGCTATGAATTTTAAGACCTCAGGATGGAAGCCCATCACGGCACTCACTGTGAGAGGTGACAAGGCTGTGTCACCCTGAATCTCGGGTGTTTTATCGCCGGAACAGGAATGCTTTGTCTTCTGCACACAACTACAGCTGCCAATGGTCTCATGTTTCATTCTTTCCCACTCGTCCTTTTTGCTCAGAGCCGCTGAATGCCTGGAGTCCTGGCTGTGAAAGGAGAGAGTCCGATCCGACAGCCTCCCAGTTCCTGTACTCACCAAACTCTCCCAGCAAATGCAGACATACTTTCCAAAACAAAATTACTTATGTCACTTGGATACACCTCAAATGTCCTTCAACAGGGAACTGGTTAAATAAATTGTGATACATCCATATAATAGAACACACTTTGTAATGCAAAAATAAATAAGGAAGCAGTTTTCCATGAACTAGTATGAAAAGACCACCAAGATAAATTGCTGAGTGAAAAGCAAGCTCGTTACAGAATAGTGTATATAACAATGCTAACTTTTGTATAGCAGGAAATGAAAATATTCAATTTTTCTGAGCACATGTAAACAGTGGAAGGCTACAAAAAAATCTAGTGAAAATATTAGGGGATGGGAGACGGGGGAAGGGGATAGACTGAGGCAAGATTCGTGAAGGGATATACTTGCTACTGTTTGAATGTGTAAGTGCATTACCTGTTCCACAGATTCTAAGACATGACTCATAGCCCCATGGGGTAACTAACACAAATGTGGGGAGAGCTGGGTCTGGATTTGCGTGTAAATCGTCAGCCATAGCAAGAGGAGCCATTTCCAAAGAGCCTCCTAAGGAAGGCCGGAGTTGTGTAAATCCCGGTGGGCTTCCCGGATGTTGGCACCAGTGCACACAGCCATGGCAACGTGGGGCGGGGAGGACTGTGCTTCGTCAACATGGATATTCGTTACCTCGCCGGTTCTTCCAGTCCACTTCATTGTAGCGGCGAGGAAAATGAGAGCTAGCGGGTCTGTCCCCCGTGCTGTGCTGAGCGGGGACCTGGGTTCCTCTCGGACTTCCCGACCAGACTCCACCCTCCAGGCCCACGGTCTCTCCAGTGGAGAGGGAAACAGCCTCAGGCCCTCAGGATGGCGAAGGCCTGGCCAGGACTGTGGCCTGGGGGGCAGACTCCTCACGCCCAGCACCGGGGGCAGGCATCCCTTTCTCTTCTCAGTGAGAGTATCAGGAGCTGCTGTTCAGAGATGACCAGCTTTCGGACACTCAGGCATGTGTTTGGAGTTCGTTGGCAATGCAATAGAAGTGTGTAAAGTGCCATGCTTCCCACCCATCCCTGTGTGCCCAAGGGATCCAAAGCCCATCTGCATTCAAAGCTTTTTTAGTATAGGACATCCTGAATGTCAGCATTGGTCTTTTCTCCATGGCCCCATGGTCCAGTCATTTCACATATAGGTGAGTCATTTTGATGCACAGTTCACTGAGAAAATATTGTTTATCTCCAGTAGAAAAACACCAAGAATAGAAATGTTCACTTCAGTGATTACTGAAACTAACATTTAAACCATGTCCTGGTGCAAACTTCTGTTATGAGCACCACAAACAATTTACCACCGATCGGAATTACCTTCATCTGAATGTCTGAGGGATTTTTCCTACTCAGCAATTCTGGGCAACTGAACCATTTGTGTATATTTCTGGCTAAAGAGTCATTACTATTATGTCTGTTTTTTAATTCCAAATGTTCTACTATAGTCAGATATACATTGGATGAAATTCTGAACTAAATAATCTTGGAACAAAATAATCCCTAATAGTCCTTCCTCGCTATAGGATCCTGTGATTCTCAGCACAGTAAATAATTAAATGCATGAACTGGGTGTGCACCCAACCCCTCCAAGAGACATGTTATTTTATTGTCCCCTTTTTACAGATGAGGAAACTGAGGCACAGAAATGTTAAGTGACTTTTCCAAGGCCACACAGTTAGCAAAGGGCAGGGGTGCAGTCTCACTCCTGCATTCCTCTGCCTCGGCTGGTACAAGGAGGAGGAGGGCAGGCGAGTGTGAGGAGGTGAGTGGAGGTAGAAGTAGATGTAAGCAGAAAAGAACCTCAAAGGAAATAGCCACTCTGTTTGGATTCAACCTGTGTAAGCTCACTGTCTCTTTAAGCAATGTCATGAATTGTAACTGATACTCATATTTACTGGACTTGAAATGTTGTTAAAATTAAACACATTTAATGGAACTTGCTTAGGAGCAGTGCTAGTCCTGGGCCTCAGGATTAGCATCTACTTGTGACTTCAATGTGTTATCATCTTCCTCTTTCACGGATGTTCTGGGGGAGTGTGATTTTAATTCTTGTAAAATAGAGTTCTCTATGCTTTATAAAGAAACAGGAAAAATGCTTTTCAGCTTGGTTTTCATTAGCATTAGGAATGAGACTAACTAGAGGGTGGAAGTCCAATAAGCAGGAGCTGTGGAAGTTGGTTAGGCAGGATGCTAAGTGACCCTAGAGGAAAATCGGCTCAACAAACACTAGTTTGTCTTTTTTTTAAGACATGTAGATGGGATTATTTTGAACGACAACAAAATGTGTGTCATATAGCTTTATTTAAATGGATGCCTTTAAGACTAACACACTTTGGGATTTCTTCTGCTTGTTTTATAAATAGTACAGGTCATTCTTTGAATTTAATCATCGCCTAGAATCGATCATGGACAAAGCATATATCTACAGGTAAGATGGCGTCAACAGCAGACAGGGTGTATATCCACAGGTAAGATGGAGTTGATCATGGACGGGGCGTATATCTACAGGTAAGGGAGCTCAGTGTTTGTTGGCTGGAAGAGAAGGAAGGGGTACATTTCAGATGGACAAATGTGATCTCCTGCAAAGAGGAGGGATCATCTCGATTTTGGGCCACATAATGAGGTTATATTCTAAAGCAGACTTGAATATATTTTGAAGTGAGGTGAGAGTATGGAAATCATACTGCCTAAAAGTGAGGGTGTAACTCACACCAGACTCTGATAACTTTTTCTCGGATATAACTTAAAAATAGGCCGAATTCCGGCTTCCATGAGAACAGGTACAACAATCATGCTGGGTCACAGGCTCGGTCTTCCGCAGACAGTTCATTCCCAGCCGAATTTCCTCTATGTGCTCCACTGACGCTCCCGTGCAGGACACCTCCAGCCAGTTAACCACAGCAGGAGGCAGGAGAGCCTTCCCCAGGTTAAGTCAGCGTGGCTATTTCATGGACTCGGGGTGGACAGGTGACTCTGGGAGCAGATCCATAGCATCTGCAGAAAGGGGGGACGGGGGAGAGTTACTCTCAGTGCCTGTCCAGACACTGCAGCCAGAGAGCGTGCCCTGGCTCCATCCTGTCACTGCTGCGTGGGAGGTAACGCCCAGACTTGGAGTGAGGAGACGGGGCAGTCAGGTCAGAGGAAGGAGCCGCCAGTGCGAGGCCTGCTCTGCGTCCTCCGCAGGGTGGCTCGGACGGCGGGCTGCTTGCTGTTCGCTCTGCACGTGAACGCCTGCATCTACTACTGGGCCTCCGACCGCCAGGGCATTGGGACCACCCGGTGGGTGTACAACGGCCAAGGAAACATGTGAGTTTTCATTCCGAGGAAACTTCTATTGCCTTCTAACTTTCTGTGCCAGTGTGAGAGTTTTGTAAAGTCAGTATTTTTGAAACTTGTCATAACTCATCAGTGGGCAATGAAAACTCTGTAATGGGATATTTTCAGTGAAAATAGGTCAAGTAGAGGAGGACAGAATAGGAAACATCAGACTCTGTCACATCTAGTACGGGTGCATATGTGTATGCATGTGTGTGTCTGTGTGCATGCGCATCCTTTGCTGACCCAGGAAATGCATTTCTTAGACTGCATCATGACCAAACAAGTTTGGAAGCCTCTGCCTCAGACAGCCGGACAGCCTCCCCATGGGTCCTATCGATAGTTTGGAGAGGGTGCAGGCTGGGCTGACGGGACTCCCCCCCACCTGTGCACAAATTTCGTGCACTGGGCCTCTAGTTATAAATAACTTATTTATATAGGAAACTGAGTAAGGTACCAACTCTAGTAAATATTGCCTAAAAGTGAGTGTGTAATTCATGCCAGAGCCTGGTAACTGGTTTTCACAAATCAGCAAGCTACTACAGAGCTGCACCAGAATTCCTTCTGTGGGCGACAGTGCGCTAAAATCACATCTCTGATCCCAGGCGTAGTGCAGGCCAGGTGCCCACAGGGGCCATCTCTAAAATCCAACAAGACCCATTACTGTAATCTTTGTTGTTTGTGATTACTTGTTACATTTCTAGACAATTTATGATCACAACTGCTTTCAGTTATTGCAAAACTGTAAGGATCGCAAAGTCTACCAAACAGCTGTGTGTGTGTGCTGAGGCCTGAGCAGGTGACAAGACACCACCGGGGAACAGAAACAAGGACAGTGTCCTCATCCAGAGAAGGGACAATAGGATCAGAAAACTAAAAAAACAGAATCAGTCAAAAAAAGAATGGACCAAATTCATCAACCAAAAGAGATTGTCAATATCAGTCCAATAAGCTTTAAAACAAAAATAATGTTAGGAAAATGAATGTCACCATACAACAGTATAAGTTTTTATTCCCCATTAATATATCCCAATTCTAAATGATATGCACTTAATAAAATACTTACAATAAAACAGAGAAACTCATCTAGCAAAAATGAATACAAGGAAGAGAAATTAGCAAATACACCATCAAAGTGTGGACGGCTGCACATGACTGCTGATTGGTCTAGAACAAGAACAGTTGTTAATGAAGTCAGAAAATGTGAGAACCCAGCTGACAGGCTGGATTTAGTGGGTGTAAACAGAATCTTGCACCGAATAATTAGCAACCACCTGTTCCTCTCAATCACTCACAGAAAAGTTATAAAAGGGCAGGAGCAGGTTTCCCACACTTCCCAGCAGGGTCCTCCAGCCCCTCCGCTGCAGTAAGCATGCCTTCCCCCAGGCGCCCACGCTGCTCTGCAGCCAGGAGACTCCCACTCAGAACCAAAGCCCCCCACCCAGGCGCCAGCGGGGACATGCCTGCAGCAGCAACGTGTTCACATGTCCTGGACGATCTGCAGGGGCCCTGACCAGCACAGCCTGCCTCTCGTGTTGCTCTGTGCACTTGGGCCGTGTAAGCCTGTGTGGTTTCTGATGGCTCCTGAGGCCACTGGACTTGGAAACGTTGCCCAGCGAGGACCAGGCGGCAGACTGCGGGACCTAAGTCGGTCGCTGGGAACATTTAAAATAAAATCAAGTTTACTGCTGTCCCGTGAATCCTCACCAGACTGACACTGTGTGCTTCAAGGGAGACAAGCCCTTCCACTTGTAGGTTAGAGGGCACCCTCCCTTTGGAAGCGGAGGGCAAGGCCCGGGCTTAGCCAGGGAGAGCATAACTAGGTCAGTTACCTGGTTCCTGTGAATACTCCCTGACCATCTTTGACCATATATTTATCTCTCTTCTGACATAAACTCCCTGATATGCCCAAACCTCTATGTGAACCCTGAGCCCAGTGCTAGCACACAGTCTTCACAGGAAGGGGAGCGCCGGCTGCACTGGGGACCCCGGCAGAGGCCCTGAGGAAGGGTAACCTCCCATCTCCCACAGAGATGCAGGCCCAGGTCCAGAGGGTGTCTCCTCCAAGACCCCTAGATCTTCGGCTCTGACCCAGGTCCAAGCGCAGGAGGACCAGCCTTTCCCAGACTCGCGGCCCCTTCAGTAACCAGACTTCCATGCACAGAGTTCTGGAGCGGAGGGAGTCGGAGTCGCTGGGTCATTACGCTGATCCTAGAAAATCCTTAAGATGCCACCTAATTAAATCACAACTCTCACCTTTGGGTGTGCATGTCTGGATATAAGACGTGACAGGAAAGAATCCCCAAACAAACCTCGGAGCGTCAGGGCAGGAAACCTCCGATCAGCATGCAGACTATTCACACACGCAACAGTGTGAGCCAGGCCTGAGCGCCACAGGGGCATGATACTGAGCATGGAAAACAAGAAATGAGAGAGGAATCCACATGCCTGTCCCTGCTGGCACCGGTGACAGAGGCAGGCACGGGAGGCCCACCCCTGTCAGAGCGGGTCCCACGGGAACAGAGCCAGCCTCCCCTCTGCGGGGCAGCACTGCTTCAGTGGACACAGGCCAGGGGGGGAGGGCCTGGAGGAGGGCGGGGTGGGCTAGAAGAGGTCAATGTGGGGGAGAGGGGACATATGTAATACTTTCAACAATAAAGATTTAAAAGTAAAAATAAGGTTCCTTATTTTAAAAAGACACATAGGTGCAGGTAACAGGAAATGATAAATTTGGAAGTTAAAACGCAATCCATAAAACCCATTCCATACTTCTTCAAAGTGATCCTCTTTAACACCCAAGTTCACTGTCATAGCACCAAGGCCAAGGAAGCTGCTGGAAGAAAGTGCAGTGATGACATCGTCATCCCCTTGGCAGAGTGGTTTCCAACCTACCAATGCCTTCATCTGCCAAGTTACAAAAAAAAAAAACCCACAACTCATCTTCAAAAGGTGTTGAATTTCAAAATGAATGAGTGATTTCTTTCTAGATCTGATGAAAATTCCAAGCTTCGCCCTGGCCAGGTAGCTCAGTTAGAGCATCGTCCCAATATGCCAAGGACGCAGGCTCAATCCCCAGTCAGGGCACATACAAGAAGCAACCAATGAATGCATAAATCAAGAGAATAACAAATTGATCTTTTTCTCTCTCCCTTCCCCTCTCTCTCTCTAAAAATCAATCGATAAAAGCCGAAACCGGATTGGCTCAGTGATAGAGCGTAGGTCTGTGGACTGAAAGGTCCCGGGTACGATTCCGGTCAGGGGCATGTACATTGGTTGCGGGCACATCCCCCATGGGGGGGGTGCAAGAGGCAGCTGGTCGATGTCTCTCTCTCATCGACGTTTCTAGCTCTCTATCTCTCTCCCTTCCTCTCTATAAAAATCAATAAAATATATATATTTTTTAAAAATCAATCAATAAAAATGAAATTAAATGTAAAGCCTTCAAAAAATTTAAAAGAACATTCCAAGCTTAATCATGGTGTGGTCCTCCCAGTGACCAGCCTCATCCAGGAGCCAGCCCAGAGTCACCTCCTTGGGACAAAGAAATACCCCTGTCACCCAGGAATCCATAGGTGTCAGGAGCTCTGAACCAGGAGCCGGGCAAAGACCAGTCTGTCTGCTGGTACCCTCCAGCGCTCCAGGCAGACAGTGCAGAACAGAGGACTGCGCAAGGCACAGGATCCAGGCCCATACACCTGGCCTCAGTCAAGTCTTTTCAGCTTTCCCCAGCCACCCCTCCCCTCCTGAGGGCCCACTCCTCACGGGCACAGAGGACCCATCTCTGCTGGGCCTGGCATGAGTTCCTGAGTCACAGAGAATGAGCCTAAAAAGATAGTTGTTGATTTATACCATCAAATTTTAGAGTGATTTGTTTTGCAGCAAGACACCCTCCTTGGGTTTGTTGAGTCATTTCACAAGATTTATCAATAGGTGACATTAGCCCCAGCTGGGGTGGTTCAGTTGGTTGGGTGTCCTTTATGCACTAAAAGGTCACTGGTTCAATCCCTGCTCAGGGCACTTGCCCAAATTTCAGGCTAGATCTGAAAGGGGGCATGCAGGAGGCAGCTGATCCATGTTTTTTCTCTCTATCATTTTTTTTAATTTCTGTTAATCCTTACCCAAATATATTTTTCCTATTGATTTTTTGAGAGAGTACAAGGGAGGGAGGAGAAAGAGAAAGACAGAGAGATAGAGATAGAGATAGAGAGAGAGAGAGAGAGAGAGAGAGAGAGAGAGAGAGAGAGAGAGAGATTGAGATTGATTAGTTGCTTCCCACAGGTGCCTGGGCCAGGGATTAAACCTGAAACCGAAGTACATGCCCTTGACCAAGAATCTAACCCAAGACCATGAGCTGATGACACTCTAGCCACTGAGTAAAATTGGCCAGGGCAAAATATGTACATATATAAAAAGCTAAGTGACCATCCGACCATCCAACCAGTAGCTATGACATGCATTGACCACAAGGGGACAGACATTCAATGCAAGAGCTGCCAAGCTGTGGTGACTTGGCAGCAGTGGTTCTCAAGTGATTTTTGCATCCCAAAACCAAAGAGGAGGGAGCCTGATTCCAGATTGTGTCACCTGAGAACCACCCTCTCACAATCAGGACCCCTAGGGGGATGTCAGAGAGCCAGTTTCGGCCTGATCCCCGCAGGCCAAGCTGAGGGACCCCACCTGCTGGAGAGACCCACTCACTCTGCAAGATGCCCTTTGAGCTACACCGCCACCCCAAATGCGGCCAGCTGACCAGGGAGGGACTGACTATGAGAGGTTGGCTCCATGGTGTGTCTGGCCCATCTCACCCAGTCCCGCCCCACCAACCACCTTCCAATTAATTTCTTTTCAATGTGCATGAGTTTGTGCACTGGGGCACTCGTTTAAAATAATAAGAAGTTGACATTAGAACACGTGGGGCTTCCCAATGCTGCAATAGGAAGAAATCTTGCCGAGACCGGTTTGGCTCAATGGATAGAACGTCGGCTTGGCGACTGAAGGGTCCCAGGTTCAATTCCGGTCAAGGGCATGTGCCTTGGTTGCAGGCATATCCCCGGTGGGGGGTGTGCAAGAGGCAGCTGATCAATGACTCTCGTCGATGTTTCTAACTCTCTATCTCTCTCCCTTCCTCTCTGTACAAAATCAATAAAATATATTTAAAAAAAAAAAAAAGAAATCTTGATCAGGAGGATGTGTGTTATAATGTGGTGGTGATATATGTTCCCAAGCTCAGTGATATTTTAATGTTAGAGTAGAAAGCAAAATGTGTATTTTCTCTTTCCTCAGGTATCTGAGATGTTATTACTGGGCAGTCCGAAGTTTGATTACCATTGGGGGGCTTCCAGAACCACAGACTTTATTCGAAATTGTGTTTCAGCTGCTGAACTTTTTCTTGGGAGTTTTCGTGTTCTCCAGCTTGATTGGTCAGGTCAGTCAAGATGAGAACACTAGGTACATGATGCTGTCACTGTGGGAAAAATCCGAATCCGTGTGGTGCTCTTTTCAAACTAACTCATCTACGCTGGTGAATTAGAAGAGGATGTGGCGGGCCTTTCTGTTTTCAGAGTGTCCGGTCTCCTGGGGACCTGTGCTCACGGAACGTTGGGTTAGACTCACAGAGAAAGGCACGTTTCTAAAGTAACTTCCTACCTGGAGTTTCTCCAGAACCTTTTACTTAAACATTAAGTATTGCCATAGACCCCAGACTAGCCTGGCCAGTGTGGCTTGGTGTTGAGGGAGTGCGATTCCAGGTCAAGGCACATGCCCTGGTTACAGGCTGGCTCCCCAGTAGAAGGCGTGCAGGAGGCAGTCAATCAATGATTCTTTCTCATCACTGATGCTTGTCTCTCTTTCCCTCTCCCTTTCTCCCTCAAATCAATAAAATTATGTTGTTGTTTTTTTAAAGGGGGGGAGGGGGTAAAATCCACGTCAGAGATCAGCAAATGCCACCCAAATTAACGTAAAAAACTATCAGTTCATCAGTGTTCATTGTGGCAGCTCCTGTCTTCCTTCTCAAGGAGCCACAGTCTCAAAAGAAAGCAAAGCAGATGCATAAGTAACTATTGCAAAGTGGTTGGCATTTGCAAGAGACAGAGCCCAGTATCTTCGCGGAGTCTCAGATTCACAAGAAACAAAAAGCTCAGCAGCAGAGCATCTGCAGAAGCTGTACCTCCCCGAAGGTACTTTACATTGCACACTTGAGAGTAAAAAGCCATGTTGAGATCCGTGTGCTGAGTCAAGTTAGAGAAAATCAGTGATATTCCTGCTAAACAATTGTTCCCACTCACCACACTTACTGTGGTGTGAATAAAACCTGTGCTGTAACAAAACTTAGCAGTAAGCACTACTCTTTCTAACACCTGAAGCTGAACACCCACAGTCAACACTAACTCCTACCTCCATGAGTGGCAAGGACTTGCCCTCCTGAAGACCAGAGGGGAGATGGAAAACTCTGTGATCACTCAGAAAGGGTGTTTCCCAGGAGGTTCTTGGAGAATTCTGAAACAGCTGTAAAAGCAGGTAAGATCAGGCTCTTCCAGGCAGGTGGCTTCATTCGTCTGATGGGCAGTGGTGAGCACAGGCTGTGTTCAGGGAAGTAGAACAGGTACCAGAAGGATGGAGGGAGGGACATTTGTAACTAAGGTTACAGGTGTGTATAGGCATGAGCTGGTTTAGGGGCTCTGAATGTTCAGTCAGAGATGTTGAGTTTATCCTAAAAGCAATGGGAAGTCAGCCGGAAGAGGACTTTGAAGAAAAGATTCAAGAAAGATTAACCAAAATATAATATAAATAGGAGGGGTGGTGCTTTTTAAAATGTAGGTTTTATTATTACTTGGGAATGGTGAGGCCAACAGACCAGGAAGCAATTGGCATCAAAACATAGTTTGTTTACAAACAGATTCAAGAGGAGGGTCACACAGGGGCCACAGGAGGCCCCCAGGGCGGGAGCAGCTCAGCGGGTTAGGACTCCTGTGATGCTGTGCCTCTGGGAGGTGGAGCTGTCTCTGGTGTCTGGCCCCGTCCTGGGACGAGGAAGGCAGGCAAGGAGTGACGGGGATGCCAGCGCCCAGGAAGGAAGGCTCCATGCTGGTCAGTCTGCATCTGGAAGGATTAGCCAGCTCTGGGAGGGGGTGGCCCCATATATCAAAGCATCAAAATACAGAAAATAAAATGCATGGTTAATGCAATTACACAGAAATAGGCCAACTGCAGCCTGAGCCTGGTAACAGAGGGGAGAGAGGCTGCAAAGCAACTCTACTTAGAAAACACTAGGGTTTGAGAAGGTGAATACTGAGCAGTTAACAACTTTGAGTATGAAACAGAATCTCAGAGGCTGGCAGACTGCATTAATGATGATTGGAACATGCAGGTAGGTTTCAAGAGAAGTACAATTTAAATTCACAGGAGTAATGTATATAGTCGTAAGCTGCAGCCCTGTGACCTACTATTGGAACTAATAGCAGAGCCCAGCATGAACTCAGCACTGCCTATGTCCAAGGCAATGTTTACAAGATTCAACACCTTCTGCTCCAGATCAGTATTCTTGCTACTCAGATGTGGTCCTCAACCAGCAGCAGAGTCTCCTGGGAAAGTCAGATTCAGGCCGGACGCAGGCCAACACCTAAGGAGCTGAGGTCTTCACTGACAAGATCTTCAGGTGGTTCCTGTGCGCTGGAGGCTGGAGAAGCGGTGCTTACACCACCCGCCTGCCTTTTGTTGGCTGGGATTCAGGAACGGGTCTCCACGTGACTAGAAATGCAAAACCAGAGCCCAAGGGCAACATGGGGTGGGAGGTGGAGGCTATGCCTTGAACTCTCACCATGAGCAATGGTGGTGAGGAGAGCGGCTGGAAACACACCTCAGAGGGCCTGGTCCCAGACCCCTCCCAGACCCAAGGACTGCACGGGAACCTGCACCTCATGGTCTACTGCCGGACTCTATCCTTCAACCCGCCCGGAGACACACCCTCCCTAACCCAGACACACACGGATCCCGGCTACCTCGCCTCCTGCACCAACAAGCCCAGCACAGGAACCACTCAGATGCTTGTCGCTGCCAGTGCTGGGCCTCAGCACGCCTCAATTGGTTTGCAACTTAAAACTCTATTATAATAAATTTCCCAATCCAGCCTCGATGACTCAGTCATGTTCCCTTTGTCAAGAGCAGCTTGGAGAGCAGAGTGGTGGGACTGAGGATGTTTGGAAGAGCCCCTGGGTACGTCAAAGGCTGAGGCCAGGCGTCCAGTTGACCACCTGCAGCTACTCAGACTCTGACAAGTACAAGGGCCTAAGAATTCCTTTTTTTTAAATATATTTTTATTGATTTCGGAGAGGAAGGGAGAGGGAGAGCTAGAAACATCAATTATGAGAGGGAATCATTGATCGGCTGCTTCCTGCACACTCCCTGCTAGGGAAGGAGCCCGCAACCCCAACATGTGCCCTTGACCGGTAGTGAATCTGGGACCCTTCAGTCCGCAGGCGGATGCCTACCCACTTAGCCACACCGGCTAGGGCGGCCTATAAATTCTGAAATGGAATCCGAGGAAGGCGTCCCAGGGACAGCCTTTGAGCCGGACCTCAGGGAGCGAGCCATCTCTCCTTAAGCAGGAAAGGCTCAGCGCCAGAAGGACTGAGCCAGGCCAGCGATGGCGGAAGTGGGGCCCCTCTCCGCCTGGCCAAGCCCACCATCAGAGCAAGTTCACGACCCCTCACTCCCTGGGAGAGAAGCCAGCGGCAGGTCTCTGTGCTGAGCCCTGAAGGAGCCGCGGTCTCTCCTGTCAGCGGTGGAGGCCGGGCAGCCCGGGGGAAGGCCCAGCGGCCAGAGGAGAGGCGGGTGCGGGCAGGCTGAGCGGACAGCCCGGGGGAGAGGCCCAGGGCGGGTGCGGGCAGGCTGAGCGGACAGCCCGGGGGAAGGCCCAGCGGCCAGAGGAGAGGCGGGTGCGGGCAGGCTGAGCGGACAGCCCGGGGGGAGGCCCAGCGGCCAGAGGAGAGGCGGGTGCGGGCAGGCTGGGCGGACAGCCCGGGGGGAGGCCCAGGGAGGGTGCGGGCAGGCTGAGCGGACAGCCCGGGGGAAGGCCCAGGGAGGGTGCGGGCAGGCTGAGCGGACAGCCCGGGGGAAGGCCCAGGGAGGGTGCGGGCAGGCTGAGCGGACAGCCCGGGGGAAGGCCCAGGGAGGGTGCGGGCAGGCTGGGCGGACAGCCCGGGGGGAGGCCCAGGGAGGGTGCGGGCAGGCTGAGCGGGCTCTGCTTTCAGATGCGCGACGTCATCGGAGCCGCCACGGCCGCTCAGAGCAACTTCCGGGCCAGCTTGGACCGCACCGTCACCTTCATGAACGCCTCCTCCATCCCCAGGCCCGTGCAGGCCCGCGTCCGCACCTGGTATGCCTACACGTGGGACGCTCAGAGGATGCTGGGTAAGCGGGCCCTCCCAGAGGATGCTGGGTAAGCGGGCCCTCTGAGAGGATGCTGGGTAAGCGGGCCCTCCGAGAGGATGCTGGGTAAGCAGGGCCCTCCGAGAGGATGCTGGGTACGCAGGGCAAGTTCCTACATCCCCCACCGTGACCTGTGACCCATGACGACATTCAGGGGGCCTAGGGGAAACACACCAGCTTGAGCAGGAGGTTGGAAACAGCTAAGATCTCTAGGGGATTGCTGATAGACCAGGGCCTTTGTTTGTTTGCTTGTTTGTTTTTTCTTAACTGCCCAGCCCCAGCTTACTGGTTCTGCAATTCCCGGGAGAGAAACCCTGCTTTTATTCCGCAGCTGCCGGGGACAGGTGCCACCCGCATTGCTTCATAGAATTTGGGAAAGTGGGTGTCCCCAACCCTTCTTAGGATCCAAGGGAATGGGGGTCCAGCTGAAAGCTTTGGCCCAGGGAGATCCCTCCGTGGTCTCTGAGGACCTGGGCCATCACCGCCTCCTCCCAGCACAGCACTCAGACCAGCTCCGGGCAGCGCAGGGCACCGCCCCTCTGACACCCTCGGGAGGTCCTGGAGTGGAGCCCCTGCTGCTGGCACAGCGCTGTGTATTCGATGACATAAAGCAAAGAAGATGTGCTCGTTCACAATAACCAGATTCAACTCCTAGTTTGTCCCTTCCCATATAGAAAGAGGAATAGTGCCACTGAGAAGCGAAACAAGCATTCAAGCACAAATCACACTGCAGTTCTCCTCGCAGAGGTTCTGGAGAGCATCGGGGAACCGCTGGTTCAGAGTCTCTCCTTTCCGCCTCTGCCCACAGAGCCTCTTCCTGAAGCTCAAGGCCAAGGCCACACCCTCTCCCTGGAGGAAGAAGGGGTTGCGGGCAGCTCCCCCCTCTTCCTGGGGACACTGCTCCCGCCTAGGCTAGGGGAACGGGACACAGCCCTCCCCAAACAAGAGACTATGCTTTATAGAGAGGCCTCCATATTGGAAACAATATAAAGATATAATATAGTGATTGTTCTAAATGGTTATAAGAAAACATCAAAAATGATAACTCCCAAACTGGTAGCATACTAGACACCAAGACTGGGTGGTTTTGTTTATGGAACATTCGATCGGCCCATCATTTCATTCACAGGTAGGAACAGTCTGTACACCCACATTCTTCACCGAGTGGATAGGCCAGGGAACAGCAGTAACTGGAATTCACTGGGCACATTCTTCTCCAGGTCCCATTCCCAGTGGGCCACCCCCATGCATGGCCGAGTTCAGCTCTGAGCGTTGTTCTGTCCTGTTTCCTCTTTCTTCGAAGCAGGGATGAGAGCTTACCCTTAGGGTTGCACAGGGTCACAAAAGGAGGTCAGAGCCCTGAGCCCTCAGACGCCCGCCCTTGTGCTGCCCGAGACCCTTAGGTTCAGATGACAGGAACTAGACTGTCCCACCTGCCTGTCTGCTCACTAGCCCTGGTCCCGTGGCCACTAAGCTGCATTTATAGTTTCAGCAAACACAGGTTCTGGTTTATTCAGAACTCTACATTGTCCACAGTTAAGGTCATGGTGCCGCTGGGCGGGGCAGTGTGGCCAGTAGGCGTCATGAGCATAGAATTTGATGATGCTCTCTGCTTAGGGAAAGAGTTGGCATTTTGTTCAGTTTTGTTTCCCCTCACACTTGAGTGATGTTTTCCATTAACTACTCCGCCCTGGGTGGATGTGTTTACCTTTAAGATGAGGCGGACCTGCTCGAAGCCCTGCCCGCCGCCATGCAGGCAGCCCTCGCCGTGGACATGAACTTCAGTATCCTCAGCAACATCGACCTGTTCAAGGCAAGTGCTTCGCGATGGGTAGAAAGACACCATCACTGTTTCGCTGTCAAGTCTAAGCCCTTGCTGCACACAGTATTTATGGTTTTCTCCCTGCGTCGTTTTAACAAAATCAAAATGACCTGGAGAACTTATGTGGAACTAGAGTCAAATAAGCGCTGGGTCTCCCCTCAGCAGACGCCTTATTCTTTGGAAGCCTGTCTCTCCAGAGAAGCCTCTCTGACTCCTGAGGGGTCAAAGAGAAAGACTTCCTCAGGCTCTTCCTGTTTACATATCTCAGACCCTGCCACCGTCTGCTGCTCCCTCCTCACTCCTTCCCTTGTGTTGTTGGATGTGTGTGGCGTGGGCGTTGCCGGACAGGTGGCCAGTGGTCCTCTGGAGGCCTGACAATCAGCCCTGCCTACCCTTGTCTCCTGTTGTAATACTCTGGAGTGAAACTTTTTAGATGCCCAATTGTAATTTAGAGGATATAAAAAATGTGTAACAAAGTTTTAACTTTTTGAATGTTTTCCATTTTAGTGCCCTCTTTTTTACCTTGATATATTTTATTTTAAAATTTTATTGTTGAGAGAATTACAAATGTTCCCCATTTTCTGCCCTTTGCCCCCTCCACCCAGCTCCCACCCCATCCCAGGCCTTCACCTGTCTATTATCTGTGTCCATGGGCTATGACTAATTTGTATTTCTAAATCCCTTCACCTTTTCACCCATCCCTCCACATCCCTCCCATTTGCTAGCTGTCAAAAATGTTGCTTATTTCTGTTCTGCTTGTTCATTTATCTTGAATTTTAGATTCAATTGTTGATAGATATGTATTTACTGCCATTTTATTATTCCTATTCGTGATTTTTTTTTCCTCTTCTTATTCTTAAAGAAGATCCTTTAATATTTTATGGAATGCTGGTTTGGTGGTGATACTTATTCTTTTCTGGGAAGCTCTTTATCTGATCCTCAATTCTAAATGATAGCTTTGCTAAGTAGAGTAATCTTGGTTGTAGGTTCTTGCTTTTCATCACTTTGAATATTTCCTTGCCATTCCCTTCTGGCATGCAGAGTTTCTGTTGAAAAATCAGATAACAGTTATATGGGTGCTCCTTGTATGTAACTAACTGCTTTTTTCTTGCTGCTTTTAAGTTTCACTCTTTGTCTTTATCCTTTGACATTTTAATTATCATGTGTCTTGTAGGCCTCTTTGGATTTATCTTATTTGGAACTCTGTGCTTCCTGGACTTGTCTGTCTATTTCTTCCACTTGGTAAGGGAAGTTTTCTGTCATTATGTTTTCAAATAGGTTTTCAGTTTCTTGCTCCAACTCTTCTCCTTCCAACACACCCATGATGCAAATGTTGGTAAGCTTGAAGTTGTCCCTGAGGCTCCTTACATTATCTTCATATTTTTTCTTTTTTCATTTTGCTCTTCTGATGGGTGTTTTTTGCTTCTTCATATTCCAAATTCTTTATTTGATTCTTGGAATCCTATATTCTACTGTTGATTCCCTATAAATTATTCTTTATTTCACTTAGCATATTCTTTATTTCTGACTGGTCCTCATTTATTTATTCTCACTAAGTTCCTTGAATTTCTCACTAAGATCCTTAAAGTTCTCACTAAGTGTCTTAAGTTCTCAGTGACTTCCTTGAGCAATTTTGTAACCATTGTTTTGATCTCTGTATCTGGTAGTTTTCTTGCTTCCATTTCATTTAATTATTTTTCTGGAGATTCTCCAGAAAACATGTCATTTGTAACCTGTTTCTTTGTCTCCACGTTGTGGCTGTTTTCCTGTGTTTGTTTCTATATAGTAGGTCGATCTACTAAGTCTCCAAAACTAGGTGGAGTGGCCTAATGTAGTAGGTGTCCTGGAAGGCCCAGCAGTTCAGCCTCCCAAGTCACCTGAGCAGGCACTCCAGCACCCCAGTGTGAGCTGTGTGCAGTCTTATTGTAGTTGAGCCTTGATTTATGTTGGTGTCATTGGGAAGAATTGACCCCCAGGCCAATCAGTAGCAAGGATCAGCTACACTACAACAAAAGAGCTGCTGTGTAGCCAACCCTATAGATCAGGCCTTGTTACTTGGGGACTTTGGTGCTCACTGAGTCCACCCCTTGTTCGTGTCACTTGTGGAGGTGGCACAGTTGTAATCTGGTGCACTAGATCCTGGGGCCTCCTGGGAGGTACAGAGTCAACCACTGTCTGTGCCCTGCCTGAGCCCTTCAGGTAGCTGTGACTTTTGTTGGGCAAGGAGGTGCCCAGGAGAGGCCATGCCATGAACTAGGCCAGGCTGCCACCAGAGCTGGGCCTGGGGCCACTTATTGAGAGGTACAGGGCATGCTGAGGCCAGCTGCTGTTTATTTGAGGGATTTTAGGACAGTGTGAGGCATGAGGCAAGAGTGGCCAGTTGTATGGAAAAGCCACTGGATATGGCTTGGATGAGCCTCAAGCAGGGAGGGATAGGTCCTAAAGGAATTGCCAGGGTAGGGTAAAGTGTGAGCCAGGTGGATGGAGATTCCGATATGGAGCCTTGACGGAGCGGGCTCAGCAAAGGAACATGGCCTCTGCCATGCCTTCGCCTGGGAGAAAGCTGCCCTCCAGCTCTTCTCTGGTTCCTGGCAAGTTAGTTCCTCCCCAAATGTCCCAGTTCCCTGCTGCTGCTGCCAGTGCTAGAGCGCGGAGGGAGTGAGTCCAGGTAGGTCCAGGCCCTTTAAGGGGAACTGCCTGGGGCTCCAGCACCCTCCGTGTCACTAGGTCACTCCCCGCTGGTTTTTACAGCCAGAAGCTGTGGAATCGAGCTGGGGGTGCTGGTTTGGAGCAGGGACCCCTCTTTCCTCAGGGAAACCTCCACAGCCAAGATTTCCCTTCTGATTTTAAAACTGCTACAGGGGGTGTCAGGCCCATGGTTCAGCAGTTTCCCCCACCTCTCCACCCCTCCTGCCAATCTCAATGTGCTTCTTCGTTAATTCCCCAGATGCAGAAATTCTGTTCCATTAGATTGCAAGTTCTGAGTGACAATTGTTCTGTATTTTGGTGTGGTATTTTGGAATGCGAGTACTGCGTTCACCTATGCCGCCACCTTGATGGGAACCTAGCATGCTCTTCTTAAAAGTACACTGGTTTAAGTTTTTTAACCTAACGTTGGTTCTATGTGGGATCCATCCACTTAATTAATTCATTCACAGTTATTTATAAAGTTCCTATTGTGTTTTGTACCTCCTGGGACCATTTCAGCCACTGAGAATACAGTGTTTTACTGCAAATACCAGCACACGCAGAGCTTAGATTCCAAAGGAGGAAAATGAAAAATAAACATGCAACATGTGAAGGGCATAGTGCCATGAACAAAGGAAGTGGGTTCAGAAGAAGGAGGGTAGAGCTGTCTGATGCAGTGCTGACTGGAGAGGGTGGGCAGAGGGCCCTGCAGACTGGAGGGAGGAGGGGGAAGGGGGAGTGAGCTCTGCAGACTGGAGGGAGGAGAGGGAGTGAGCTCTGCAAACTGGAGGAAGGAGGGGGAGTGAGCTCTGCAGACTGGAGGGAGGAGGGGGAGTGAGCTCTGCAGATTGGAGCGGGGCAGGAAGGGGGAGAGGTGGCAGGAGGAGGGCCTGAAGCCCGGTGCTGGGGGCTGGAGCCAGGCAGAGTGATGAGAAGGGAGGCTGGCGGTACTGTGAAGTGGAGACCACCTCAGACCGTGAGCAGTTAGGACCATTTGAGAGGAGAGGGAAAACTCCATCCTTCCTGCTGCGTGAGGAAGGTCCAGAGGAGCTGCCGTGACCATGTGTGCACGAGGCCACAGAGCCCTGACCCATAGCCGTGGGAGCCGGACTGTAAGGAATGGCCACACAGTGCTCGCTGCGGCAGCACACACTGAACCTGGAACATACAGAGCAGATTGGCACAGCCCCTGGGCAGGGACGACATGCAGCTTCGTGAAGTGTTCCATGTTGAAGAGAGCAGGCCAAATGCTGCGGGGTCTGGTGGGCTGGGTGCAGGGCAGGCAGAGTCCAAGTGTCGCCACACCTGAGCCTGAGGAGCAGGGAGAGCAGGGGTGGCATTTGCAAACCAGGAAGCTTCAAGGAAAGCCGGTGGAGAGAGACTGAGTGGGATGAGGTCCTGGGAGGTGACAGTTAGAGCAGGGGAAGGGCCAACTGAGCACAGGGGAGAGGCAAACCTGAGCGCAGAGGAGGAGCATCTGAGGGCAGGGAGGGGCCACCTGAGGACAGGGGAGGGGCCACCTGAGCGCAGGGGAGGGGCCACCTGAGTGCAGGGAGGGGCCACCTGAGCGCAGGGGAGAGGAACACCTGAGCAGTGAAGTGGACGCATCTACATGTTGTGTGTTTCTGCTCTCGGACGGGTGTGGTCACCTCGGTTGGAGGCGTGGACAGAGCAGAGGTGATCCAAACAAAGACGCTGGACCAGGGGACAGCAGCGGGAGGTGGGCAGGCCGGCAGAGCCCCACCTCAGGGCAGCGAAAACGCCGCAGGTCCCAGGCATGGGGTCTGCTCCCAGGACTCTAGTTTCCCAAGAAACTTTTGATGAAAATATAAACTATGTGATTTAAAATTGGCAAGTGACACAAAGCAAGGAGGAATGGTTTAAAATACACATTAGGTTACAAAACTTGAAATTAACTGAATATTTTGAACATCAAGCAAAGCCAAGATTAATTTCAGCGAGCACAAAAGTAAAAGTCTGGACTGTGCTAAAATTAAAGCAGTGCAACTGTAAGGAAAGCAATGGTCAGTCTTACAGTAATGTGTTTAGACCTGGGAGTTTCGGTTGATATTGCCCTAAATTTTAACATAATATTGATTTTTCTTTATTGTTTCAACTACATCTAGATTAATGTATCACATTGCAAATAATTTTTAAGAAGGACTTTGACAAATTGGAGAATCTTCCAGCACGGGGATCAGAAGCAGGCTGGGACCAAGGTCGGGGAAGGCCAGAGGGTGGTTCCGATGGCTGAGGCCAAAGAAGTGATTTCTTCTTGTGGGGGCAGGAGACGACCAAGTAGGGAGAGGCACGAGGCCCTCTGTGGGTGATGGGGTTTTTTGGCTTGCTAGGAACGTTATACAGTGCCTGCATTTGTCAACCTGAGCCAACTGTCCCTTAAAATTTGCATATTCCACTGCATATAAATTATTATTCAACTTTTTAAAAAGAATGGCCTGAAGAAAATGTGGAGATGCAGGGGATCTCCCCGGAGCTCTGGTGACGGCTCAGAGCCCTCTCTGTCAGGAGCAGCCTGCAGGTTCTGGGGGCATGGCTTCCAGGAAGAGGGTCCCAAACAGCATATCAAGCAAGAGAAAATGCAAGGGCACCTCTCACATCAGTGTTTGCTTCTATTATTTGTTTTTAAATACACTCATAAATATGGCACAATACGTCTGTGTTACTATAGGTTATCTATATATATAAAAGCCTAAGTGACCGAATGACAGGTTGACCAGTCGTTATGACATGCACTGATCACCAGGGGGCAGATGCTTAATGCAGGTGTTGCCCCTGGTGGTCAGTGCGCTCCCACAGCCAACCTTTCCCACTGGCCAACCTCCCACAGTTCCTCTCCCCCTCCCCCTCCCCCTCGCCGGCCGGCCCTGATTGGCCCTGTAGGGCCTGTTGGCCAACCTTTCATGGCCCTTCCCCCTGAGCCAGCCAACCTCCCACAGCCCCTCCCCCTGACCAACCTGCGGCCCTATCGGCCCCAATGGCTGGCCAGGCCTAGGAACTCTACCCATGCACAAATTCGTGCACCAGGCCTCAGTGGTAAAATAAAAAGGTATGAAAGCATCAAGGTTAAATTATTTTAACAGTATTTTTATTTTATTTTATTTTATTTTATTTTATTTCATTGAACTTCTTGGGGTGGCATCTATAATAATAAAAGCGTAATATGCTCATTAGACTGGACATCCTTCTGGAAGACCTTCCAGATGAAGCCCTGGGCCCCGGGTGCCAGAGGGAAGATGGTGCTGGTAGCTGGGGGAAGGAAGGCCTGCTCTTGCACAAATTTCATGCATCGGGCCTCTGGTTGGTTCATAAAATTATATAGGTTTCAGGTGTGCAATTCTACCACATCATCTGTGTATTGTACTGTGTTCACCACCCCAAGTCACTCTCTTTCCATCACCATTTATCTCCCCTTACCTCCTCCACCTCCCCCACCCTCTTCTGGCAATCACCATCCTTTAACAGTATTTTTAAATTATATAATGTCTTTATACCTTAATTACTATCTTAATTGAGAATAATGACTATAATTGGCTCTTTTTGTTTTTTAAAATACATTTTTAATGCTTTCAGAGAGGAAAGAAGAGTGAGAGAGAGATAGAAACATCAATGATGAGAGAGAATCACTGATCAGCTGCCTCCTGGATGCCCCAACTGGGGATGGAGCCCACAACCAAGGTATGTGTCCTAACTAGGAAGCAAACCATGACCTCCTGGTTCATAGGTTGACGCTCAACTACTGATCCACGCCAGCCATGCTTGGCTCTTTTTTAAAGGAAAAACACCTTTCAATGTTATACCAAAGAGTTTTAGGATTATCTCTGATTTGGAAAGTTACCAATTTTCAGCCTCTGAGTTTTCCTTTGGTTTTATTTTATTTTATTTTTTTGGAACTCCATAAAGTCAGCAACATTAGACTGAGAGAAAAAGTTAAATGGTCACATCTTGCGAATGCTGCACATACATTAAATCCGTTCTTTCCTGACATTTCCATTGGAGATGCAGTTCCACCCCGAAGGGCCCATCCGGTTTCACTTCTGTTAAATGTAAGGTGTGTTTTCTTGTGAAGCCACATGAGGTAGAACTATGCAGGCACGCCGTCTTTCCATTCTGGTGCAGACTATCTTAGTAGTTTATTCAACTGTGTTACTTATTTAGGAAGGAATAGGCTGAGTAGTGATCCTTCTGCTTATCAGTTATATGACTTACTAGAGGCCCCGGTGCACAAAATATGCAGAGGGGGGACCCCCTCAGCCCAGCCTGTGCCCTCTCTAACCCGGGACTCCTTGGGAGATGTCCAACTGCCGATATAGGCCCAAGTCTGTTTATTGGGCCTAAACCAGCAGTCGGACTTCCCTCTCAAAATCCGGACCACTGGCTCCTAACTGCTCACCTGCCCGCCAGCCTGGTCACCCCCAACTGCCTTCAATGTGGAATTGGTCACCCCGTGCAGCCTACTGTTTAGTCGCCCCTCACTAACCCTCCTGCCAGCCTAGCACCCCACGAAGCCTGTTCGGTGGTCCATTCGGTCGCTTAGGCTTTTAGATAGATAGATATATGATAGATAGATAGATGATGGATAGAGATAGATAGATAGATAGATAGACAGATAGATAGATAGATGATAGGTAGATGATTGATAGAGATAGATAGATAGATAGATAGATAGATAGATAGATAGATAGATGATAGATGATTGATAGAGATAGGTAGATAGATGATAGATAGATAGATAGATAGATAGATAGATAGATAATAGATAGATGATTGATAGAGATAGATAGATAGATAGATAGATAGATAGATGAATAGATGATTGATAGAGATAGATAGATAGATAGATAGATAGACAGACAGACAGATGGATGATAGATAGATACCCCATTGTTGCCTCTGAGTAAGTCACATGTTGCCTGAGGCCCATGCCCAGTGCAGGGTGGCCAAGTGGGTGTGTGCAGGAGGCTGTGTGCCTGAGCAGGGGAGGCTCCAACAGAGGCGCACAGCGGGGGTAACCTGTTCGCAGACGGAGAAGTTCTCTGAATCACCAGCCGTGAATGGGGACAGTGGTGAGGCAGGCTGCGGGTGTGGCCATGCTGTAGCTGGGTCAGGGGTGAAGGGGGCAGGGAGCATGCATTCTTGCTCACAGAGAGCGGGAGTGGTCGGTTCTCCAGGGGCAGCAGAGGGGGGCCTCTCCCGGGTGAAAGCCTCATGCCTTGGATTCTCCCTGGGAAGGAATCTGTGTCTGCAAAGGGCTGGAGACAGGCCAGGCCGAGGCGGGCTCCCTGCTCTGTGTCGCCTCTTCAGGTGCAGGCAACTCCAGGTGCCCGGACCACGGACCGCATGCCTGAGGGGTGACCAGGAAGAGTGGGTCTAGAGCGTGGCTCCGTCTGCAGTCTCAGCAGAGTCCCGCTTTGTAACTGCGGCCGGAGGCAGGTCAGGGACCTGGCTGGCCTGCAGCACAGAGACTGAGTGTGCACTGACCTGCCTCCCTTTCTCCAAACACAGGGCTCTGCTTCCATTTTGTGTTGTGTTCACATTAAAAAGCGCCAAAAGCTTTAAGGTGTGCGCGGGCCTCTCCCGCCTCCGGGGAAACGCATGCTCTCTGCTGCCAGTGGGTGATGCCGGCAAAGGCATCTGGCCCGGCCGCAGGGAGCACCGCGGGTCCGGCAGGCCGCTGAGGGGTCCGCAGCCCGGCCTCCCAGGCACGCATGAGGGCGCCCGGGCCTGGGTCCCGGAGGTTCCTGGGGAGGCAGCCAGCACCGCAGGAGGAGGGGGGGTGGCACCTCCCTCTTGGCAGAAGGGCAGTCTGCTTTCCGCCAGCCTTCGCCTGAGGGGTGAGGCCCGCCACGTCACGGAGGGCTCTCTTTACGTCATCAGAGGCTAATGATCTGTTTGCCTCCTGAAGCTGGCCACCTGGACATGACTGGAGCCGCAGAGAGCGAGTCCCGGCCGCCGGGAGGACAGACCCCTCCGGCCTCCCGGGCCAGAGCTGTGGGGACCGGCCGCGGGCAGAGGCCCAGCCGGTGCTGCCCCCCACGGGCTGAGCCGGAGGGTGCGCCCTCTGACCCTCCGTCTGCACCTCCTCCGGGGACCCTCAGGCAGGACCCGCCCCCCGGGCGGGTGCATGGGCTGGCCGGTGGGGCCCTGCCCCACTTGCGCCCATTACCCTCACCCGCACCCTAACGCACTCAGCCCGCCTTTCCACCTCAGCCAGACCTTGGGCTCATGGGGGTTTCCTCTTCACCAAAGAAGGAAGAATTAGAGTCATATTTTTACTAAGATTTTGCTTCGATCAGCTCTGGCTAATCAGTAAGACTTGCTGCTTGTGCAAGGGTGATCAGTTTCTAAAGCGCAGAAATGAATAGTCAAATCAAAATAGTTTCCTTTTCTTTTTCTTAAAAATAACTCTCTTCCTTGCAGACTTCGTGTAGTTCCAGCAAGCCCAAGTATGAAGCTAACAAGGGGCAATTCAGTCCTCTGAGGCTGGCAACTTCCCCTCCTCCATGATAACTTATTATTTTAATTTCTATTTTTAAGTGTTTTATGGATCAGCTGTGTTTATGCCAGGAGACAGCCTTATTCGACTAGACTTGCAAATTTGCAAAAGCCTCTGTGCTCAGCTTAGTTGGGGTGGAGTTTCAGGGTGAAGTCTACAGCCTTGGCTTCCTGTCAGCCCCACCCTATCGCTGCAAGCACCTTTTAGAGAAAAGTGCCCTCGAATTTCACCCACTGGCAGACAGTCTAGTCTCTCAGCCAATGAATCTGGATTCCCAGACTCTCACCCAGAACTGGGGTTCAGCACAGTCCGGAGCTTTTGTCTCCTTCCCTCTAGGGCAATCCAGTGGCACAGTCAACAGTCCATTCTCTGCATGCATTCATGTGCATGCCTCCAGAGCTCTGCCTTTCACCGCTCCCCTGAGTTTCTGCCTCACAGCCCAGATTCTCCCTGTATGAGCCTGGGTCCCCAGGGTCTTTCTTGCCTGGAACTGGAGTTCAGTGCAGTAGGAACTAGGGTTCAGCACAGTCTGGAGCTTTTATCTCCTTCCCACTAGAGAACGCCAGCCAGGCACTCAGCTGCCTCATCCTCTCCAGCTATGTCCTCTCTGCATGCGCACACACCCATGTCTCCGTACTTCAGGCTTTTACAGCTCCTCTGATTTTCCTTGTGGTTTTCTCTTTCTTTCTACCATGTTTCCCCAAAAATAAGACATCCTCCAAAAATAAGACCTAGCACGTGGAAAGATAAGACATCCCCTGAAAATAAGACCTAGCGCAACTTTGGGAGAAAAAATTAATATAAGATACTGTCTTATTTTCAGGGAAACAGGGTAGTTGTAGAATTTCCAGCCAGTCAGCTTTCCTGTGGTTCTGGATGATGTCCATTTTGTCTTTTAGTTGTATTTTTGAAATTGTGTGAGGCTGCAGTTTAGGTGTTTACCTATGTCGCCATCTTGGTTTCTCTCATAAATTATTAACTTTCCTTATCCGTCAAGCAACCCTGAGGCCTAAACTTCCTATGGATCTAGGGTTGCCACTGACATCATTACTGAGAACTGCCTGCCAAGGGAATGAGAACCATCACGACCTGCACAAACCCTGCTTCTCAGTCCCTGTGGGAGGGCAGGACCGCCGCAAGCAGGAAGCCGCTGTTCGAGGGCGGCTCCAGGGGGAGAAAGGAAGGGCCTGGGGAAAGCCCAAGCTTCCAGGCACCACAGAAAGGGAGGCACTTGCAGGCTTTTATTTAGCCTTCCACATCAATAAATTAAAATTATGTGGGCAGATATCAAACACAAGCATGTATTCTAACAAAGCTAGCCTAAGTCACACTATTAAGGTCCAAGTGAACAGTCATTACCCCAGAGATCATTGATTTTGAATCTATCATCCTACCCGTGAGGTGATGATAACTAAGTCAGGAAGGGGAGACATCAGACCTACAAGGTTAGACAATAATGTCTGACAACAGTATGAAATGTTACAAGAAAAAAATTCAGCCAAGATTTTGATATATGAAAGTCTTAATACACTACTAATAATTATTATCACAATCATGAACAGCTAGCTATCACCAATTAAGCATTAGGTTTTGCAGGAGTAAAATTTTGCCATTATGAGGTGTTATTTCCACCTCATTTAACAGATCGGGAAACTGAGAGCATGCACGGTCAGGCAGCCATAGAGGCTGGAGACAGGATCGACACCCAAATCCAGCACCCAGCACCCAAGCTCTTGCTGTACTGTAGGGTCGGGTTTGTTTCCTATATCCTGGGTCAAGAAGAACCCACTCCCACTGGAACTAGCATGTCAGTGTTAACAGAGTCGTCTGCTGCTCTCCACCTTCACTGCATTCTGACGTCCTTTGGGATATTGGCCTGTTAGCTGCAATGACAAGAACTACTTCTCTCCCTTGCTCTTCCCTGCAGGGCTGTGACACACAGATGCTCCATGACCTGCTGCTCAAGTTGAGATCCACCGTCTACTTACCTGGTGACTTTGTCTGTAGAAAGGTGAGTTTGCTGTTTGTCACACGCACAGCAGGTAACGCGGTACATGGAGGGTGCAGACGTAAGTCAGGAGCTGGTGTGAATATGCCCAGGGCGAGGCCATAGCACAGCAATAGCTAAGGTGGACACTCTGTGAAAACAGTGGTGCTGTCCGAGTTCAATGTGGAACAAGACGACCCGATTTCAGTACCTGCAGGACATAAATGGGTCATCTGAAAAGCTGCCTTTTACAAATGTAAACCATCAAGCATCACACCCATCGATTCCAAATCCTTAAAGTGGAGGGAAAGTTAGAGATAAAGGCTAGTCCTGCCCTTTCCTATCATCCACAAACCATCATTTACTTCCATCTAGCTCCTTCAGTTAGTGATAATTAATCTACACTAATAAAAGGGTAATATGCTAATTAGACCAAACAATTTCTGGACAACTTTGCAGACAAAGCCATTGTAACAGGGTCAAGGCAGAAGTGGTTAAGGGCGATCAGGCCAGCAAGGGAGAGCAGTTAGGGAGATCAGGCTGGTAGGAGAGAGCAATTAGGGAGATCAGGCTGGCAGGCAGGTGAGCAGTTAGGAACCAGCAGTCCCAGATTGCAAGAGGGATGTCCGATTGGAGAGGGTGCAGGCTGGGCTGAGGGACACAACCCCCTGCTCCCCATGCACAAATTTCATGCATCAAACCATTAACCTTAAAATAAACTTCTTAAAAATATTGCTGTGCTTTTTATGAAAAATGCTCCATGTTCATTATGTTTTTAAAAGGAAAACATAAAAGCACAGACAAAAATCCCACCACCCAGAAACAACCACTCTCACGTGTGTTGGCCTATCTTGTTATTCTGCTGGATGGGTAGTTTCAGACATGGCATCACACGGTACTGACATTGTAAAGCTGGTCCCGTCATGTGGCACATTCCACACACACATCACACATTGTACAGTGATCTTTACAGCCTCGCTTTAGAGCTGCATCATACTTCAGTCCCGAACATCATGGTCCGTTTCCCAACGTTTGCCAGTATTTCCCTGTAAAGTGAACATTTCCCCACATCTCTGAAGACTAACGTGCGGGGAGGGAAGAGTGAGGACTTTGGGTTTTATGTTTTAAGAGACTAAATCCACAGTCAGGACAATAACAAAACTGAAAGTAGAGGAAATGCAGGAGAGGCCCAACCCCGGGGCTCCCGGAGTGCGGTGAGGGGCGCTGTGAGCACTGCCTCGGGAGCCAGCGCAGGCGAGGACTCAGCCCGGGCACTGCAGGGCTTCCTGGAGAACACTGTGCTGCTTCAAGCTGAGTCCAGACGGAGGAATTGGGCAAACCACGAGGAAACGGCCTTCCAGGGAGAGGAGAGCGCGCCGGCAGGGAGCAGGGAGCAGGGAGCGGGCCGCAGAGCGTGCAGGAAGACAGCTCAAAGGCCTCAGTACTTACTGTTCAGTCAATGAAACTCCTGGAATGTCTGGAACACGATGGGCCAGGCACCGTGCTGGGCTCTGAGGACAATCGCAGGGAAAACATAAAATAAAAAGGCGTTCTTGTCCTCTGGGGACTCGGTCCAGTGCCAGGCTATTCATCGGTGTCGTCAGACTGGCCTGCGGTTCGAGGTCTGGCTCCAGCCCGCACCCTGCTGGTCTGGTGGGGCCCACACAGCAGATGAGTCTTGCCCAGTCGGTGTGGCTCAGTGGTGGAGCATCCACTCAGGAAGCACGAGGTCCCAGCTCGATCCCCAGCAGGGGGTGTGCAGGAGGCAGCCCATTGATGAAGTTTCTCATTGGTGTTTCTGTCTCTCTCTCTTCCTTCCCCTCTCTCTAAAGAGCAAATTAAAAAACAAGTATATTTTAAAAGCTCCCAGGCAATTCTAAAATACAGCCCAAGTTGAGAATCACCGCCTGATGGAAGAGACAAGCAATAAACCAATGAAATAAACAATAAATGACAAGACATAAACGCGTAACTCCAAAACGTGCCGCCTCTCCAAAGGGGGGCAAAGGCCTGGAGGTGGCAGTGGAGAAGGCGGGCTGGCAGGCGGGCGGGGTGACCTTCAGAGCCTGATGGCACGTGGAGCGGAGGCAGGACAGGGCGTGGCGTTCCGGCAGCTGCCGGGCAAACGGCGAGGCCCCGTCCAGCTGAGTGTGGGGCTCGCAGGGCGGCCGGGCAGCGGCGGGACCAGCCTGGTACGGGAGAGCGGGGACTGGAGGCCCGTCTGTGGGAGCCGCGCGTCACGGAAGCTGGCTTCACGGAAGCTCACGGAAGGTCAGGGAAGAGGGCCGCGGTCACCGGGTCTGAAGACCGGGAGGAGCGCAGGGAGCTGTCAGAGGCGGTGCTGGGATGGAAAGCGAACATGCAATCCCACAGCCAGGCCCGGAAGCAGGTGGGTTGGTGACATGAAACCACACGCATGTTAGAATGGAAATGCACGCAGGACCCTGCGGGAGAGGCGCCTGCAGTGACTGCCCGCGGTGCCCTGGCAGCGGGCCTGCCGGCCTCAGAGGGGCCCTCGTGCCTCGTTGGCTGGTGTCTCCCCCATGTCGCGCCCGCACCCATCACTGGGCAGAGGGGGCACAGCTGAGGGAGAGCAGGACAGGCGGAGCAGAAAGGTGAAGGCAGAGGCCACGGGCTTCTTTGCTCGGCTTTGAAGAGGGGGTTGGCGTCCTAGTTGACAATGACAGAGATGGATGCTGTCACTGACCAGATCTTGGAAATCTGACATCCGCCTAGGTTTTGCTTGTTGTTTCCACAAACCACTGCAGGCCCTGGAAAGAAACAGGACTGCTCTGTGGAGGTTGCCTGAGTAGCGGAAGGAACGCCAGGGCTCGGAGTTTGCGACCTGCCTAGTCCTCGTGGGGGAGCGGGGATGCTTCGCAGGTCATCCGGGAGTTTTCCCAGCACAAATGGCAGTTACTTTGGGTGGCGCAGTGCTCTCAGCAGCCCTGCAAACAGCTTCCCCTGCCCCCAACTGAAAACGGGAGGGCTGCCACCCTCTCCTCGGAGCTCTGGCCTCCTACACGTCCTCCTCATTAGCACACCGCCAGCCTCCGAGGGTGTGATCCTGCTTTGCACATTCCCACCCTGTGCTCGAGACTGTCTACTTCACTCGAAAGCTAATTACACTCGCAGGAAAGGCTGACATTAGCCTAGAAATATGCAAGCAACTGTGCAAGTTTTGGTTTGTTGATTATGCTAAATCTCCTTGGGAAATTGTTGAAATGATCGTTAAAAATAATTAAAAGTGCTGAACTATATTTAAGCACCCATTATGCACTTCTGCCTCCTGGCAGCTGTAATAACTAACTGCCTTTGAAAAATCACTCCAGCAATTCGAGCCTCACTCCATGCGGAGAGTCAGGGACTGGCCCTGTTCTAATCATTGCTTTCCAAGTGGTCTCCTGGAAAACTAATTTCCGGGGACTTGTGAAAACAGTTCAGAGCTGTTCTGTCGGTTTCTAAGAGGTCGGTCTCGGTATTGCAGTCTGTGGTGTGGTCCATTTGTGCGGGTTAAAGTCAGTGACATGACGCTCTCCGTCAGCTCCCAGCCTGTGAGGTTGCTCAGACACCAGTGTTCGAGCCTTCATCACCAGTTTTTAAATAGCAGTAATGCTCTCTCCTATTTGGCCTCACTGGGATTACTGCCAGAGTTAATGAGCTGCAGGAGGGGAAGGGAATACATGGCGATGGGCCAGGACTTGGTTGGGGTGGAACAGTGTACAGTGACGTGTTGTGGAATTGTGTAATTTTGAAATGTGTAATTTTGTTAATCAATGTCGCCCTGATAAATCGAGTAAAAAAGGGAATAAAAGAAAGAAATGAGTTAGTATTAATATCTATGAAAGTGCTTTGTAATTATAAAGTAGGATGTTTGACAGAACAAATATAGGAATTAAAATAAGGAGCAATATAACTACCAGATATTGTGATTTTTAAAATACTGTGCAAATGCAAGATAGAGTTATTGGCATTGAGATCATGGAAATAACCCCATAAGATCCATCTGTAGGGGAAATGCGCTTTGATGTGTACACGAGAATAAATGCATGCTTAGCATCCTGCCCAGGGAACCCAGAGCACCCTTCTGCCTCGCTCGGTCAGAGAGGGGTTTTCAGGCTGTTTCTGCTGCCAGTGCCTGTCCTAGGCTTTGCCATGGGGGCCTGTCCTTCCTGTGAAATGGAAGTGATACCTCCTCCCCCTTTCTCATAAAGCTAATGGGGAGAGGAGATGAGGGTTTCCCTTCAGAGTTCCCCAAGAGGTAGCCAGGAATTATAGCACAACAGAACCCGTGTTCAGGATAACAGCCCTGGTGCTGAAAGACTCAAAACTTCCCAGAAAGTCTGAACTGTCTCTCCCTCCTGCTGAGTGAGTGGCTGTCTCTCCTCCTCCCTGAGTGAGCGGCTGTCTCTCCTCCTGCTGAGTGAGCGGCTGTCTCTCCTCCTTCCTGAGTGAGCGGCTGTCTCTCCTCCTTCCTGAGTGAGCGGCTGTCTCTCCTCCTTCCTGAGTGAGTGGCTGTCTCTCCTGTTGAGTGAGCGGCTGTCTCTCCTCCTCCCTGAGTGAGCAGCTGTCTCTCCTCCTTCCTGAGTGAGCGGCTGTCTCTCCTCCTCCCTGAGTGAGCGGCTGTCTCTCCTCCTGCTGAGTGAGCGGCTGTCTCTCCTCCTGTGAGTGAGCGGCTGTCTCTCCTCCTGCTGAGTGAGCGGCTGTCTCTCCTCCTGTGAGTGAGCGGCTGTCTCTCCTCCTTCCTGAGTGAGCGGCTGTCTCTCCTCCTGCTGAGTGAGCGGCTGTCTCTCCTCCTGTGAGTGAGCGGCTGTCTCTCCTCCTGTGAGTGAGCGGCTGTCTCTCCTCCTGTGAGTGAGCGGCTGTCTCTCCTCCTGCTGAGTGAGCGGCTGTCTCTCCTCCTTCCTGAGTGAGCGGCTGTCTCTCCTCCTTCCTGAGTGAGCGGCTGTCTCTCCTCCTTCCTGAGTGAGCGGCTGTCTCTCCTGTTGAGTGAGCGGCTGTCTCTCCTCCTCCCTGAGTGAGCAGCTGTCTCTCCTCCTTCCTGAGTGAGCGGCTGTCTCTCCTCCTTCCTGAGTGAGCAGCTGTCTCTCCTCCTTCCTGAGTGAGCGGCTGTCTCTCCTCCTCCCTGAGTGAGCAGCTGTCTCTCCTCCTGTGAGTGAGCGGCTGTCTCTCCTCCTTCCTGAGTGAGCGGCTGTCTCTCCTCCTGCTGAGTGAGCGGCTGTCTCTCCTCCTGTGAGTGAGCGGCTGTCTCTCCTCCTGCTGAGTGAGCGGCTGTCTCTCCTCCTGTGAGTGAGCGGCTGTCTCTCCTCCTGTGAGTGAGCGGCTGTCTCTCCTCCTGTGAGTGAGCGGCTGTCTCTCCTCCTGCTGAGTGAGCGGCTGTCTCGCAGCCCCTCTCTGCCCGGGAACAAAGGTACATCATCGCCTCCATCGCAGAGCATAAACAGAGTCCCCGCTGTTCCATCCTGAGTGCAGGTTGCCTTCGGACCTTTTGACAATATCGAGGCACTGTCCTCAGAGAGTTGCTAGGATTGTGCCACTGGCTCGCTCGGAGTTGAACAGCCGTTCGTGGCCCAGATGCCCCCTAGGTCTGCAGTGAGGCACAGTCATCTTCCTCTCGGAGGGAGGAGTCCACTGGCGTGGTGGCTCCGATGAGTCCCCGCGAAGCTTCACTGTGGCTGAGGAGCTGCGGCAGCAGCGCGCAGGGCTGGCGGGAAGGACGCCAGGCAGAGGCTGGGGCAGGAGCCTCCCCAGCGGGGCGGAGGGCACGGAGCCAACGTCCCCCAGCGGGAAGCCTGGCTGCCTGTGGGATCCGTCACAGGGTTTTCACTCAGTTGTATGCTCAGTTCCAGCGGACACACACGTCGTGTTGGTTTCGGGGGACAGCACGGTGGTCAGACTGTAACTCACAGAGCCGTCACCCTCTACGTCTAGTGCCCACGAGGCCCCATACATGGCTTTTGTTCTGCTGGTTCTTTGATTTTTAGATTCAGTTGTTGAAACTGTGTATTTATTGCCCTTTTATTGTTCTTACCTGAGGCTGGTCACACAGCTGCAAGACCAACCATGGATTAGACTCCAGAGTAGACACCAAGGACCCTCACACCCTTCCTTCCGCTGAGCGGCGCTGACAGCTGTGTGTCCTGCCCGATGCCTCAGGCACCCACAGTAACGGCATTCTGGGGCCAGGGGAGAACACAGGCTGCCCGGGTCCTTGCCCTGCCCCCAGGGCCCCAGGATAAGCAGGAACCGCCACATCCCTCTCTCCCTGGGCACGGAGAGGGAGGACAGCGCACACAGCCTGCGCCCAGCTGCTAAAGCCAGCCTGGTGCTGAGGAGCCATGGCTGCAGGCACCTTCTCCAAAGCAAAGCAGCTCCCAGAAGCACAGACACCGGGACACCAGTTCTCCCTCCCACGTCCGCCCGGGCAGTGCTGGCTGAGCTGTGCCCACAGACATCCCTGCTCACAGCACCCACACACACCCCTGCTCACAGGCCCACACACACCCCCGCTCACAGGCCCACACACACCCCTGCTCACAGGCCCACACACACCCCCGCTCACAGGCCCACACACACCCCCGCTCACAGGCCCACACACACCCCTGCTCACAGGCCCTGATAGCTTCCTTCCATCATGGCAGCTGGGAGGTGAGTGCGCCTGTGGACTGATCGCTGTAGTAAAGTCCCTCTCTCTTGGCCGCAGGGAGAGGTCGGCAGGGAAATGTACATCGTGAAGCAGGGGCAGCTGCGGGTTCTTGGAGGCGCCGATGCTGCTCAAGTCCTGGCCACTCTGACAGCGGGGTCGGTGTTCGGAGAGCTCAGGTACGGGAAGGCCCCCACACCTCAAAGCCTGCATTTGTCACAAAAGAGAGATCTTAGCTCCTAACACATGGATGGTCCCTCTTCATGGTATTAAAGGTCTGACTGTGAGCATTGGGAAGGCGTGGACTCGGCACACTCCCAGGTGCCCTGGCCTTCCCCAGAGACCTGTCCGGTGGCTCTGTCCAGTGGCTCTGTCCGGTGGCCCTGTCCGCTGGCCCTGTCGTGCTGAGGCCCCAGTCTGTTCGCAATGGGAGGCTGAGCAGGTGCTGGAAGGAGGGAGGGAGAGCACCTGGTGTGGAGGCAGCGAGTGATGAGAGCGCAGCTGTGGGGCCAGAGTCCACAGCTTTGCCCAGCACTTCCGGCTCTGTCCGTGCTCCTTCCTTCTCTCATCCTGTTTCTGCATCTTAAAAACTACAATAATAGTTGAACTTACCTCAGAGAGATGACAGATGGGTTAATTATTATTATGCTATCCAACATCTATTAAGAGCTCAATAAATATTAACTATTCTTATTATTATTTACTATTGACCAGGACAAGTTTATCCCCAAGAATAAGGAGATCTAGGCATTTTGTAGGTTAGACACTTCCATACATGTTATTGTATTTAAACGTACTCACTTATTCATCCAACATATATCCACTGCATGCTTAGTGCCTGCTAGATTACAAGCATGGCCCCAAACTGGGAGATAGACTGTAAACACGGGAATCCGGTGCTGCCCTCACAGATTATTTTCTGGAAAAAGAGACTGATGTGTGATGCAGGCTACGCACAGAGTGGTGCTCCGTGGCGCCTGGAGAGACTTCCTTATTTCACTGGGTTTGCAGCAACAGGCTGTTCCTCTGCATGGCTCTAAGCAGTCCCAGAAAACAACAGTCCTCCTTCAGTGTCTGCTAATGAAACCATTTTCTCTGGGCCTGTTTATTTGCTCACTGCTCACCGCTCATCACCCCTCGCCCCAGCTGGGCTGGCCTCCTCTCCTCCTCACTTTCCCAACATCCAGGAAATAAAGGAAAGATGCTTCGACTTAAAGTCAGGTCTGGTCTTGGATTTTAATTTCAACAAGACTCATAGGCATTGCTCTTAAATAAGCCCCTTTCCTGATGCTGGACCTCAGTGTCCATGGCGGAGAGGACAGGTAAGAGAGAACCTGCCTGTCCAGGGTGTCCTGGTCACTGATGTAGGACATTGTTAGCTGTTTGACTCCAGACAGTTTTTCTGCTTCTTTGTTGGTGGACAGAGTGTTTTCCAGCCAGAGTATCCCAGCAGAGTCCTTCCCTGGCACCTGGAGGGTGGAAATGAACAGGGATGGAAACGATTCAATGGCTCGTTACTCTTCTGTCCTTCCTCATGCTTTTCACCTAGCTTCTTCTTTGTTCATCCTCTTGCTCTCAGGCCAGTTCACATCAGAAACCAGGACCTGCTGTGGGGAAAGGGCTGTGTGCTTTGTGCCTGCGCAGTCGAAGCTCTAACGCGACAGGAATCCAGGCATGGGGTTTTTCTCAGACAAACAGGAAAACGTGCTTGCCTTGCAATAGTTCCATTTACACACACACACACAGCTTTCATGTTGCCCTACTCCCAATGCGTACCTGGCTTTTGGACACACAGGTCCTCTCACACTAAATGTATCTGGCCCCGCCATCGCACCTGTGAACACCATGCTGGGATGTTCAGCTCAGGTCAGCTCAGCGCAGGGGCCTCCCTGGCTGAGGAAACGTGACATCTGGGGGTGGCTGTGAGGGTTTGGGGACAGATGGGCATTTGGATCAGTGACTGAGTGCAGATGGCCCTCAGAGAGGTGGGACCTGCATCTGCTGAGGCTGAAAGACCAGGAAGGCGGAGTGAGGAGAGTGGAGTGCACGCTCACTGCCCATGCTGAGACGTCCCCCTTCTCTGCCCTTTGACATGAGCCATGAGCACTCCTGGGTCCTGGGCTCTTGACCCCAGACCTGACTTAGCCCACCAGCTTCGTTCTCCCCTCAGCTTTCCTGGTTCCCAGCCTGCTTACGGCAAAGTACACACTCCGGCATCTGGGAGCCAGTTACATTACATACGCACATGTACCTTCCTCCTGCACAAAGTTAGCACATTTGTTGCGAGTTAGTTATATAACACAAATTCAGGTTCAAAAGTTCTCAGCCAGAAATTTACCTGTTAGCACCATTTTCACAATTGAATATCAGGAGTCCATAAGCACTGTCTGCCTAAAGATGTTCAGACACTTACAGCAGGTGCTCCCAGTGGCCTGCCTCCTAACAGGGAGACAAGGAGCTGCTCCGAGGCACACTTAATAAATGACTGGTGGCATCTCCTCCCCAAGCCTGTGTCCTTTCCAGAAACCGCACCGTGCTCTCAGAACTCTCCTCTGCCCAGCCTCACTGTGCTGACAACACCCAGCCCTCAGTGGCCGCATGATGGCCGTGAGAACCAAAAAGGTCCTTAGGTTTGTGTCTGAGGTCCCGGCACACAGAGGAGGATCTAGAATTGGAGCCAGTCCTTGTTTCCTGGACACTAATCATTAGTCCCGGGTGTCCCCAGCGATGCTCCTTCTGAAACTGTGTGGGATCCTCTCACTCCGCTGCTTAATGAGTGAAGCTTTCTATCGTGGAATGCTAGAGAAGTGCTTGCAGAGGGGAGTGCTATTTTAAACAGTGCTGAGAGAGTTTGGGCAACATGCATTTGGCAATTACTTTGTTCAAATACTCATCAAGCACTGCAAATGTGTAACCTGTAGGCAAGGTTAATTAAAGCTGGAGAAATCTAAAAGTAACCTGGCATTTAAACATGTAATTTCCATTCTGTTGTCATAGTCTGACAGCACAGAGACACTCTCAGGCCCAAATTAAGCTCCCGTGGCCACCTAGCTCTGGCTGACCTCTGCACCCTGTGTCCAAGGTGACAGGTGGGAATGGAATAGGCTCATCCAAGCATCGAGTCTTCAAATATTAACATCCATTCCATGGAGAGAAAGGCAGGGAGATAGATAGAAAGTTGGGTAAATACATGACTGAAGAGATGATTATGGTGATAGATGATAGATAGGTAGGTGAATAATAGATAATGATAGATAATAGAAAGATTGATTAACGGATGATATGTAGGTAAGTAAATAGATAGATAGGTAAATAAGTAATAGATTGGTGAATGATATATAGAGATTAAGTAATGGATAATAAATAGGTAAGTAAATAGGAAAATAGATAAATAGCTAATATATTGATTAATGAATGTTATATGGATAAATAGATGATAGGTGATAGATAGATAGATAGATAGATAGATAGATAGATAGATAGATAGATAGACAGATGATAGATAGATAAAAAATGTATTTTGCTTAAAGAAAAGGTGAAGGCAGAGAGTGTCTTGGGAGAACCTCAGGAAAGGACGGAAATGTCCATGTTTTTGCCAAGGAGTGATACGTTTAAAATGTGGAACAAAGAGATTAGTGTTGACATGGCCAACGTGTATAGTTCCAAGTGCACACTTTCTGTGTTGGAGGAGTAACTTCACTCTGAGCGGCCTGGTGGGGCCTGCGCCACATTCAGTGTGCAGTGCAGGTAGAAGCCCTGTCTGGGCCTCACGGGGCCTAGCACTAGGTTCTCTCCTTTTCTGCCTTTAATGGCGCATTCCATGTGATCCCGTCTTCTCTCCTTCCTTAGCCCAGCAATTGTACTCCTTTCAAAAGCTTCAGTGGTGGCCCTAGAGTTTGCAGTCCACATTTTAAATGGAGTCGAGCTCCCTTCACATAACACTGGACTGCTTACACGTGTGTGCAGCCTCGTAACGGTTCCCCATTCTTCCCTCCAGCCTCAGGACATGAGTGGTCCTTGCTCTTACCCACGTGCTGGAGTTACCTTTTAGATCAGTTAAGATTAAGAGAAATGAAATATTTTAGTGTCACTTTACCTCCATTTGCTCCTTCTCCCTGACTTCCATTCTCTTCGAAGACTCGCCTTTCTAACCGTATCATTGTCCTCCCTCGTGAAGAACTTCCTTCAGCATTTCTTGCAGAGTGGTTCTGCTAATGTTGTCATTCCTCATTTTTGTTTTTCCTGACAATCTTTGTGTCTCCTTCACTTTCAAAGGACAATTTCACTGCACAAAGAATTGTGGGTGATCATCCCACTCTCTTCTCACTTGCACAGTTTGAGGGAAAAAGTCTGCTGTTGCAGTTATTATCTTTGTTCCTCCAGCTCTTTTCAAGGTTTTCTTTATTTTTGGTTTATTACCATTTAATTATTATATGTCTAGGGATAGAGTTTCTTGGGTAATAGTTTTTATGCTCAGAAATGCCTGAGTTTTCTGGATCTGTGGTCTGGTGTCTGTCATTAATTTTGGAAACTTCTTTGCCGTCATTACTTCATGTATTTCTTTACTATTAGAGAATGGTGTTTGCTTCTCTGCAGACCACAGGAACATTCTGAAGGTCCCCAGTGCCTGACTAGTTTGTTCACAATTAGCAGCCAGTGGGAAGCTCCCTTTCGGCAGCAGCAGCTGGAGGAGGGCACATTGTCTACAGTCAGCCCTCAGGCTAAGCGTCCTGCAGCTATACACACACACACACACACACACACACACACACACGACTGTGCTTATTCGGTGGCCTTCTTTCTCCGGGTCTGACTAGTTGACTCTGAGACATTCAGTCTGTGTTATCATAGCCAAAAGTGGTGTTCATTTTTGAACATTTGAGATATGTTTTTTCTTGCCTTGGTTTCAAAGATCAAATCTTATTTTCCAAGTTACTAGTGAATGATAGTATTTTTGTTCACTTGGTGTGTGTTTTTGTTGTGTTGGTGTTTTTTTGTTTGGTTGTTTGTTTGTGGGGGGGGGGGGGAGCTGTTCACCTGTTTTATTCATTTTATTCACTTTGTTGGTTACTCCCCAAATGCAAAACTCTCAGCTATGTCTCTGAGGAACATAAATCCCAGAATTCAGTGACATTTGGGATGTTGTATGCGAGTGACTTGGCTACAGAGCAGTTGGGATACTGAAAAACGAGGTGGTCTGGGAGGTAAGGATGGGGAGACATGGGAGTCACCTGTGTAATCAGGCATCACCGAGATTTGATGGCTGCGCAGTCAGAGCCTGTAGGAAGACAGAAGGTGCACTCCAGCCAGGTAGCTAGGAAGCCTTAGTAAAGGGAAGAGGGACAGAAGGGAGGGAGAATCTAAGAGCATTTCCAGGCTGGGGTGGGACAGGGGCGGGCAGTCACCAGAACCCTGTGGGCCTGTTAGGCCAGGAGGCTCGGGAGCTCGGAATTGTGGGAACAGCCTTCTCACCTGGTCCTGGGGAAGGCGAGAGGAATGCTGCAGCCCCACTGCCTGCGCCCCTACTTATTCTGGTGGTCCTCCCCGGGGGCCCCGCAGAGCGGAGGCCCGCCGCAGGGGTCAGCCTCCTGTGCAAACGGGGAGCAGTGGGTCCAGAAAAACAAAGAGGGGACACAGTCCAGACTGTGCTCCTGGGACCTGGCGGAGTCCCACAGGCGCTGAGGGGCCCAGTGCCTGATGGGAGGCCGAGCGGGGCTCAGTGGGCTGAGCTCTCGCCAACAGGGAGCCGCCTCTGCAGCAGAGGATGGTTAGGGTTTGATTTATTTTTAAGATTTTGGTGGGGAAAGAGGAAGACTGCCTCCACTATCTCTCTCTGTGTCTCTGTGTCTCTGTCTCTTTCTCTCTTTCTCTCTCTCAGCCTCCTGGCAGCTACAGGAAGCCGCCGGACTGCCAGCGTGATGGCCCAAGGCTTCGCCCACCTTCTCGCCCTGGACAGGAAGGCCCTCCGAGAAACCCTGGCGCAGTACCCGGACTCGGAAAAGCTCCTCTTGGAGAAAACGAGGTGCGCCCGGCCCTCCTAGAGGCTTCGCTCTCCATCCCCGGGGGGGGGGGGGGGGGGGGGGGGGGCGGGCAGCCTAGTCCGCAGGCACACGGAGCCATGCCGTGGGCCATGCGGGTGCCCCCAACCCTACCCCCCTCACACGCCTCCCCACAGGGCGCTGCTCCGGGAGGCGGCTCCAGCCTCAGCAGCGACCTCTCCTACGCAAGGACTTGCCTCCCTCTTCCCCCCAAGACCAGACACCCGAGACTTGCGGACTCTGCCCGGAGCAGCAGAGGCGCCCCGCGCGGCTGCTCAGACTGCAGAGAGCGGACCGCGCAGGTGCGCAGGGGATGCAGCCCGGGAGGCCTGGCCCAGAGCACCCCCACCTACCCAGCCCCCCACCATCCAGCTCCCACTTACTGGCTCAGGGGAGTTGGTTGGAGAAGAGAGACTCCAGTTTCTCCCTGAGGCTCCCCCACAAGCTTTTGAGGGAAAACCACACTTTCTATAGTATTTTTATGGTGTTCAGTTAATACTTTTTATTTAAAAACTAGAGACCGGTGCACAAAATTTGTGTACTGGTTTGGGGGGGGGGGCGGTCCGGGAGCCCTTGGGGGATGTCCAACTGCTGGCTTAGGCCTGTTTCGGTGGGAAGCGGGCCATGCCACCCTTAGCACTGCTGCAAAGGTGGGAGAGGCTCCCACCACCACCGCTGCACTCACCAGCGGCGAGCCCAGCTTCTGGCTGAGCAGTGCTCTCCCTGTGGGAGCGCACTCACCACCAGGGGGCGGCTCCTGTGTTGAGTGGGATTGGGATGAAACTGGCTCTCCGATTGCAAGGGTCCCAGATTGCAAGAGGGCACAGGCAAGGCTGAGGGACCCCACTGGGCTGGAAAGCAATATGGGAGGTTGTCCAGCTGGGGAGAGACTTCGGGAGGGCTTCAGGGCATGTCCAGCCCAACTTGCTCAGTCCTGATCAGCCAGACCCCAGCAGCAAGCTAACCTACCAGTCAGCATCTGCCTCCTGGTGGTCAGTGCACATCATAGTGAGTGGTTGCACAACCTTAGCATATCATTAGCATATTATGCTTTGATTGGTTGAACGGACGACCAGATTATTGGACACTTAGTATATTAGGCTTTTATTATATAAGATATTTAAAATGCTATTGTCATAAAGTAACTAAGTAAATATTTTAAAAGTGAAGCAAGGAGGCCTTTGGCACCTAACTTAAAGAGTGGGGAAGAGGATGCTGGGGGACGGAAACCTGGCCCAGCCTGCAATGCCCGCTCCCTGTGCCTGCAGCTCAGCCATGCACTCGGGGCCAGCGCGGCACCCCATCAGCCGCATCCAGATCAGCCCTGCCCTGTGGCCACCCATGGGCACTCCCACTTCAGTGTCCTTGGTTATGATTTCAATACCAGCTCTTTACAACTGCTTCTTCCAGGAAAGCAGCGAGTCCCCCGCAGGAGGAGAGGGCAGAGGATGAGGGTGTGAAGATGAGGAAGAGCTGACACCAGGCAGTTCTGGACGCAGAGCAGACACTGTCCCACAGAGGACAGGCTCCCATCAGTCAGAAGGGCAGCGTCCCCAGCTGAGCTGGTCGCCTCTCCTGCACCACCCTGGCCCCTGTGGGTGAAGAGGAGGTGCTGACCATGCAGTCAGGGAAAGGACTCTGAACGAGCATCCAAGAACCTCAGAGCACCCTCGCTGGTTCCCAAAGACACTGTCCCAGGATGTGGCTTCCACTCGCGAAGGGCCCTGAGAAGCCACAGGCCAATCAGAGCTTCATTTTTCTGTTGTTTTTTATTACCATTATTATTATTAAACTAGTGGCCCGGTGCACAAAATTCATACACATTAAAAGGGAATTAATTAGAGGAAATATTTTAATATTGCTATTTGCCCTTTCTCTATAATAGAAGTGCCAGAGATAAAAGAAAATTAGTAAAATGTATATGAAAATCTCTCTCCTGTCAGAGTCTGAGGCTCACCGTGGGACCCAGAATCAAGTCGCTGCCCACCCGTGCATGCCTCGAAATTGTGCAAGACCCATACCTGGCCAGCCCAACCCCCATCAAGCTCTGCAAGGCAGGAGGCACAGCCTCAGGTTCCCCAGCCTGGCCTTAGGTCCCCCAGTCCCAGGGTGGGGGGCACAGCCTCAGGTCCCCTGTGAAGCCCTGCCAGGTGGGGGGCATGGCCTCAGGTTCGTGAGGGCACGAGGGTGTGAGGGCGTGATGACCATTTGCATATTAGCTCTTTATTGTATAGGATTTGGGGGGCTTTGTTGCTAGGACCTCCTGAGCGTGTGACTTTACTCATGGCAACAAGATTTAGTAAGAAACAAGTGCTGTTCTCTGCTGTCAGGAGCTGTGTTCAGCTAATTGAATGTGGCAGGGTTTTCTCCTTCCACTTTTCTTGCTGTTTCTTCCCTTCATTTGATTGGCTTGGTCTTGGCTCTGACTCTCACCAACCTTTTCCCTTAAAAGCACGTTTTGTTTTAAGGCCTGTGTGGCTCTGCTCACCTCTCTTACACATCGTGCAACAGCCCATTGCAGGGAGTCCCGGAGGGCGGGGGGCTATGATGCTTTCACTCAAAGGAGGTGAAGGGTCACCAGATGTCAGCTCCCCTGGCTGCTGGGCCTGAGGGACAGCAGTGGGGGAGCTGCAAGTCGGATAGGATGGGTCCTATGGATGTGAGCTTCCCTGAGAGCAAGGGGTCAGCATGACTCACGGCCTCAGGGACATCGCCAAAGCAACATGTTAGGTGCTCGTGGCCTTTTCTGAAGAATCAGATGACAGTGTTTTCCCTCAAACCTTCTGATTGACTGATCTGGCTCCACACACTCACAAGAGAAGCAACCAGATCGCTCCAACTTCACAGAGGCGGAATTACACCTCTCAGGACGTGCCTCAAGCATCTGCTTCAGGAGGTGCAGATCTGAGCTCATCTTTGCAGCATTAGCAAGAAGTGACAAGGGCAAGAAAGCAGACAGCACATGTGTCAGACGGACACAGCCTACAGTTTGTGGAACCCACATGCACAGCTGTTTACAACATCTCCCAGCAAATCCAGTGCACTTTGGGAAGCTGTCCCTTGAGTCAGTTCACATTAGCATCACAACCCGCCTCGTGCTACGAGGAGGCTAGAGCCCGGGCTGATGTCGGAGTTAGAAACACATACAGACTTCATTCTAATGAATGTCATGTGTGTCCAAGGTTTGGTTCTGTAGAAGCCCAGAGGATGGTCATTGCAGCAGCACTGTGCTGAGAGGCTGTGACAATGCCATCAGCCAACGCCCACCACCCAAATGCACCCAGCTAACCAAGGATAAGTCAATCACTGGGATACAGTGTACAATTTGGTAGTCACTGATTTTTAATCCAATGTTAAAGTACCCTAAAACCATGATAGCTATTATAAAAGGTTGGTTGGTATTTTCAAGTTTTAAGGGAATGCATAAAAATTGTGAAGTAATACCTGTTAAAAGAGAATTTGCATGTAGAAAAGATGAAAATAGGAGAACCAAGATAGAGGTGTAGGTAAATATCAGTACTTGCAGCCTCCCATAACCACAAAATAAATAACTAAAATACAGAACAACCGTCATTCAGAACCACCTGAACTCTAGCTCTGTGTTCAGCAAACTGCAGCTCAAGAGTCTCATGCGGCTCTTTGGCCCTTTGAGTGTGGCTCTCCCACAAAATACCACTGCCTGGGAGAGTCTATTTTGAAGAAGTGGTGTTAGAAGAAATTTAAGTTTTAAAAAATTTGGCCTCAAAAGAAATTTCAATCGTTGTACTGTTGATATTTGGCTCTGTTGACTAATAAGTTTGCCAACCACTGCTCCAGCTGAATGGAAGTCCTACAACTAGATGAGTAAAGAAGGAAGTACATTGAAACTGGCAGAAGGAGCAGAGGTGCAGAATAGGCTATTCCGACCCCCATGTGTGGCATTTTTGTAATTGAGAGGGATATCTTGGCGTTGAGGCCTCCCATGAGAAGCAGGGAGTCTGAGCCCCACACCAGACCCCAAGCACAGGGTTTCAGAGCTGGGAAGAGAAGTTCCCATAACTTCAGATATAAAAGCCAGAAAAGATTGTGGCTGAGTGACATGGAGTCAGCCAGAGACCTAGGCAGTTCCTCTTAAAGGGCCGGTGCATAAACCTACATGGTTTCCCTTCCTCTGAACTCCAGCACCAGGTGGCAGCTTTGAAGGATCCATGGACATATGGGGAACATGGGGCAGCTTCCTCCCAGACAAGGATGCTCCAAAGGGTTATTGTTGTGCTGGGACCTCCCCCTGTCACAGAGCTGACTAGGAGTCATATATGAGTTTCCATCAACTTGGTCCACACTGTTTGCTCCACCCTAGTGATTCTCTGAGACCCCATCCTATCCAATTTGCAGCCCCACCCAAGCTGTTTGCAGCTGCTCTTCCATATGGATGGCCTGTCCTGACTTTCCTAAATTCTCTCAAATAGCAGCTGGCACCAGCATGCCCCAAACCTATCAATAAGAGGCCCAAGACCTGGCCCAAGCACCAGTCTGCCTTGCTTCACAGTTGGGCCTCACCTGGCCAATTCCAAGACCAATACAAGTAGCAGCCATCTGCATATCTCTCTGTAGCTCCTGCTGGATAACCCCGGGAGGCCCCAGAACCTGTACACCCAGTGGACAGCTTCAGACCATAACAGATTACAACTATACACATCCACAAGCAATTCGCTCTAGGGACAGATTCAGCATCAAAGCCCCACAAAGCAAGTCCTGCTCCATAGAGATGCCTCCTGCACAGCAGCTCTCCCACTGTAGTTTGTGGCTGGTCCTCACAGCCAATGGGCCTGGAGGTCAGTTCCTCCCAGTGATGCCAACAGTAATCAAGGCTCAACTACAAAAGACAGTGTACACAGCACACACAGGGGTGCTCCTAGAGAGACCAGCTCAGGTGACTGGGGCTGGAGGGGTTAAACCACTGGGCCCTACAGGACACCAACTACACAAGCCACTCTACTATTATAATTCCAGGAGACATAACAGCTCTACCTACCATATTTTCCGGCGTATAAGACGACCCCCTAATTTTACAGTTAAAACATAGGTTTAGGCCTATATTCACTGTATAAGATTACACCCCACTTCCGTGGCAACACCAGTTCTTTTTTTAATAGACAGCCTCTCTGACTCTGGCCAATCTGAGCAGGCTTTTTTTCATTTCAAACGTCGTCTTATACACCGGGAAATATGGTAATACATAGAAACAAACACAGGGAAGTAGTCCAAATGTCACAAATGAAAGAAATGGAAGCAAGCAAACTTCTGGATACAGAATTCAAAACAATGGTTACAAAGTTGCTCAAGGATCTTAATGAGGGCTTCAGGGAACTTAGACTTTCAAGGATCTTAATGAGAATTTCAAAGACATGAAAAAGACCAGTCAAAAATTAAGCATACACTAATTGAAATAAAGAATAATTTACAGAGATCCAACAGTAGAGCAGAGGATTCTGAGAATCAAATCAAGAATTTGGAATATGAAGAATCAAAAAACACCCAATCATAAGAGCAAAAAGAAAAAAATCCAAAAATATGAAGCAAGAGTAAGGATCCTCTGGGACAACTTCAAGCATGCTAACACCCACATTATGGGAGTGCCATAAAGAGAAGAGAGAGAGCAAGATATTAAAAACCTATTGACAGAAAACTTCCCCTACCAGGTCAAAGAAATAGACTTACAAGTTCAGGAAGCACAAAGAGTCTCAAACAATAGGAACTCAAAGAGGCCCACACCAAGACACATCATAATTAAAATGCCAAGCATTAAAGAGAGAATCTTAAAAGCAACAGGAAAACAGTTACCTACAAGGGAGCACCAATATGACTATCAGCTGATTTCTCAACAGAAACTTTGCAGGCAAGAAGGAAATTGCAAGAAATATTCAAAAAATAAATGAATAGCCAGGACCTACAACCAAGATTACTCTACCCAGCAAAGCTATCATTCAGAATTGAAGGTCAGATAAAGAACTTTATAGACAAAAAAAAAAAAAAGATAAAGGAGCTCATCACCACCAAACCAATATTACATAAAATGTTAAAGGGTATTCTTTTCTTTTTTTTTTTTTTTTTAATATTTTACTGATTTTTTACAGAGAGGAAGGGAGAGGGATAGAGAGCTAGAAACATCGAAGAGAGAGAGACATCGATCAGCCGCCTCTTGCACACCCCCTCCTGGGGATGTGCCCGCAACCAATATATAATACATGTCCTTGACTGGAATCGAACCTAGGACCCTTCAGTCCGCAGGCCAATGCTCTACCACTGAGCCAAACCGGTTTCGGCTGAAGGGTATTCTTGAAGAAGGAGAAGGAGTAGGAGGGAGAGGAGGAGGAGGAGGAAAAGGAGTGAAAAAAATATGAACAATAAAATGGCAATAAATATATATATCAACAATTGAATCTAAAAATCAAAATAAATGAACAAGAAATCTAATGAACAAAACAAACTGATGAATAAAATAGAACCAGAAGTATGGAAACATGGAACAGACTGACGAATCTCAGAAGAAGGGTGGTGGGGGTGGTGGGAAGAGATTAACCAAAGAATTTATATGCATATATGCATTACTTATGGTCTCAGACAATAGGGAGGTGAAGGCCTGGGGCAGGTCGGGAACCAGGTGAAAGGGGCAATGGGTGGGGTGTGGGACTTCTGTAATACTCTCAGCAATAAAGATTTTTTTTAAAAAAGAAAATGTGGAAAAGGGCTTGAAAAGAGTCTGATAATAGGAAAAAACAAAGGAAAGAATCCTTCACCCTGTGAAGAAATTAATATAGAATACTGTTGCAACTTTATGCTCTTTCTTTTGCTTATTTCTCCTCTAAATACCCTATTTCAGATACTATCATCTCCATTCTCAATCACTCAGTCTCAGACCTAAGAGTAATTAGCACCCCTTCCTTTGTTTACAGTGTCCTCAAGTCCTTTTTCCTTCTTATATCTTTCTATTTATCCATTACTTCTCAGTTCCAATGCTAACACCTCACTGTGTATTTTCTGTTCAAGTATACATTTGCTTTCACCTACAGCCTGTGCTAATCAGTATTCTAGCGTCTCAACTGCATAGCCATGGGAAAATCTGATCTTCCTAACACACCGCTGTCCGTCCATTCGGGCAGCTGGATCAGTACCACAGCGGTGGCTTAGAACCACAGAGGCTGGTTCCCGGCAGCTCCTGCTCGCTGAGCCTCACGGGCTGGAAGTGGCTTCCCTGAGGCTGACGCCCGCAGGGCCGAGCGCTGCCCAGGGGGCCGGGATCTCAGCGCTGAATCGGGGAGGAGGCACCAGCATTCCCACCACGGCCAGTCCTGGACCCGGGACTTCCCTGCTTGGGCCTTGAGCATCCCTCCAACTGATTAAATCTTTTTTTCCCTTTTTTTTTTAAATTAAATTATTATCTGTGTACATATCTTACCATTGCCCCCCCATACATACCCCTGATTAAATCTTACTTATCCACATTAACTACCACGCCCCCGCCAGACCCCCCACGGAAGCGAGTCTTCTTACTCCTTCCAGAGTGGCCACCTACCTTTCTCCCCAGCACTCGTCCCGGGGCCTAGCGCGATGGGGCATCGTCTCCCTCCCTCACTTGTCTCTTCCCTGTTTTCCACAGACATCCATGCACGATGGGTTCTAACTCAGGAGCTGTCTTTGCCACCGCACAGCTCCTCTGTCCCCTGATTTCTGCTTAATTGTAAAGAATACCAAGGCAGAGGCCAGCTCTCACACCTTATCTGCATAGAAACGAGAGCCCAGATGTTTGTAAAGGGAGCGAGCATATTGATAGGAATTCATGGATGCAAATGAACGGGCAATCCACACAGAAGAGGCTCACTTCCTTGCTCAACAAGCACCTCAGGACACGAGAACAGAATTGCCTCTGTCCACCACGTGGGCGGAGGTCTGAACCAGGTCATAGAAGCAGGTGCGTGCTGGGCACCCATGCTGGCCGACACCTGAGGGTTCAGGGCTGCCTCGGACACAGCCCAGAGAAGTCCCCGCCACCGCGGGAGAGAGGGCGGACACAGCTGTGCACACGGGGGAGGGCCTGCGAGGGCGGAGAGGACCGCCGCAGCCCAGCGCGGAGGCCGGCCCTTCAGCGCCTGATCTGCCCGCCAGCCTCCAGGAGCACCGTGTTTCCCGGCGTATAAGACGACACTGAGTTCTAGTGAAAAGCCTGCTCAGATTGGCCATTAAAAAAAGAGCTGGTGTTGCCTCGGAAGTGGGGGGTGGTCTTATACAGCGAATATAGGCCTAAACCTATGTTTGAACTGTAAAATTAGGGGGCCGTCTTAAGCGCCGGAAAATACGGGTAAGAAAATCAATTGCTGCTGCTGCACCTGGATAGGCGGGCAGCTGTTGACACCCCGATAGGCGGGCAGCTGTTGACACCCCGATAGGCGGGCAGCTGTTGACACCCCGATAGGCGGGCAGCTGTTGACACCCCGATAGGCGGGCAGCTGTTGACACCCCGATAGGCGGGCAGCTGTTGACACCCCGATAGGCGGGCAGCTGTTGACACCCCGATAGGCGGGCAGCTGTTGACACCCCGATAGGCGGGCAGCTGTTGACACCCCGATAGGCGGGCAGCTGTTGACACCCCGATAGGCGGGCAGCTGTTGACACCCCGATAGGCGGGCAGCTGTTGACACCCCGATAGGCGGGCAGCTGTTGACACCCCGATAGGCGGGCAGCTGTTGACACCCTGAAGGCCGCGCTGGCAGGCCAGGGCGCTCAATTCCGTGAATATGCTGGGAACGGCGCTGGTGGGAGGGAAAGGACAGAGGGGCAGGAAGGAGCCAGGGGACGTGGCGGGAGCCAAGGGGCCGCAGTAGGACCGGGGAGCAGCCGAGAGGGACAGTGAGCCCAGCCCGAGGCCCAGGTGCTCCGGTGCGCCGGCCTGCCAGAGGACAGCCGCTGTCCTGTCCCACATGTAGCCCCGGAGCGCTGACCAGCTGGCCCACCAAATCCCATAAACACGCTCTCCTCTCGGGGCCTGGTCTGACTCTGGCTCCCAGTGAGCAGGCCGAGCCCACGCTGATGTGAGCCCCAAGGCGGGGCACGGACGGGAGGCGGCAGGGCTAGGGGCACGGTAAAACGGGGTGGGAGACATGCTCCTTAATCAAAGCCATGTTCTGATTGGAACATGTTCTAAAGGTGGGTCTGTGCTTCTCCCCGGGCAGCATTGCTCGCAGCTGTGCTCAGTAAAAGCTGAGCGAGGGACCCCCAGCTGCAAGGTGGGGGGAGGGAACCACTCCCGTCCGCCTCCAGGTCCGCCCGGCCCGTCCTGCTGAGGTGCTGCTGAGAATCTGCTTCCCGTGCAGGCCCAGGCCCAGGCTCATCCTCCATCCCTCCTCACTCCTCTCACTGAGGAGCGGCAGCCCCCAGCCCGGCACCCACCTGCAGCCTCTGCAGAGAACAGAAGGGGGGGCTGTACCCCTGGAGGAACACAAGGAAGCCACACCCAGTGAGGACGCTGGGAACCTTCTGGGGGTCACCGGAGTTCAGCGCTTTATTTATTTTATTTTTTTTAATAAATTTTTATTGTTCATATTATTACAAATGTTCCTTCTCCCCCCCCCCCCCCCCGCCGCAACCATTGCTCTCCTCCACCAGGTTCCCACCTCACCCTCTGCCCTTTCCCCACTCCCCATTGTCCTCATCCATAGGTGCACAGTTTATGTTCAGTCTCTTCCCACATCCCCCTCTCCCCTTTTCCCCAAGAATCGTCAGTTCACTCCCCTTCCATATCTCTGATTCTATTATATTCACCAGTTAATATTGTTCATCAGATTTTTTTTAATTTCCTTGGTTTTTAGATTCACTTGTTGATAGTTACGTATTTGTTGTTCATAATTTTTATCTTTATTTACTTTCTCTTCTGAAAGAACCCCCTTCAGCAATTCATATAATTCTGGTTTGGTGGTGATGAACTCCTTTAGCTTTTTTTTTATTAGTGAAGCTCTTTATCTGACCTTCGATTCTGAGTGATAGCTTTGCTGGATAGATTATCTTTGGCTGTAGGTTCTTACTATTCATCACCTTGAATATTTCTTGCCATTCCCATCTGGCCTGCATGGTTTCTGTTGAGAAATCAGCTGACAATCGTATAGGTGCTCCTTCATAGGTAAACTACCTTCTTTGATCTTGCTTCTTTTAATATTCTCTCTTTGTCTTTTGCTCTTGGAATTTTAATTATGATTTGTCTTGGTGTGGTCCTCCTTGGATTCCTTTTGTTTGGAGTTCTGTGCACTTCCTGGACTTGTAAGTCTAATTCTTTCCCCAGGTGGGGGAAGTTTTCTGTCACTATTACTTTCAGTATGTTTTAGATATCTTGCTCTCTCTCATCTTCTGGGACCCCCATAATTCTGATGTTGGCTCGCTTGAAGTTGTCCCAGAGGTTTCTTACATCATCTTCAATTTTCTGGATTCTCTTGCCTTCTAGCTTCTGCGGAGGAGTGTCTTCTGACTCTTTATGTTTCAACTCTTTGACTTGATTCTTGCGATCTTCCATTCTGTTTTTAGGACTCTGTATAATATTTTTTATTTCAGTCAATGTATTCTTTATTTCTTGTTGATCCCTTATCATTTCTTGTTGATTCCTTATTAATTCTAGTTGACCCCTTTTCATATCCTCATAGGTCTTATCCATCTTTTCTAGGAAATTCTTGAAAAACCTTATAAGCATAGATTTGAACTCTATATCCAGTTGCTTTTTGTCCTCCATTTCTTTCGTTTGTGATCTACTTCGTCTCAGCATTTTCGCAGCTTCCCTGAGTTGGTAGCCTTAAAAGTCTCTGTGTTCTGCTTGGATGGGGCAGGGTTTCAGGGTGGAGCCTACAGCTTTGGCTTCCGTCAGCCCCTCCCTATGCGGGTCCTTCAGTACTCGTTGCAAGTAAATAAAGCGCTGAACTCTGAGAGAAAGGTGCCCTCGATTTTCACCTGCTGCCAAACAGTCTATGCTCTCCCCCAATGAGCCCGGTATTGGGGTTCAGTTCAGTTGGAAGTGGAATTGGAGGTGGCGTTCAGAGCAGTGTGGAAGGGATTGCCCTGGCTTGCTCTTTCCCGCCAGGGCAATCCCTTCCATCCCTTCTCTGCGCACAATGTGCACGCCTCCAGGACCTCCTCTCGCTGCTCCCCCGGGGTTCCGCCTCGCAGCCCAGCTCCCTCTGTGTGAGCCTGAGTCCCCGGGGTCTGGCCTAGAACTGGGGTTCAGAGCAGTCGGAACTGGGGTCCAGCACAGTCGGAGTTTTATCTCCTTCCCGCTAGGGAACGCCAGCCAGGCACTCAGCCTCCCTCCTCTCCGGCTCCGTCCTCTCCGCGCGCCACGTGTCTCCGTACCTCAGGCTTTTACAGCTCCTCCACGCTTCCTTCTGGTTTTCTCCTTGCTTCTCGTTATAGAATTTCTAGTCAGTCTACTTTCCTGTAGTTCTGGGTAATGTCCACTTTATATTTTAGTTGTATTTTATTGAAATTGTTGTGTGCGGCTGCGGCTAGGTGTTTACCTGTCAGCTATCTTGGAACGACCTTCCTTCACCCTCAGCGCTTTAATTATGGTTGTTTTTTTACTGATTTCAGAGAGAGGGAGAGGGAGCGACGAAACATCAGTGAGAGAGAATCAATGATGGGCTGCCTCCTACATACCCCCTACTGGCGATCGAGCCCACAACCCAAGACCAGGAATGGTAGGGCGACCTGGTTCATAGATGAGCACTCAACCATTGCACCACACCGGTTGGGCGGGAGTTTAGCTCTTGAAGCACCACCTCCTAAGGCCCCCCACCCTTATCTTGGCCAAGACTCAAAACCCGGAGGTCCAGGGTCCCTGGAGACAGAGGCTTAGCGTCCTTCCCTCTCCTTCCCCACCTCCAACCTGCCCTCTTCTCTGGACCCCACAGTCCACAGTCATCAGCCACATGCCTTGCCAACAGGTTTCTGACTGTGCAGGTCTCTCTGGCTGCTCTTCCCACCCCCGGACCTGTGCCAGGCGTCGGTCCAGAGTGGTGCTGCCGCGGGCTGGCTGAAAGGGAGGTGCCCTGAGAAGATGGCCAGAGGGAAGAGGAAAGCAAAGTGTCTCAGCCGAGGCTCTACACTTCATGACAAATGAAGTAAAACAACGTCTCTTCATAGAAGTGAATATCCTTCTGTGGACCCAAGTGTTTATCCACCAGCAAGTTCCTCTGACTCTGAAGCCACCCCAAGTGCTAGTGCTCAGAAATTACAAAATGACCTCTTCTGTTCCTTTCATTGAAGCTTTCAAAACTCAGTCCAACTTTTAAGCTGTTCTCCAGTTTTAGCAAGTGCCAGCCAGCTCTGCTTCCATCCCCACACTGCATCCACCAGCTTTTGCACACTAGAACTCAGGGACTCAGAATCACATGAGTCTGCAGTTGCCAGTGGGGCTGGGTTCAGCTGGCAGTTCTTCTGGTCTTAGGTAATTCTGTTCCAGACTCAGCAGTTGGCTGGGGCCTGGGGGTTGAGGAAGTCTCAGCAGGACAGCTTGTCTCCAATCCATGTGGTCTCCCTCCTCCAAAGGCTAGCCGGGCATGGCAGCTGCACAGGGCTCCCACAGAGACAAAGCCGAGTGAGTGAGGCCTCAGGTCCAGGCTCAGAGTCTGTGCATCATCATCGCTATGCCTCGTTCTGTTAGCAAAGTCACTGCCAGGACCAGCCCAGGTTCAGGGGTGGAGAAGTGAGAGCCATCTCCTGACAGGAGGACTGCAAAGTCCCCGTACAGCAGGCGGGGTGGCCACCCAGGCAGGATTGCCCGGAGAAGCACAGGCACCAGGCGGTGGGTGACTGTTTATTATGGGTATGTCCCAGGCCATATTTAGCACATGCTTGTGCTAAACTTTATTTGGTTTATATAAATTCAATTTTAATTTGATGTCCTGGGCTTTTGTTTGTTAAATCTGGCAACCCTACACAAAGACCATGTTAAAAAAAAAAAAAAAAAAAAAAAGCAAAACCTTTATCTAAAGAGGTCACTTTGAACTTGATATTACTTTTAAAGTGTCAGCTACACCAAGTGTGATATTAAAAAGCGCTCGAGCCCTAGTTGGTTTTGCTCAGTGGACAGAGTGTCAGTCCGCAGACTGAAGGGGTCCCGGGTTCAATTCTGGTCAAGGGTACATGCCCAGGTTGCCTGCAGGCTCCATCCCCAGTAGGGAGCCTGCAGGAAGCAGCCAATCAATAACTCTCTCATCATTGATTTTTCTATCTCCTCCCTTTCTCTCTGAAATCGATAAAAATATATTATAAATAAATAAATAGCACTCAGCACCTGGGAAGGGAGGGACTGGCCCTGCTCTGGATCCTGGGGACAGTCTTTGGCGGATGCCATGTGAGATGCTGTGCAGTGACCACAGCAGACAACTCTGCCCAGCGCCGTCCTCGGGTGACACACTCCACGTGGAGCAGAGGAATCAACGCCAGAGTTCAGGGTTCAACCCCAGGCACCTTTGCAGGTCCCTCCATACTGTCCCAAAGGGTAAGAGATTCTTCTTTTTTACAGCTGCATAGTGTTCCATGGAATAAATATAGCACCGTTTTTATCCACTCATCTACTGATGGACACTTGGGCTGTTTCCAGATCTCAGCTATTGTAAATTTGCTGCTATGAACATAAGGGAGCATACATTCTTTCTAATTGGTATTTCGGTTTTCTTATGATATATTCCTAGAAGTGGGAACTTTGCTTGGTATTTTAATGGGATTGCATTGAATCTGTAGATTCCCTTGGACATTTTTGTGATGTGCATTCTACCAATCCATGAACATGGTACATTCTTCCACTTGTTTATATCTTCTTCAGTCTCTCTCTCTCTCTCTTTCTCTCTTTCTCTCTCTCTCTCTCTCTCTTTTAATGTCCTGTACTTTTCAGAGTACAAGTATTTTACATCCATGGTTAAGTTTATTCCTAAGTATCTTAATGTTTTTGTTAGAATGGTAAATGGTATTTTTTTTTTAGTTTCTCTTTCTGAGAATTCATTATTGGTGTATAAAAAATCCATGGAACCAAAACTGGTTTGGCTCAGTGGATAGAGCATCAGCCTTCAGACTGAAAGGTCTCAGATTTGATTCTAGTCAGGGGTATGTGCCTTGGTTGTGTGCATATCTCCGGTGGGGAGGGGTGCAGGAGGCAGATGATTGATGTTTCTCTCTCATTGATGTTTCTAGCTCTCTATTCCTCTCTGTAAAAAATCAATAAAATATATATTTAAAATAAATAAATAATCCATCAATTTTTGGATGTTGATTTTGTATCCTGCTACATTGCCAAATTCATTTATTAAATATAGTAGCTTTTTTGGTAGAGTCCTTAGGTTGTTCTATGTAAAATATCATGTCATCTATGAATAATGACAGTTTTACTTACTCCTTTCCAATTTGGGTGTCTTTATATAATATGTTCTTGTCTGAATGCTGTGCCTATGAGTTCCATATTATCTGTATATCTATAATAATTAAAGCGTGATATGCTAGTTAGACTGGACGTTCTTCCGGATGTCCTTCCAGATGACCTTCCTGATGAAGCAGGGGCTGTGAGGAAAGCCCAGATCCAGAAGGCTTGGGTTTCCCAAGCAATGGAGGAAGCCAAGCTTCTGCAGCCCTGGCCTGCCTTGGCTCCATTCAAGGCTACAGAGTTTCCATTAGAGAAGATAAATACATCCCAGGGCCTCCATTTGGGTCACCAAGGGATGTGACCAGCCTGCAAACCCCCATAGGCCCCTTGTCCAGGCCACCCCACGCCCCAAGGGAACCCCCACCCCACTCTGGGACCCTCTTTAGAGCAAACCAGCTGGCCCCTACCTCTGTACCAGGTCTCTATCCTATCCAATAAAAGAGTAATATGCAGATTGACCATCACTCCAACACACAATATGGCAGTTAGGGGTGACCAAGCCTGCAGGGGAAAAACAGGTTGTCAGGAGAGCAGTTAGGCATCAATCAGGCTGGTAGGGGAGTGGTTAGGGGGTGATCAGGCTGGCAGACAGAAGCAGTTAGGGGCAATCAGGAAGGCAGGCAGGTGAGCAGTTGGGAGCCAGCAGTCCTGGATTGTGAGAGCGATGTCCCAGATTGGAGAGGGTGCAGGCTGGGCTGTGGGACATACACCCCGTGCATGAATATTGTGCACTGGGCCTCTAATATATATATCCTTTATAAGAAAATAGACTGAATGCACCAGGCCTATAGTATATATATCCCTTACAAGCAAATAGACTGAATAGCAAAACAACTGAACAATCAAACAAATGGTCACTATGACATGTGCTGACCACCAGGGAGTGCATGTGGAACATGGTGGTCATCAGCGGCAGGCAGCAGAGCATGGAACATGGCATGTGTTGGCTATGGCAGGATGGTGGAGTAGGTGAGTGGGGGTGCCATTGGGGCGAGCCTCTCTCTAGTGGTTACTGAAAATTCTTGCTCCTGCATGCTGCAATCCCACCAGCACTTGTACCTGCTGCTGGTGCTGGCCCTGCTCACCCCCGCTGCCAGCACCAGAGCTGCTGGCAGTATGCACTGCCAGTACCCAGCGCTGGCCCCAATCATTCAGCGTAGTCAGCAGGTGCGAGCAGTGGCTGCCAGCCCCAATCACTCCTGAGGGCTTCTCTACCTCCCCCTGCTCCTGAGGGGGGGATCCAGGCTGGCAGCTGCCTCTTGCACCTGCTGCTCACCCACAGCTGGCACTAGAGCTGCTTGCTCACACCCACTTCCCACACCTGGAACTGATCTCTCAGCACTGTCAGCAGGTGTGAGTGGCAGCTGCTGGCCCTGATAACCCCTGAGGGCTTCTTCATCTCCGCCTGCTCCTGAGGAGCAATCAGAGCAGCAGCTATCACTCACACCTGCTGACAGTGTCAGCCCCACTCACAACAGCTGCTGGTGCCAGCCACAGTCATCCCATGCTGTCAGCAGGTGCGAGTGGAGCCAATGCTGTCAGTGTGTGGGAGCAGTGGTGATGGGAGTGGGGTTGCCTGCAGACAGGGAACCGGGGGTTTTGGCAGGAGAGGTAGGGCAGGGTCACAGAGGATGGGCTGTAACCCATCCCTGTGCCCACTGCAGCCTTGAGGGCCACAATTCCTTTCAAGTTGCACTAATTCATGCACTGGGCCCCTAGCGTTGAATAAGAGTGGTTAAAGTGGAATTCCCTGTCTTATTCCTATTCTTATGGGAAATGGTTTTAGTTTTTTCCAATTGAGTATGATGTTCATTCTATGTTTGTCATGTGACCTGTATCATGTTGAGATGTGTTCCCTCTATTCCCACTTTGCTAAGAGTTTTTAACAAAAATGGGTGTTGGAATTTGTTGAATGCTTTTTCTGCATCTATTGACATGATCATGCAGTTTTTATCTTTCAATTTGTTTATGTAATGTGTCACATTTATTGATTTGCAAATATTATACAAGCTTTGTATCCCTGGAATAAATCCCACTTGTTCATGGCATATGAAATTTTTAATATATTGCTGGGTCTGATTTGCTAATATTTTGTTGAGGATTTCAGCATCTATGTTCATCAGGGATATTGGCTGTAATTCTCTTGGTAGTGTCTTCATCTGGTTTTAGAATTGGAATAGTGCTGGCCTGGTAAAAAGAGCTTGGAAGTGTTCCTTCCTCTTGGAGTTTTTGGAATAGTTTGAGGAGTATTAGTTCTTTAATGTTTGATAAAACTCACCTGTGAAGCTGTCAAGATCTGGGCTTTTGTTTGTTGGGAGTTTATTATTATTATTACTATTATTATTATTATTGATGATTCTATTTCATCAGTTGTTATTGGCCTATTCAGGTTTTCTGATTCAGTTTTGGAAGATTGTATTTTTCTAGGAATTTGTCCATTTTTCCTAGGTTGTCCAGTTTGTTGGCATAAAGTTAATAATAGTATTTCCTTAAAATCATTTGTATTTCTGTGGTGTCAGAGGTTACTTCTCTGCTTTCATTCTGATTTTATTTATTTGTGTCCTCTCTGTTTCTTGATGATTTTGGCTAATGGTTTATCAATCTTATCGGTTCAAAGAATCAGCTCTTGGTTTCGTTGAAATTTTTGTATTGTTTTTTAGACTCTATAACATTTATTTCTGCTCTAATCTTTATTATTCCTTCCTGCTATTTACTCTGGGCTTTTTTTGTTATCTTTCTAGTTCTTTAAGTTGTAGGGTTAAATAATTTTATTGTTGAGTGAGGTAGGCCAGTAGTACAATGAACAGTTCCCTCTCAGGACTGTTTTTGGTGTGTCCAGAAATTTTGGGTTGTTGTGTATTTATTTTTATTTCCAGGAAGCTTTTTGTTTATTTCTTGATCTTACTGGAAATAATATGCTATTTTACCTCCATGTATTTGAATGTTGTGGGGTATTTTTACTGTAGTTGATTTCTAATGTCATTCTCCTGTGATCTGAGAAAATGCTTAATATGATTTCAATCTTCTTGAACTTGTAGAAATTTGTTTTGTGTATTAACATGTAGTTTATCTTTGCTAATTCTCCATGTGTACTTGAAAAGAATGTATATTCTGCATTTCTGGGGTGAAATGCTCTATAAATGTCAATTAAACACATCCAATCCAGTATGTGCTTTAGAGTAACTGTTTCCTTGTTAATTTTTGGTCTGGGAGTCAGGAGGTGTTAAAGTCCCCAACTATGATTATTATTGTCTCTCCCTTAAAGTCCTCCAGAAGTTTACACACGCACACACACACACACACACACACACACACACACACACTTAGGTGATCCTCTATTGGGAGCGCACATGTTTACCAGGGTTTATCTTCTTGTTGGATCCATCCCTTTAGTATTATTGTAAGGTCCCAGCTGAGAGGTTTTCAAGGCAGAAGCAAGACAAGGAATCCAGGCAATTAAAAGGGAGAAGATTTTAATCTGCGTTCCAGGGCGAAGCTAGCTGGTCCGAGGGTGGGCCAGGGAAGTTCGTGCCAAAAGGCGGCACAGGAGCTTCTTTTATACAGCTGTTTAAGGAGGGGAGGACAGAGGGCATGAGAGTGTGGAATTCCTGCCTTGGGCCATGGGGCTAGGAAGGCCCTAGGAAGGTGCCAGCTAGCCAGCTATCTTTGTCACCATCCACCTTGCAGATGCTTGTATCGGCTCTGGGCTTCCCCCAGCCTCGACCTAACATTCCGGCCTTTTGGTGACAGGGGGCGCTGCAATCCTCTGGCTACTTCCTGCTGACCATGGACGAAGAAGGTGGGGAATGTCAAAGGCCAGGGTCAGGCAGAGGCGGGTTGGAGGGCGGACGAGTGTAGGGATGGAGCAGGAGCTGGTTTAGTCATCCGAGACATTTCAGCTATAGGGAGCTAGGGAAAAAAAGACACAGATTAGAATTAGGGGCCCTATCAGGGGTAGGATCCAGGTAGCTAAAGGGCTTTGGAGCCAGCGGAAAAGAGAATTGTCCCGCAAGTGTCTTGCACATAATTCTTCACTCAGCTTAGTCAGGGTCTGCACGTTCTGTTCACCACTCCAGACTCACTGATGTAGTAGCAGCATTCTTCTTGAAGGAACATGTAGGTTCCTCCTGTTTCCGCAGTAAGAAGGCCTAGGGCCCTTCGGTTCTGCAGGGCTATTTGGGCTACTGATGTTACTTGCCGCTGCAGGGAAGCTAAGGAGGTAGTGGTAGACTCCACGTCTATCTGGAGTTTGTCACTGAAATCCTGAGCAGAGATTATGCTGTTACCCAGGGCACCCCCAGCTAAGTCTATTGAGGCAGCAATTCTTACCCCCAACATGACAGGGAGGAAGGCGGCCCGGCGGGCTCGAGGGTGGGATGAAGGGAACAACCAGCCGAGCTCCGACTCTCCATACAAGGAAGGTTAGCTGGGGGACTACTGTGACCATGAAGCCAGGCCCGGGGTCGGAGGAGTTTATGCAGCTGCTTACGGTGCCATTGCACCAAAAGAGGGTCCCAGGCTGGCCTTGGTGGGACTGGCTGTGGTGTGGCTTTGGGTACAGTTCCAGGTGATCCGTCCCCCAGTTACCGGGTTGCTGGTCTGGTAGTATATCCTTGGGGGCAAGCTGGGTTCTGGAGTTTCGGGTTCCCAGAGGGGAATGCCAGCCAGGGGAGGCTGACACTCACCGTGTCCTTGGGCTCCAGGAGGAGTCATGAGTGGGACGGGAGCCAGCAAAGGTCTTTGGAGAGAAACACATAAAAAGCAGTGCGAGACCTTGGGCAGGGTGCGGGTCTCGTTAAGGAATAGTAAAGTGTGCTGGATAAGTTGGAGCCAAGAAGACAGGACTTCTTCCCGGGGGGAATCAGGCGGCTTCCCTTTAAGGGACTGTGCAGCCTGTAGGATGCTATTGGAGACCTGGATTTGGGCCTCCTGGGCCATGACATACTCCCGGGAGATAGAGATGGTCCCTGCAGGGGTCGAGCTCCAACCACTCCAATACAGTTTTCCCATAAGGCCTGCAACCCATCGCTGGATCCAGGGGTCCCGCCTGGGTTTCGCACCAAGATGTAAGGTCCCAGCTGAGAGGTTTGCGTTGCAGAAGCAAGACACGGAATCCAGGCGATTAAAAGGGAGGTTTTAATCTGTGCTCCCGGTGCTGCTGCTGGTCCGTGGGTGGGCCAGGGAAGTTGGAGCCAAAAGGCGGCACAGGTGCTTCTTTTACACAGCTGTTTAGGGAGGGGAGGGCGGAGGGCATGAGAGGCGTGGAATTCTGCCTCGGGCCAGCTATCTGTCACCATCCACCCTGCAGATGCTCTGGGCTTCCCTCCAGCTTTGACCTAACAATTATGTGGTGACCTTTGTTATCTCTTGTGTATAGCAATACTCATATTTGACAAAATAGCCTTCATTTTGAAGTCTATTATGTCAAATAAGAGTATTGCTATTCCAGCTTATTTTTCTTTTTCATTTGCATGGAAAATTTTTTCCAGCTCTTAATTCTCACGCTGTGTCTTTTGTTCTGAGGTGGGTCTCTTATTGACAGCATATAGTTGGGTCATGGTTTTGAATACATTCAGCTACCCTATCTCTTTTGATTGGAGCACTTAATCCATTTACATTTAAAGTTATTATTGATAGGTACTTATTTATTGCCATTTTAATTCTTTATGCCTAGGTTTCTCTCTATTTCTTCTCATTACAGCAGTCCCTTTACCATTTTTTAAACTAAAACAAAATTTATTGGTTTTCTTTTTTTTATATATAAATATCCATCTTGAGTCTTTTATTTATTTATTTTTAATCAATCTTTATTGTTCATATTATTACAAAGATTCCTCATTTCTTCCCCCCTCCACCAGGTTCCCACCCCACCCTCTGTCCCCTCCCCATCCCCCATTGTCCTCATCCATAGGTGCAGTTTATGTTCAGTCTCTTCTTCCCTCCCTTTCCCCAATAGTAAATCCCTTTTCAGATAGTAAATCAGTTACTTAGCATTTTCTCATATCAATAATAACTCCACATGCCCAATGATACACTTCACACAAAAGACATTTCCCAATAGGTCCACCAGCCTCATCCAGGCCCCACCCAAGGCACTCACAGATCAACACCCCAGTCCTAAACTAACTCAACACATCCAGATCTAAGCCTTCATCACTTGATTCAGCAGACCCTCAAGTTCCCACGAAAGTTTCCAGCCATGTCTGAGAAGCAGCCGTGGGGCAGGGGCAGGCAAGGAGCGAGCTGTTCTGGGCCTGGCTGCTCAGGGCCTGGCCTCTGTTGCTCTGGTTCATTCCACAACCAGCTGCTCCGGGTCTGGTCACTGCCGCTCCCGACCTAGTTGCTCTGGACTTGGCTGCTGCTGCTCTGGGCCTGGCCGCTCCCAGCCTGGCAGCCGCTGCTCCGGGCCTGGCCGCACCCGACCCGCCTGCTCCCCCGGGCCTGGCCGCTCCCAGCCTGGCAGCCGCTGCTCCGGGTCTGGCCGCATCCGACCCGGCTGCTCTGGGCCCGTCTGCCCCGGGCCCGGCCGCTCCGAGCCTGGTCACTCCCGACCTGGAAGCTCTGGGCTTGGCTACTGCTGTTCTGGGTCTGGCTGTTCCCACCCCGGCTGCTCTGGGCCCGGCTTCTCCGGGCCCGGCCACTCCGGGTCTGGGTGTTCCTGGACTGGCCACCCTGGGCTTGGCCGCCTCCGCCTCATGCCTGCTCCCCCGGGCCTGGCCTGGCTGCCACTGCGCCAGGTCTGGCTGCTCCAGTGCTGGCTGTTGATGCTCAGGTTCTGGCTGCTGTTGCTCTGGGGCCTGACCGTTGCTGCTCCGGGCCTGGCTGCCACTGCCTTGTGCCTGGCCACTCTAGGCCTGGCCGCCGCTGTTCCAACATTCTGTCCTTTTTTTTTTTTTTCTTTTTTCTTTTTAAAACGCATTTATGTTGCAATGTTGGCTGGTGAGTTGAGTTCTGACTTAGTCTTTGATTTTTCAAGAACTTCTTTGTATTCTTTCTTAAGTAATTTTACTATTATTTGCTCTCACTTGATTTCTTCACATTGAGAACTTCTTTGGTTTCTATCTCCTTGTCCTGGGAGCTCAGCAGGTTGGCCTGTGGCACCCCTTTGTTCTCCGCGGGCTCCTGCGCTGCTTCAGCCTGTTGCCGGGATGGCGCCGCCCAGGAAGCAGCCCCCGGCCTTGGCTCCATTGCCTGAGCTCAGTGGTCAAAGGCTCAGGGGCACCCATGCCCCCAGGGGCCCCGTGGCCCGCCTCCTTGCTGGTGCCCGGTTGGCTGGAGTCCGGCAGGGGCTTCCGCTCCCCTCCGCGTTCCCCCAGCCTAGAGCTTTTTTTTTCTCCTTCCTGCTAGGGAAGTCCAGCATCAGAGTCAACAGACTGTCCTCTGCGCGCAGTTTGCACGAGTCCCGGGGGCCTGGCCTTTCGCCGCTCTCCCCAGACTCCACCTCACAGCCCCGTCTCTCTCTGCCTGAGTCTGGGTCCCCAGGGATTAGCCCAGAACTGGGGTTCGGAGCAGTCCGGACTGAGGCTCAGCGCCGCCGGAGGCCTTGTTTCTTCCGGCTAGGGTAACCCAGCATCAGTCCTCTGCGCGCATTGCGCGCGACTCCCGGAGCCCTGCTTTTCGCCCTTTTCCCGCCTCACAGCCCGTCTCCTCCCACTGGAGCCTGGGTCCCCAGGGTCTGGCCCATAACTGGGGCTCAGCGCTGCCGGTTCGGGGTTCTCAGCGCTGCCGGTTCGGGGGGGCTCAGCACTGCAGGTTTGGGGGGGCTCAGCGCTGCCGGTTCGGGGGTTCAGCCCAGGCTGGGGGTTTTATTTCCTTCCTGCTAGGGAAGGAAAGGCAGTTCCCCGCCCTCTCCTCCTCTCCGGCTGTGACCTCTCCGTGTGCACGTGCGGGCGGGCGCGCAGCATGTCTCCGTACCTTAGGCTTTTTTTCAGCTCCTCTGATTTTCTTCTGGTTTTCTCTTTCCTTCTTGTTGTAGAATTTTCAGTCAGTCAACTACCTGTAGCTCTGGGCAATGTCCACTCTACATTTTAGTTGTATTCCATTGAAATTGTTGTGTGCTACCCGAGCAGCCATCTTGGATCCTCCCCAATTTATTGGTTTTCTTTGATTGCCTCTGGTTCAGCTTTGGAAAAGCTTATTGGGTTCAACTAGTTTTGTTTTGGGCTGCTGCTGCTTTTAAGGCCCTTTTTTGCTTCTTTAACTTTTGAGCCTCCTGGTAAACCCAAATGCACAAAACCTTCTTGGTCACCCAGCAGTAGTGGACTTTTTAGTATTATAGATGGAGAAAGATGGACTCAATCTCCAGGCCCTTGCATGTCCTCTCAGTGACATTGTTTTAATAGTGGTTTTATGGAAGTTTTTGAACACGTTTTGCCTCTGGTCAATGCTCATCAAATAGCACTTGATAGCTTTGTCCTTTCAATGTTTCTGCCTGTGTTCTTCATAATTGCTGATCTTGACAGTCAAGGCAACAATTCAAGCCTTGAGGGAGTTGGTGTCCTCAGGGTTTGCCACAAGCTTGTTCATCAATTGTTCTTTTTTGATTTTTAGCTTCTCCTTCTGAGTCCCCATTTCCAATCGCAAGAGTCTGCCGAAACCAGTTTGGCTCAGTGGATAGAGCATTAGCCTGTGGACTGAAAGGTCCCAGGTTCAATTCCGGTCAAGGGCATGTACCTTGGTTGCAGGCACAAACCCGGTGGGGGGTGTGCAAGAGGCAGCTGATCAGTGATTCTCTCTCATCGATGTTTCTAACTCTCTATCCCACTCTCTTCCTCTCTGTAAAAAATCAATATTTTAAAAAAATATATATATGTATATATATATTTTTAAGAGTCTTTTCACGACATCACCAACTTTCTCAATTTCAGGGACTGTCTGGTAATCTTTAAGGAGCATGGATGGTGCCGGACTGGTTTCTGGACAGCATATCCATGGATGGCCAGGAGGAGACCCTCCTCACCTCTCCTGAACCCTTTCCCTACTCCCTTTACCATTTCTTGTAATGCTGGCTTGGTGGTGATTAACTCTTTAGACTTTTTTTTTCTTTCTGGGAAGTTCTTTATTTCACCATTTTGAGTTATAACCTTGCTGGATATAGTAATCATGGTTTCAGATCCTTGCTTTCCATTACTATAGAATTTCTGATGAGAAATCAGGTGTCAGCCTTATGGGAGTTCCAATGTAGGTAACAGTTTACTTTTCTATTGATGCCTTTAAGATTCTGTCTTTAATTTTGGCATTTTAATTATGATGTGTCTGTGCATGTGCCTGTTTGGGTTCTTCTTGCTTGGTACTATCTGTGCCTCCTGAACTTGTCTTTTTTCCTTCACTACATTAGAGAAGTTTTCTGCCATTATTTCTTCAAACACATTCTCCATCCCTTTCTCCCTTTCTGCCTCTTCTGGTTCACCTACTATTCAAACATTTTTACATTTAATGTTGTCACACAGCTCCCTTAAGCTGTCCTCCTGTTCTTTGTTTTTTTCTTTTTGGTTCTCTGATTTTTTTCTGCCCTGTCTTATAATTCACTGATTCAATCCTCAGCTTCCCCCAATCTGCTGTGTATTCCTTCCAATGTGTTATTTGTGCTGTCATTCTTTATTTCTCTTTTCTTAGTTACTATATATCTTCTCATGCTGTTGAACATCTTTACCATCATTATTCTCAACTCTAAGTCAGGCGAATTTCTAATCTCTATTTCATTCATCTCTTTCTGTAGAATTCTCTTGTTTTCGTTTGGGGCTTCCTTTTTTTTTTTTTTTTCCTGTTTGGGTTTTTGACTATGTATTAGGTAGATCTGCTATGCCCCTCAATCTCTAGTACAATACAGTGTTAGACGCTTTCTAATTAGATCAGGCAAAGACTCAAAGCCTCCAGAGACCACCTCTTGTCTGAAGACTGATAGGATTCAGTCTAGAATAGCCCTCACGCAATTGTCCACAAGTGTGAGTTTTTCCAATAGGGTAGGTCAACTTAGTTAGCAAATGCCTACATGAGGAAAAATGACCTTTGCAGTATAAGGAAATGACTCAGCACAGGAAATTGAAGGTGTCTGCCTTCTTTGTTCTAACCCCAGCACCCCCAATCTTGGCTTCTGCTCGCACAGCTCCAGTTCACTTTGCCTCTCCCTCCCGCACAGGTGGGTTGCTGCACAGGGAATTTTGTGCACTGGTTCTTAAAGAGTGTGCCTGCATTTCTAGCCCTCTTTCCCTGGCAGACAGCAACCTTGCCACTTTTCAGTCTGTTCTGGTACTCTCTACTGGGGGTCCCAGTTTGGGCTGACCTGAGTTCTCAGTTGGCACTCCCACAGCTGAGATTTCTCTCCAGAACTTCAATTGCCGTCTGTGGGAGCCGGGCCAGCCCTTTCATGCCTCCACCCCTACCAGTTTCTGTGCAGTCTCCACTTTCAGTCGTTGGTTATCAGGGTTCTCTCTAGCAAATTTTCAGTTGATTTTTCAGGTTTTTCTGTATTTTAGTTGTAATTCCAGTTTGGTCCTGTGCGTGTGTCCATGAAGCATCCACTTAGTCTGACACCATTTTTTAATCTCCCTGGGTGTTCTGAACTGGACTTACAAGGTAGCACCTCCGAGCTCGAGCACCAGGGTGAGACTCTTGGGTACCCAGACACATAAGGAACTGGATGGTGTCCCATCAGGGCAGGAACTTGGGGGTGGCTTTCTTCCAGACAAATTACAGGGATCATTGTTTCTGGGCTGAGATCTCCTGAGATACAATTTTAAATATGGGGCTGTGACACTCATGAAGACCGGCAGGAGGGACTAGGGCTGCCAAGTGGCCGAGGCAGACAATTGATGACTCTTCTCTCATCAATATTTCTCCCTCTCCCTTCCTCTCTGAAGTCAATAAATATATATTTTAAAAAAAGAAAAGAAAAAGGACATGAGCAGTAAACTGATAACCATTCCCTTACTACACCAATATGAATGCAGTCAATTTCTTTTAAATTAACAAACCCCACAAAATAACAACATTCCCCAAATTCTTTTATTCCACAAAAAATGGAGCACAGACTATTTTATATACATTTACTTTATTTCAAACTTTTCTACTGGCTTTGATAACATTTAGAGAATAAGAATGAAAACAAGGCACTATTGTAGCACATCGAGAAATAACTTTATCCAAAGGGCATTCATGTGGAAAATATACTCAACATCAGTTCATATATTCCGAACTTACACATTCATTGTAAGGATGACACTCAAAGGCACAAGAGTTCTTGCAGTCATAGCCAGACTTCTTGCTAGGCATCCTGACTGTCAGCTGCTTACAGGAGAGCCGGATGAAGATGGGTTTCCAGGAAACACAGCGGGTGAAGGGGTGTGACCATCTACTCAGTGACAGTATCTCTAAATGCACTTTGAGAACTAGTGGCACTGGAATGAATGGTGGCACAATGGGCAAAGGGAGCATCCTATATAATAAAAGCCTAATATGTAAATCAACTGAATGGCAGAACAATCAGTCGCTTTGACGTCACTGACCACCATGGGGCAGACACTCAATGCAGGAGCTGCCCCCCAGCCTGCAGACCCCTGGCCAGCCAAGGCAGGTGCCAGTGGGGGCCCCCAGATCACCCTGCTGGTCGCCCCACAGACAGACTCTGATCGCCGGCCAGGCCTAGGTACTCTACCCATACATGAATTTTGTGCATCGGGCCTCTAGTTTAATATAAAACAAGCCACATCCGATGAGGTGGCATGTAGGAATTGTAAGGACTTTATAAAGTAATTTAGAAATTATAACAGCTTTTATTCAAAATTGCAATAAGGTATCCATTACCCTAATTTCCTGGAATCATAGTTCTTATCAGAAACAGCATCTAGTGATGAACCTGGTCAAGAATGAATAATAAAAATCTAATTTTAAAAGGAAACATTCTATTTAAAACTAGAATATGAAAAGTGTGAGGATTGTAATCAGCGTGGAACCAATGAGCCCTCACGCTGGTGACCCAGCGCCCCCTGCAGGTAGTGTTGGTGCTGCAGGAGAAACTTAAGGGTCCAGGAGTTAAGAGGGGCCACGTGGGTTTAAAAGGAAACAAAGCCAACAACATCTCTGTGCCGTTCCAAGCACACAGAGCTGCAGCCAGAACACGGACAGGGCTGCTCTCTGCTGGGGTCGCATCCTCCAACATGTCTGAGAACCGGGAACATGCACTGGCCTGTTAGCACCGCGGCCTCCCCAGGACTGTGATCTGCACACAGTCTGAACGTTGAGGTTAAAGATGGTTGCACTATAAGGGCACGTGCGGCCCTGGGCACACAGGTGTTGGATTGCTGCCAAACCCATTCTGATGGACCAGGTTTGCTAAGCAATGTGTTCTAAAGGGTAAAAATCAGGGAAAATTCTACTCTTAAAAAAAGCATATTTGCGATTCCTTAGTAATCAATAAAGAAATTAAAGATTGAAAAAAATAAAAATAAAAAAACGGGATGGGATGAGGACCAATGAGAAAACAAAACAAAACAAAACAAAAGTCCACGTAAAGTCCACTATATCCAAAGGCAGGAGCTATATTTTTTTTAAAGTTACAACAGGTTTTATGCTTAATACAGTACATCCTGGGCTTAGTACATGGCACATTATTAATGAGAAGTGTGATTTTGATTATCATGTGTTTAAAAATCAACTAAAAATGTTACTAAAAAAAAAAAAGGAAAAACGTCTAAGTGAATGCATACGGCGTAAGGGGCCTCAGCGAGCAAGGTCTGACACGTCCCTCCCGATGGCGCAGCGGCCACCGGCACGAGGAATGGTTTGTGGTGTGGTCCCACTGCTCCCCGCAGAGCAGCGCAGCACTGCCCCTCCCGGGAAAACACTCCAGCAACAGGGATTCCAGGACAAGCCGTGGCGCACACGCGCAGACCCTGGGCTCGCGGACAGCAGTGACACGCACGCTGCTGGCGCAAGGCTCAGGCACCGGCTGTGCCAGAGGGGCGGCGTGTGGCCTGGCGCTCAGCGCCTGCAGCAGGCCCGGCCGGAACGTGCCGAGATCAGCCCTGGAGAGCACGGAGCCGTTAAGGAACAGCTCCCATGTAATCTACTCTGAGAAGCTTGTCACTGAGGTGAGGCTTGTTGCACAGAAACCTGGAATCACACAGCCCAACAGGCTCCATTCTTCCTACTGGGAACCATTGGAAACGCAGCCCCTCCTAGGAAAGTAGTCACAACAAACCAGTTCCTCGGGAGTGTCTCCCCCAGACAGCCTCACTGCAGCGCCCCCGTCAGAAGCCACCACTGAACTGATTGGTAAAGATTAACTTAGCACTTTTCCTCCAGAAAGTATAAAACGCTTTAGGTAGAAAGAACCCGTAGAGAGCTAGGTTATAGCATGAATGCCGGTGACAGGGAGCGGGGCCGGGCACGGTTGGGAGGCAGACCTTCACTTGGAGGGCGCGGGGTTCTTGGGGGGGAGCAGCTTGTAGGTGTTGAAGTAGCCCACCACCTGCTGGGGGATCTCGGCCAGGACACACTGGGCCAGCGCCTCCTTGGGAGCCTGGAGAACACAACCAGTGACTTCATGAGCAATTACATTTTCACCGCCCCCTCACCTTTTTAGTTAATCCTCATCCAAGGATATCTTTCCCATTGATTTTTAGAGTGGAAAGCAAAGAAAGGGGGGGAAAGAGAGAGAAACATCGCCTTGAGAGAGAGACATCAATTGGTTGCCTCCTGCATGCGCCCAATCAGGGCCAGGGATCGAACCTGCAATCAAAGTATGTGCTCTTGACAGGGAATTGAACCCAAGACTCTTTGGTGCACGGGCAACACTCTATCCTATCTAATAAAAGAGTAATATAAAAATTGGCTGTCACTTCAAGACACAAGATGGCCACCCTCATGTGGCCAAAGATGGCCTCCACAAGATGGCCTGCAGGGGAAGGCAGTTGGGGAAGACCAGACCAGCAGAGGAGGACCGTTGGGGGAGGGGGGGGACCAAGCTAGCAAGGGAGGGCAGTTGGGATAGAACAGGCCCACAGGGTTGGGCGGGTGTGTGTGTGGGGGGGCATCAGGGCTGCAAGGAGGGCAGTTAGGGGTGACTGGGCCAGCAGGGAGGGCAGTTGGGGGTGATGAGGCCAGCAGGGGAGGGCAGTTAGGGGTGACTGGGCCAGCAGGGGAGGGCAGTTGGGGGTAACCAGGCCTGCAGGGGGAGGGCAGTTAGGGGTAACCAGGCTGGCAGGGAAGGGCAATTAAGGGCAATCGGGCGGGCCAGGGAGCAGTTAGGCATCGATCAGGCTGGCAGGGGAGTGGTTAGAGGGTGATCAGGCTGGCAGGCAGAAGTGGTTAAGAGCAATCAGGCAGAGGCAGGTGAGCAGCTGGGTGCCAGAAGTCCTGGACTGTGAGAAGGATGCCCAACATCCTGGTGGGACCTGGCCTAAATGGGCAGTCATACATTCCTCACGGTGTTCCAGACTGGAGAGGGTGCAGTGCAGGCTGGGCTGAGGGACAACCCCACCCCTGTGCACAAATTTCATGCACCAGGCCTCTAGCCCTTTGTTTTTTTTTTTTTTGTTTTAAATATATTTTATTGATTTTTAACAGAGAAGAAGAAGGGAGAGAGAGAGAGAGAGCTAGAAACGTCGATAAGAAAGAAACATCGGCCAGCTGCCTCTTGCACACCACCTACCAGAGATGTGCCCGCAACCAATGTACATGCCCTTAACCGGAATCGAACCTGGGACCTTTCAGTCCGCAGACCGACGCTCTACCACTGAGCCACACCGGCTTCGCAGCCTCTAACCCTTTGACAAAGACCGGGATTCCGCACAGTCCCACCTCTGCGCCTGCATCCAGTCTCAGGTCAGTCTGACAGCAGGGGACGGACGAGCTGAGGGTGCTGACCCCCACCTGGCATGCAATGACTCTTGTCCTTAACTTTCAATGTTGGTCTTATTCACTCACTATTCATTTTTTTGGCTTCTTATTTAGAATAATTATAGATTCATAGGAAGTTGCAAAAATAATAGACATCAAATGTTCACTTCACCCAGTTTCCTCCGAAGGTAATGGCTCTGTAACAGCGGGACAATGTCAAACCCAGGACAGCGACACCATCCAATGCACAGCCTTACTGAATCTCGTGTCATGTGTGTGTGTGTGTGTGTGTGTGTGATCACAATCAAGATACACAGCTGTCTCAACACCACAAAGACCCCCATGGCTGCTCCCTAACCACACATGGGCCAGGTCCTGCCCCCGTCACTGGGTGGGGATGGCGCAGCCACTCGGGAAGTTCACAGGCTTTCGCTAACTGAACACGCAGCTGCACTTCTGCATGCTTCCCCCAAGCGGCATACAGACACGCCTGTGCGTGATGTTAACAGTGGCTGGTGTGCACGAGGCACAACTGGAAGCAGCTGCAGGTGCCCTCAAACCACGTGCCCACAGCGGCACGGAGCCCGCTCGCAGCCTGTGAGGAATCACAGAGAGAAGGCCAGCCCCAACGGCTCCTGCTGTGAGACTGTTTATACAAGTTTCAAAATGGTAAACTCAAGAGTGGACCAAGCTAATGGCTGCCAGGGATGAGGGATGAAGGTGGGAGGGGACGGATGGCTGTGAAGGGTGCCCTGGGTGGGCCCGTGGGAGGGACCAGGCTGGTAGCAGTGTGCCACTTTATGAGATGCTACCACCATTAGAGCAAACTGGTAGACAGCCTCCGAGAGACTCGGCAAACCAGCCTGTAGGCGGTCAGTTCCTCACACACGTGTGCAAGACTGGCTGCCAGGAGGGAAAGATGAGCTATCCTTGACAGTCACCCACTGGTTTAACTGGCCACACTGCGGGGGCACGCAGGTCCAAGCCTGAAGCAAACCCACCACGGCCAGCACCCGCCTGCCACCCACCGGGGCAAACAGCGAGGCGCAGGGCACTCACGTTCTGGAACTGTCTGAAAGGCACAAACTGCACGATGTCCCTCGTGGCCACCTCCCCCGATGGGGCGCGCAGGGCGCCGCTGTCGCTGTCCAGGAACTCCATGGCGCTGAAGTCGGCGCCGCCCACTCCGACGATGATGATGGACATGGGCAGCTTGGAGGCATTGACGATGGCCTGCCTGGTCTCGTCCAGGTCAGTGATCACGCCGTCGGTGATGATCAGGAGCACAAAATATTGCTGCCAAAGAGAAAGCGCGGCCCGTGAGCAGCTCAGGCTCCTGTGACACAGGGAGTGCCGACACCTGCAGCTCGAGGACCACCTGCTACAAGAGCTGACGTCAGGGTGGCAGGGAGTTCACCGAAACGCTGCGCGTCCACTGAAGGGTGACAGGCAGGAGACAGGCCGGCGAAGTCCACTGGAGCAAGGCGTGGAGACGCCACAGGTAAGTGCCCAGCAGGCGCAGGCGGACACACTCCCTTTAGCTGAAGTGGTGAAGCCGTCCCTGTGGAGCATCGGCCAAGGGAGCGAGAGCCAACTCCGGCAGAAGAGGGAGGCTGTTTATAAACTAAAGGACACGTCGGCGTGGACGTGTGTGTGGGTTCCCTCTGTCAGATATCTAATAAATCACCAGCGTGCGGCGATGTCACATAAAGCATCGTCTGGGTCCTTCACGGAGTCCGATTTGTAACAGCGGCTCAGGTGCTGAGTGTGCATGCGGCCCAGGCCCAGGCACGTGACTAAATCCCCGTTCACTCTTCCCTCCCCATGTGCGTCCTCGCCCTGCCCCACCCCGAGAAGCAGCACCCAGGGGCAGGTCTGAGACAAGACTTGTGTGGGCAGCCTTGTCCCTGCCTGTTTCTAAGGATCACTCGATGCCGCCCCCACCGAGGGAGACGGTGCCCGCACTTCAAGCTCTGCCTTGGCCCTCGATGGTCACGGCACAGACAGGGGCCCGAACAGGGCGGGCCCGCACCTCACTTCGGGGAGGGACACTTACAGAAGCCGTCTGCTGCTGTGTGGCTGCAGCAGCAAACCTGGCCACGTGGTTGATGATCGGGGAGAAATTTGTCGGTCCGTAGAGCTTTATCTGAGGCAGGCAGGCCCGATAGGCCTCCACGATGCCCTGGATCCCTGGGCAGAAAGAGCAGCGTGAGGAGTTCTCAGGCGCACGCCACGCCCGCACTCCCCGCCAGGGTGATCGCACAGGACACAGCACTCAGCCCGCCAGGCCACACCCACTCAGCTGAGCTATGAGGGTGGGCACGTCCCATCACGTGCACGTGGAAGAGTCTACTCCTGTATCACTTTCCATAGGAACCACTATAAACCCACTCCCGCCCACCCTGTGCAGCACACACCTCCACAGCAAGCCCTACACACCTCCCGGCCCAGGACTCGTGTCTCCAGCTGAGCGAGTTACTCACTGTCCACAGGACTGTTAGGGCGTTCAGCTTTGCTGCTAGGGATGAGACTCAGGGGAAAGGACTGACAGAGGCTGACAGGCACTGGACATTTCGAGGTGAGGAGGCGGCTGGGAATTCTCAGGCGGGTCAGACAGACAGCGCCTGCACACATGGCTAGAGGCACACAGACAGGCCCGTGGCTCGGTGCCCCTGGGGCTCCTGTCCAAGGTCTCCTCGCTGACTCACAGCGGGTCTCAACCAGGTGCTGCAAGAACTGCTAACACGTGCAGAACCGATTCAGTCAGGGTGCTGACCCTTTTCCCTTGGTTGTCAAATAAAAATAGGACAAGAGCTGTTCGGTGTAAATGACTCAAAATACAGCTTTTTTGGAAAAAGTGTATTTTCTGGTGTGCTGCAGAACCTTCGGAATTAGTTTACACGTGCCAAGAGGAAGGCTGGACACAGGAGATGTGGAGGTTAAGCACGCAGGGCGGCTGCAGAGTGAGTCCACAGCCACTCCCGGGCCAGGGTCCTGGGCGCTGGGACTGACAGGCCTGCCCCCGCCCGCTCCAGCCTTGGGCAGCTGCACCCCTGCCGAGCCCCAGCTGGAGAAACAGCAGGCTGAGCCCGGGGACCAGGGCGCATCGCTGAGACTGACTGAGGGCAGCGGCAGCCTGGGACAGCCGCACGGCCCGGCCGCAGCACGCTGAGGCCCCCTGGGGCCCCGCACTCCTGCTCCACCTGCCCGGCACCGAGGCAGACGCTTGGAAGAGACGGATTCTCTAGAAACTCCAACACTTGCTGCAGTCATCAGGAATCAGCCTCAGAAGGTGGTCAGTGCAAAACCCAAGCAGGCTTTGGCTTTAAAACGCCCAGCAGAACAGCGAGCCCCGGAAGAGAAGTGGGACGTGGTCTAAGGCTTCAGAACCTGGCCGCCCGAGACGGCAGGTCTCTGTGAACGCCCCGCGGCCCTCAGCACTCGGGAAGGCACGGCCCCGTCAGCACGCAAGAGCAAACGCTCACACAAAGGGTGTTTCACGTGCGAAGGTGAGGCTTCACCAGCGGCCAGCCGCCAGCCGCCCCCCTAACAAAGATCACAGGCGGCAGCAGGGCTGTGCACATGAGTGTACCTCGCAGCACCGCCTTCCCTCTCCCCCTCCGGCTGCCGCAGGCCATCCGCGGACACGGAGCCACACCGCAGCCCCTGAGCCTCTGGGACTGAGGCGTGTGATTTCTGGGCAAGTGCACCAGGGGCTGGGCAGGAGCACTGGACAGGCTGTCTCCCGCACAGCACCTGCTTCGTCTGAAACCCGTGGACGACTGCTCAGACGGACGGAGACCTAACGCAAAGCAGCCGCACCGACGGCAGCCCAGAGGGGCTCCTGGTGCTCGGAGGGAGAAACAGCACGAGTGTCCACGTGAGCCGCCGCCCTCAGCTCCCGAAGTCCTTCCGTCCCACTTCCTCACAAGCACGGAACACGTGGCCCCGGCGAGAGGGGCCCGCCCGGCCCCGCCGTGCACACAGGCTCCGCCGTGCACACAGGCCCCGCCGTGCACACAGGCCTGGGTCGGTGGGAAACGTGTTGGGAGGAGGCGCCTGGCAGCTCCCCCGTGGGAACCGGGGGACGGGCTTTTCTGTCCGGACCCACACATCTGTCGCTGCAGAACGTCAGCTCGCTGTCCAGTCTATGCCTCTGCCCTCCCCTTCCCCTCCAAACTTACATCGTTTTCTGGGGGCCTGGCCTGGGCATGTCTGGAGTTCTCAGGGGCGGGGGAAGCACCTGGATACGGGACGTCCTGGGGAAGCGCGAACCACACGGGGGCCTCCCGCGAAGGAAGCTGCCCAGAGCCGCCTGCACTGCGGGGACCACCTGCACCCACGCCCTGCACAGCGCCCGCTCCCCTGAGGGCCTCAGAGGCCCGGACTGACTGCTCAGTTCAGAGGGTTTATTCTAAAATCAACTTACGCGTGGAAGGAATATGACCCTATTTATTGACCGAGTCCCACGACAGGATTCTTCCATTCTGTTAGTCCTTTCAGGCAGGAGAGCGTGGCGGGCACTCCTCGCCCACAGGGAGCCCCTCCCCCCGCAGGGCGGCTCCTGCCTCGGGAGACAGGGCCGGTCCCAGACCAGACCGAGGGGAGAAGGCACAGGGAGGCCGTGCAGCGGGAGCGTCCACTCACCTTTGCAGTAGGGGTTGGCCGGGCTGAAGTTCATGGGGAATTCGTGCGACACCTGCAGGGGGAAGGGGCTGGTGAGCTGGGCTCGCTCTCCCCGGGGCGGAGCCGGAGGACGGTCCCTCTCACCTGCCACTGAGGCGGAATCTGAGCTCCAAACCCAAACGCGGGGAACATCTTATCCCTAAGAGGAAATGTGAAAAGAGAAGATCGTTTTTTCCAACATAGTTTATCTTTACTCATAATAAAACCAGTATAAGCTTAGTTTTTAAACTGTTCAAATCGTAAAAAAAAAAAAAAAAAGATTACTCCTAATTCCAGAGGAAAACAATGTTAATGTGGCAATTCCACAAAGCCCTAAAACCACAATCTTTTCATTGTTTGTGGCAAACTCGTTTGGCAGTCAAACTTGCTCAACTGACATGAAGTCACTTACCGCCACGTATGAATATTCATACACTGGCCACAGAAACGTGGTACAAATGCCACATAAAAACTCTCATTTCCCATCAGGCCATTCCCCGCGAACCCCCAAATGAACATGCTAATTTCCCATCAGGACATCCTCCTCCATGGCCGCTCAGAGCGGCTCTGGCACTGAGGACAGAACCTGTGTCACACATGCCAAACCCTTCTCCCTGCTTACCATCCCTCTTTAACGTTTACAGTCTTCAATATTAATTAATATGAATAAACGCTACTTCACGATTTCTGCTTCCTCGCTGTCAGACTGTCAACAATCTGCGCATATTTCTGCGGACGTTCAGGGGGGTGTGACCGAAATGCCCAGTCCATCCGGAAATGTTGAGGAAGCCGCTGTCCCCACAGGGTGCCCTCAGCCCGAGCCCCACAGCTCCACCTGCAACTCGGCCAGGCGGGGGAACAGAAGCCACCTGCACTGCGCGGGCGCACACCCAGTGCCCTCCGGTCCGCTGCCAACACTGCCCGGCCCGGGGGACGCTGCCCGGCCCAGGGGGACACCGCCCGGCCCGAGGGGGACGCTGCCCGGCCCAGGGGGACGCTGCCCGGCCCAAGGGGGGCGCTGCCCGGCCCGAGGGGGACGCTGCCTGGCCCGGGGGTGGGGGGCGCTGCCCGGCCGGGGGGGCGCTGTGGGTCGAGGTGCCTGTTTGTCTGAGACACGTGCCCCACGAGCACCACAGGGCGCAGACCTCTACTTGGCCCGAACCCCTTTGTGTGGGGTCCGCTCCTCGGCTGTGTCTGTGATGAACACAGAGCGGGGCTCCCTGACCTCGGGCCGCCCTCCCGCCCGCTCCCGCCCCGCCGTCTGAGCGCCGCGGGACCGCTCCCCCGCCCTCTGCTCTGGACACCGGCTGCCCGCACCCTCCCTCGGGGACATGGTGAGCTGCTGTCAGGACCCTGTTGGATTTCTTACTGAAATGAACGGATTTAGGAAGACATTTTTATGTCTTACATCATTATGACACCTGGCATATTTCCATTTAAGTAAACCTCCCTCTTTGTCCCTCAGTACAATTTTGTAGTTTTTCCCTCAGTGACGATCCTGGACCCTCACCCTCACTTTTTATACATTCTGAATTGTGGTCTTGTATCCACAACCTCTTGAGTGAGTCACTGCTGGTGAGCGAGAGATCACTGATTTCTATGCGGCATCTCACCACTTCCTGAAGCCTCCCTCCCTCCCTCCGTGGACCCGCAGGTGTGAACATGTCCTCCAGGTCTGCGGAGGGGCCAGGGGCCCGTGGGGCCAGAAGGGATAGGGGCTGGGGGGCCGGAGAGGACAGAGGGGATGGAGGGGACAGAGGGGACAGAGAAGACAGGGGCCAGAAGGGACAGGAGACGGAGGGGCCAGGGGACAGAGGGGATGGGGGACAGAGGGGACAAGGGTCAGAGGGGACGGGGGACAGAGGGGACGGGGGACAGAGGGGACGGGGGACAGAGGGGACAGGGGACGGAGGGGATGGAGGGGACAGAGAATGGAGGGGACGGAGAATGGAGGGGACAGAGAATGGAGGCGACGGGCTGGAGGGACTGACTGCGGCGCTGAGCGGACCCGTTTCCCCTCCGTCCTTTAGTCTTACTCTATTGTGTACCGCTCCTTACATGCAGTCCTTGTTGGAAAATAAAAGCAAGTAAACCAGAAATTCTCCTGCCTGCGACCACATGCCCCACACAGCTCAGTCCCCTCTCCCCCCCTCTCCCTCCGAGCCCCACGGCCCAGCTCAGTCCCCTCTCCCTCCGAGCCCCACGGCCAGCTCAGTCCCCTCTCCCTCCGAGCCCCACGGCCCAGCTCAGTCCCCTCTCCCTCCGAGCCCCACGGCCAGCTCAGTCCCCTCTCCCTCCGAGCCCCACGGCCCAGCTCAGTCCCCTCTCTTTCTGAGCAAAGGTCAAAGTCAACAATGCGCCTGCCCCAAGGAGAAAGACAGATCAGACATTTTGCAGCCTGTCCCGCGCGGTCAGAGTACACGCAGGAGACAGACACACGCCTCCTGGGTGAGGACACAGGCGATACTCACGCGTCGTAGTCTTGAACGACCACCCCCACGGACCAGATGGCGGTCAGGTACTCGTTCACGCCGTTGGGGCTGATGTAATGAAGGGAGTCGGGGGAACGCGGGTCCCCATTGGAGCCGGTGAAGTCCACCCCCACCTGCAGGTGACAATGCAGCCCTTACTCGAGAAGCAGGGCGTCCACACTGGTGCGGGGGAGCGGCAGGAGACAGGTGCGCCCGCAGCCCACCCGCGTCCTCAGGAGTGTCCGCCATCACCCGAGCACAGCCCAGACGGCCTGTGCTCTGTCTGCCAGATGCCTAAATGTGCATCACTGCCCAACATGCCACAAGAGGCACTAGGACTGCACCGGGACTGCACTGCACCGGGGCTGCACTGCACCAGGACTACACTGCACCGGGGCTGCACCGGGGCTACGCTGCACCGGGACTATGCTGCACCGGGGCTACGTTGCACCGGGCTACGCTGCACCGGGACTACGCTGCACCGGGGCTACGCTGTACCGGGCTACGCTGCACTGGGACTACGCTGCACCGGGCTACGTTGCACCGGGACTACGCTGCACGGGGGCTTCGCTGCACCGGGACTACGCTGCACGGGGGCTACGCTGCACCGGGGGCTACGCTGCACGGGGGCTACGCTGCACCGGGACTACGCTGCACCGGGCTACGCTGCACCGGGCTACGCTGCACCGGGCTACGCTGCACCGGGGTTATACTGCACCGGGGCTGCACCAGGGCTACGCTGCACCGGGACTACATTGCACCGGGGCTGCACCGGGCTTCGCTGCACCGGGGCTACGCTGCACCGAGGTTATACTGCACCGGGTTATACTGCACCGGGGTTATACTGCACCGGGTTATACTGCACCGGGTTATACTGCACCGGGTTATACTGCACCGGGTTATACTGCACCGGGGTTATACTGCACCGAGGTTATACTGCACTGGGACTATGCTGCACTGGGGCTGCACCGGGCTATGCTGCACCGGGACTACACTGCACCGGGACTACGCTACACCGGGACTACGCTGCACCGGGGCTATGCTGCACCGGGGTTATACTGCACCGGGTTATACTGCACCGAGGCTATACTGCACCGGGGCTACACTGCACCGGGGCTGCACCGGGACTACACTGCACCGAGACTACACTGCACCGGGGCTACGCTGCACCGGGACTACACTGCACCAGGGCTACACTGCACCGGGGCTACACCAGGATTACATTGCAACAGGGCTGCACTGGGACGACACTGCACTGGGGCTGCACTGGGGCTGCACTGGGACTACACTGCACCAGGGCTGCACAGAAACTGTACTGGGTCTGCATCGTGACTACAATGCACTGGCGCTGCACCAGCTGCACCGGGACTACACTGCACCAGGGCTACACCGGGATTACACTGCACTGGCACTGCACTGGGACTACACTGAACCAGGACTGCACCAGGACTATACTGCACTGGGACTGCACCAGCACTTCACCAGAACTGCATTGCACCCGCACTACACTGCACTAGGACTACACTGCACTGGCACTGCACCGGCACTGCACAGGCACTGCACCAGGACTACACAAGGACTGCACATACAGGTCTTGCTTTCCACATTGGCTTGCTGGATGCTTTCTCCTGCTGAAGTTGCTGTGGGGTAATCCACGTTGGGCCCTTCTGCTCTCTGGGAGAAGGGACAGGACAGCTCCATCTACCCAGAGCGCTGGGTCAGGCCACACACAGGCGTGCCCTCTGCCACGTCAGCTCTGCAGAGGAGCAAGGCACTGCCAAGAGGAAGGGGAGCTCCCAGGTACTCACGGTGAAGTTCAGCTGGCATCCGCCCATGATGTAGTCCAGGAAGGTGCACTCCACTATGATCTGAAAGGGAGGCAGCAGACGCTCAGACACGCCGAGCTCCCTCAGACGCGCTAACACTTCGAGCTGACAGACACGGGGACACAGGGCATCGCCTGCACCTGCGTCTGCATCTGGGAGAGTCTACCTCGAGGCGATTCCAGCCCCATTCAGATTAGAATAGTAATGGCCGGACATACCCTCACTTTACGTCTTAAGAAACTAATGATGAATCGAATATATTGAGAGCTTTAATAGGCATAATTGTCAAGATTTTTTAAATCACTTGTTTGTTGTAAGAAATCTCTTGGATTTTCCCCTCACAACATCCCACCCCAACACATTGGGATGTCTCAACCCCCACGTCCTAAAGACCAAGAGCCCACAACTGGAGCTCTTCGAAGGTGCTGCCGAGCCTGGAAGCAAAGTCACTAAAGACCTCTTTGCTCTTCCCTCCTCTGTCCTCTTCCCTGAGGAGCCCAGACGCTCACGCGACAAGGAACAGGGCATTCCAGCTGTCCCCGTGCATATGTGTGACCCCCACACCAACAGGGAACAGGGCATTCCAGCTGTCCCCGTGCATGTGTGTCACCCCACACCAACAGGGAGCAGGGCATTCCAGCTGTCCCCGTGCATGTGTGTCACCCCACACCAACAGGGAGCAGGGCATTCCAGCTGTCCCCGTGCATGTGTGTGACCCCACACCGACAGGGAACAGGGCATTCCAGCTGTCCCCGTGCATGTGTGTCACCCCACACCGACAGGGAGCAGGGCATTCCAGCTGTCCCCGTGCATGTGTGTGACCCCACACCGACAGGGAACAGGGCATTCCAGCTGTCCCCGTGCATGTGTGTCACCCCACACCAACAGGGAGCAGGGCATTCCAGCTGTCCCCGTGCATGTGTGTGACCCCACACCGACAGGGAACAGGGCATTCCAGCTGTCCCCGTGCATGTGTGTCACCCCACACCGACAGGGAACAGGGCATTCCAGCTGTCCCCGTGCACACGTGTGACCCCCACATCAACAGGGAACAGGGCATTCCAGCTGTCCCCGTGCACACGTGTGACCCCACACCGACAGGGAGAGGGGATTCCAGCTGTCTCCGTGCACGTGTGTGACCCCCACACCGACAGGGAACAGGGCATTCCAGCTGTCCCCGTGCACGTGTGTGACCCCCACACCAACAGGGAACAGGGCATTCCAGCCGTCCCCGTGCATGTGTGTGACCCCCACACCAACAGGGAACAGGGGATTCCAGCTGTCCCCGTGCACACGTGTGACCCCCACACCGACAGGGAACAGGGGATTCCAGCTGTCCCCGTGCACACGTGTGACCCCACACCGAAGGGAGCAGGGGATTCCAGCTGTCCCCGTGCATGTGTGTGACCCCCACACCAACAGGGAACAGGGGATTCCAGCTGTCCCCGTGCACGTGTGTGACCCCCACACCAACAGGGAACAGGGCATTCCAGCTGTCCCCGTGCACGTGTGTGACCCCACGCCGACAGGGAGCAGGGGTGTGAGCACTGCCCAAGAGGCGTCAGGTCACGAACCTCACACTGCTTCACGCTGACGATGCCGGAGTTCTTGTAACTTTTCTTCTTCTGCCTCTTTTTCTCGTTGATGCACTCAAACTCCACCTGTGGGGGACAGAGCGGTCACTGCGCGCCAGATAGGCCAGTGGGACGTAAGCGGTGACGGCCTCCTGGAAGGAAACCCCGACGGAGTCTACCGCAGCACCTGAGGCAATACCGCAACGACTAGTAACTCAGTCATCACTGACGTCCCAACGCTCGCCTGGAAAGTGCCTTTTAAATACAACCCTCCTGCCGAAACCGGTTTGGCTCAGTGGTAGAGCGTCGGTCTGCGGACTGAAAGGTCCCAGGTTCAATTCCGGTCAAGGGCATGTACATTGGTTGCGGGCATATCCCTGGTGGGGGGTGTGCAAGAGGCAGCTGGTCGATGTTTCTCTCTCATCGACGTTTCTAGCTCTCTCTCTCTTTCCCTTCCTTCTCTCTGTAAAATATCAATAAAATATATTTAAATACAACTCTCCTGGCAAACTCTAAACATAACCTTTCTTCTTCACAACAAAGGGAGTAACTGTAACTCCCAGCCTTTGCCTCAGAGAGAAAACATGCTGCTCAGGAAAGAAAAGACCTGGGAACAGAGGTGAAGCCCAGTCCTGTGTGAAATGCAGCGTCCCTCCCACTGGGCACTGCCTCCTCCTCCCCGCCACCCCCTCCACCCCCTCGCCTGGTGTCAGGCACCGCCTGGCCCTCTCCAATCTGCACCCACCGCCTGGAACATCTGCAGCCACACAAAACTGACCTACATACTTCATCGTGTTCTCACTTGTTTCCTTCGTTCCTTTCTTCACAGCGAGGGGGTAACACTCCGAGTGGCCCCTCGATTCTCGCTGCTGCTCCTCACGCTACGGCACAGGGACTAGGTGCCTATGACGAGCCCGCTCTACTGGCTCTCCGAAAGCACCCCATGCCCACCCGTGGTTACTGGCTAAGAATCAAAAATGATGTGAAAGAGAATCCTGCGAACCTTCGGAGGGCTCAGTCCTGCCCGAGTCTCCGTCACCGCAGTGAGCACTCAGGACTGCGCGTGTCCAGTGAGGAGGAGCCCACTGGCACGGCAAAGGCCGCATCGCTCGCGCCCTCGCTCTCACCAAGCCACCAGGGCACCGAGAGCGGACGACCAGACAGCCCTGCCTTTGCCGAGCAGCACTGAGCAAGCTGCCTGGGCACAGGGAAGCCTGGCCCGTCCCCAGTCGGTGCAGGGAACCTGCAGGATGCACACAGGGTGTCCAGTCGCTGTCACTCGTCCTCGTCTGAAGGCAGGCCATTCACTGCTCCAGACACAGGCGCTGAAACCCCGAAACTACCAGCAGCCCTCCGGCTGAGCCGGGCGTACTGCCCGTGGCCAGGTGCCCACTGTGTCCCGTTAGCTCTGCCTCAGAAAACCACCGCGACGCGGAATATCTGCCTCTGCCACTGGGTTTTGTTGCTTTTTAATCCAGTCTGTCAGCTCAGCGCCAGGTCACCGCTGGCATGTAAGCCGCAGAGGGTTGGAAAGCCTCCTCCATCCCACCGGGCCTGTCAGCTGTGGGAGGGGCTGTGACCAGGAGTGGGGCCCCCAGGTCCCCTGGAAAGCCCATCCCCTCTTGTTTGTTTACAACCCAATAAGCTAAACCAAAGGGCCCATCGGTTTCATGTATTCGTTTAGCTATGATTCCCTAACTTGAAGTCCTATCACCACGCTTCGTCCCTCCTGGGGTAAGGCCACAGGAAGGGCGGAGGTGGGCGGCCAGAGTGCACAGGTCAACCAGGCGGCTGCCCTGCTGCGGGCCCTGATTACCGTGACCCAGCACGTGCCACACGCTTCAAAACAAAGGCTTCCCATCAAACCTCGGATGCTGTCTGCAGCCAAACCAAGGCTCTGTGTTCCTGTAACTCACACCGCAGCCTGGGTTCCGGGTCCTCTATTACCAACCCCCGGTCCCCGAGCACCCTGCCGCCTGCAGTGAGGCCGGCCTGCGCTGTGCCGAGGGCGGAACCGGGAAAGACGCGACTCACGGGCGAGCTCCGGGAGGCCGCCTCCAGCTGCGTCATGGTGGTCTGGAACGCCCCGATGAGGTCGTGGGAGCCGTCGCTGTCATAGTCGTAGCACTCCACCTGGAAGCAGCACAGAGGTCAGGCTGCGGGCCTGTTCGGCCCAGGGCTGCGGCAACGTGCTGACCCGCAAGTGCCCCAAGCCCTCGCCACTTGCAGATGCTCCTGGTCGCGCGCGGCAGACAGATGAACACAGACCACTCGACCTCCTCTGAGCAGCTTGTTCCCCACCCCGACCCTGGCTGGCGCCTCGCCCGCTTCAGTGGAATCACGCGGCGGCTGAAGCTGTCAGGAGGAAGGAGGGCCGGTGTCTGTGTAATGATTTAGATGATTTCGTTATGGACACAGCGAGTCCCCTGCCACCGAGGAAGCCTGCGCCAGCGACAGACAGGAAGCCAGAGCGCAGCGCGCTGAGGGCCGCAGCCCTGGCCCGCCACCCATCACGACGTGAACGCCACGTCACCAGCTCCTCACTGCAGGGAACATCTCCCCAGAGGGCTGTGCCTGCTCAGCTCCAGGAGGGAGTCGGGCAATGGCAACCGGAAGGGCTGCATTCCTTACTTTATTCCCATTTTATCCAGGAAGACAAAACGGCATCAATTAATGAACACAAACAAGGTCCAGAGACACCGCAATCTGAGGGCTGTCGGGAGTGTCCACTTGTTGGGGGTCTTTGCTCGCGGACGAGCCAGACAGCTCGACTCCCGCCCTGTGTACGTGATGGGCAGTCTAAAGCCCCCGTGGCCCTCCCAAGTGTCAGGGAAGAAAATGAATGATCTTAATAACAGCTTTCTAGTTGGACTAAAATTAAAATGCAGTTAAAAACAATCTTATCATTTTAGTAATTTCATTTAAATAGTTTTTCTTAATTATGGACAAAAGAATTCTACATTACTAGATTTGCATTCAGGAAACTACAATTTATACGTAAGGCAAAATCAAGCTTTGATAATGTCAAGATTTTATTTAAACAGGGCTTATGAAGAGCGAATGTCAGTCTGCCTGAAACTTCAAGGGATGTAAAAATAGCTTCCAACGGTAATTTCTGATAACTCGCTCCACTGCCCCATGGCAGGCACATGTTTGGTGCTAAAGAAAAACAGGATATTTATAATGCTGGCACGGCTTCAGGTACAGTTTGGGGGAATATTATATAATGACTGTGTCCTTTAATTTCTCAAGGATTCAAAAACTAGGACTATGGTCTACCTAAACAACAGTACACACACCTGTACACATACACAAGTGAGTGCACATGCCACGCACACATGCATGTGATAATGTGCATGTGTATGAACACACATGCGTACATGTGTACATATGAGAACACACACCACACCACAGCACATCCACTAGGCGATCCCGGTGAGGCGGGCAGCATGCACGGCCGTTTTCCATTCGCTGGATGTTGTGGCAAGGATAGTCCATGCCGGAGGGACCACACTGCACACCCACCCCGCGGCGGAGGCCGCCAGCCTCACACACCTCCAAACAATGCCAAACCCAGGAGCACAGATGCATGGCTTTCTGATGTCACAGAGAAGCACAGACGTGACGATGTGGCAGAGCACGTCTGTGTCATTAAACACACGTTTAAGAATGGAGGCATTCATCAGGTGAGCTCGGAAACAGTTTACTTACTACAATCAGAGAGCCCTGTGCGCAAGCCACTGCGTGCAGGAGGTTTAAAAACATTGTTTCCTGTTAACATGTTAGTACACACAATTAAGTAGTTTTGACTTAGGCAAGTTTTTTTTTTACAGCCTCTTTTGCTTTTCAGATAGATTGATGCTTCAACTTACCACTGTTAATGTGAAAAGCAAAAGCTCTACATTTAGTGTGACACTGAAAGTAACATTTTTTTGAATTGTTATAGGAGTTTGTATGTGCTTTCCGGAAGGATCCATGCCAGGGAGCAAGATCTTACCTGCTCTCAAGTTATTTTTCAAGTTCTTTTCTACGTTTACTTTGTTCGTACTTGCCTCAGTAGTATGCGATTGCTGTGAGCTAAAGACCCCTGAGACCTGGGCTCCAGAGACTTCCGCTCCCCCTTAACCGTCAGCGGCGTTTTAACGAGGAGCCTGACCTACGATAGGAGTCCTCACTCACCAGAGCGAGTGTACCCGCCCGTCTCGCGGGGCGACTAACACCCTCTCCCACGCCTCTCCTGCAGTGCCTGAGCCCCGAGCAGCCTGAGTCCTGCTCCGAGTGTCTTCTAGACCCCGTTTCCCTGTGGCTCTAACTCTGCTGGGGGGCACTCCCCTGCGTGGGCACGTGGTGAAGTCTGGCCTGTTCCTCTTGATCTGCCTTGTGTCTCTCTGAGTGTTAGACCAAGGGGAAGACCCTGAGAGGGAGGAAAGCTTGTCCCCAGCCCCCACCCCTAACCTGCATTTCACTGCTGCTGCGTGGCACACGCACCCCATGGTATTAATCTTAAATTCTCCACGCTGAAGACAAACAGATGGACCTAGGAAATGAGGATTCCAGCCATAACAGCACCTGCGCTGCCTTTAACAGCAAGACTTCCCTTTCCACCAATTTAGCCCTTATTTTCTCTGCTGTACAAGTGGAGATGGCAGCTGACCTGCCCAAGATCCCTTCGCTGCTTCAAGCAGAATCGGGACTCGGGCTGTGGTCTGACTCTACATCCGACGCTTGTTCCAGGCCACCCGCCCTCCCCTCCGCCCTCACCACATCCCTTACAAAACCAGCAAGACCCATCAGCTTGCTGGCACAGGGCACAGGCAAAGGCTTCTCTCTGGAATCTAAGTCAAATGGCTCTAGTATAAAAGTGTCTTTAAAGTTAGGTTTTTGATGAGACGTGATAAATAAGAACAATCAAGATTCTTAGACACCTGCTGTGGCTCCCTGCTGCCGCTCTGCCCTTGGACCCGACAATAAGCCACCCACCGTCTTCAGGGCTGCACTTTGCTCTGGAAACGAGAGAGAAAGCCACTGGTCCTCTCCGCACTGAGGCGGCAGACGGTGCAGGCTCTGGTTAAAGGAACGCCTGCTTTTATCTGCAAGGACACGCCAACGGCACAGAGGGAGCGAAAGGCTCTTATTCAAAGAGCAAAGGGATCCTTTTTATTTTAAAAATAAAGTGTAAAATAAAAATCACAATGTTGGATTCAGCATTGGGTGGACCATCAGTCAAACATGTTGATTCTTCAAACTCTTTACCTACCACACACCCCGTTTCAGGGTTCCCAGGCCCAGCCAAAGGGAGTCCCACAGGCTCATCCCATCACTTTCTTTCTTTAAAATGACCTAACCCCGTGGTCGGCAAACTGTGGCTCGAGAGCCACATGCGGCTCTTTGGTCCTTTGAGTGTGGCTCTTCCACAAAATACCACGGCCTGGGCTAGTCTACTTTGAAGAAGTGGCGTTAGAAGAAGTTTAAGTTTTAAAAATATGGCTCTCAAAAGAAATTTCAATCGCTGTAATGTTGATATTTGGCTCTGTTGACTAATGAGTTTGCCGACGACTGACCTAACCAATTAAGTGTATAAGAGAGGTGAGTTTGTGTAATTTCAAATTACCTTAATAGTCTTATCCATATCTCCGTAGCACAGGGAGTTCAGAGAGATTTTAAAAGGCCTCCACACAGGATTCAGGTTGTTTTTAATGACCTAGAAAATGGAGATGCAGAGACGTTAGGAAGCACCGAGTTCACCACGTTCTGCTCTCGCCTTTCCCCGTCCACGGACACCCGCTGGGATGTACCGCCCCCTGGTCCGTGACGGACTCTCTGGTCAGCACACGTGCTGCAGGAAGCACGTTGGCAAGGGCACCCACCCACAAGGGCGCCTTAGGAACCAGGGTTTCCATGAGGCAGAGGACTCAGTCCGAGAAAGAACAGTGCTGGGTTATTAAAGAGATGAATTAAAGAGACAGTCTTACACCCATCATTTCTATAGACATCATAGGCAGATACAAGCAAATGTACAGTTTCCAGCTTTGTTCCCTGCAAGGGCCCAGCCGCAAGAGCACGTGGGCCCTCAGATCTTGGTGTCTGAATACCTCCACCTCTCAGAGACTGGGTCACCTCAAAGAAAGGGGTCACCCCAGTCTGGCTCCCACAAGCACATACAAAGCGAGGTCCTAGGGCTCATGTCAGAAGCCAGGAGCCGTTGTAGGCATGCCCTGTCAAATCCAGATACCGCGGAACCTCGCTTTGCAAACTTATTTCATTCCGGAAGGCTGTTTGAAAATGGCATCATCTTCTCCTACTAGAGATCATGTAAATGGAAGTAATCTGTTCCAGACTCCCAAACGATCCCGTTTTAACTTTTCTTATACACAGTGCATGTCTATTTACTGTTTAATCTATAAATATACTCTTCAAAAACAAAAGGACATCAAATGTAAGTGAAATTTTAACAAAAAGGGAAAACTTAACAATAATTATAAGCAGCAACAAAAGCAGAAACATACAAAATATTCACAGCACAGGATCCTGAGATGCTAACAGAGGGGAACTGACTCGTATTTGTGCGTTCTCTCCTTTATCTGTTGCCTGAGAAACACATGATTCTTCATAAGGCATCAGCAGGAAAGGGCTGTAGCTGAGCAGAGAATTGTTGGAGATGGGAGACATTTGAGAAACGGGGCCTACTGCACTCTGAACAGGAAAGAGTGGTAAACATGAGCACCTTGTGCTCCAGCCATCCATGAGCCCACCATGCCGCTGAAGACAAAAAGGAGGAAGTGAGAGGGAGCACCGCTAATCCATGTGCAGGAACGGAAGATGGAGAAAACAACACTGTGTAACCTCAGTCCGATGGTAATAAGTGAGACTCGGCACGATGGTCAGCAGAAGCTAAAGCAGGGCAAACTGCGAGAGAACAGCCTGCGGGGCCGCACCACAGACCACCGACCCCTCGCACCTGAGACCCCGCTGGACTGGCTGAGGCAGAGCCCAGAGCGTGGGCATGCACGGCTGATTACTGGAGAGGTTCGACGGCAGAAAGGCTGGGGAGGCAGGGAGAAAGTCTTACATGGAGAGGATGTAAAAACAGCCAAGTGCCACATGTGAGCCTTGACTGAAAAACAACAGAAAACAAGATGCTTACAGCATGCGGGACGCTGGGGAGACCTGAGCACGACGCTATAAACCACACCAACGCTGAAGTGCGGCTGGACAGCAGAAACCCCGGCTCTGCTCTGCCGAGGTGGAGTCACATCTACAGCCTCACCAGGAAGGCTCTGCAAGAGGGTACTACTGCATGCAGTGTGCGAGTCCCTGTGTGTGCAGGTGTGCGAGTCCCTGTGTGTGCAGGTGTGCGAGTCCCTGTGTGTGCAGGTGTGCGAGTCCCTGTGTGTGCAGGTGTGCGAGTCCCTGTGTGTGCAGGTGTGCGAGTCCCTGTGTGTGCAGGTGTGCGAGTCCGTGTGTGTGTGTGTGTGTGTGTGTGTATGTGCGCACGCGTGCGTCCCTGTGTGTATGCAGGTGTGAGTCCGTGTATGTGTGTGCAGGTGTGCAAGTCCCTGTGTGTGTGCGCAAATGTGCGAGTCCCTGTGTGTTTGTGTATGTGTGTGTGCCTGTGTCAGAGAGAGAAAAAGAAGGAGCACACATGTGCAGATCAAATGTACAAAAATGTACAGGGCATACATTATAGTGTTCTTTAAAGGGTTGTACATTTCTCAAAATACAAACTTCACTAATAAAAGAAAAAATGAGCATGCTGACCTTGTGTCTGGTTATATATGTCAAAACTCAGATTGCTATTTTTATAGAAACAATTTTTTAAAAATTCAGATTACTACATTCCCCTGGGAAACCTCAGCCCTGCCTCCCAACCTCACATGCTCACCTCTGTTCGGTGCACCAGCAGCCAGGTTCCGTCCGACGTCTGCTTGTGGAACTCCAAGTAAGGGTCGGACTTGCCAAACAGGTCCTACGTCAGAGGGAGAAAGCCGTACTTCTCAGCGCCGCTCTGGCTGTGGCACCCACTCTGCCCGTGGCACGCTAACACCGCACTGCCCTCCCGGGGCAGGTCTGCATGCCAGCACCGCAGGGCACAGCCCTCTCCCTCTGCACCAATGCGCCCATCTCCCCAGAGAAGTGGCGTTTCTGATGAAAGCCCTGACCCTGCGCACACAGCCTCACTTCTCAACGCTACGCCCGCACCACTACGCCCGTTCTCTGCTGGTCTCAGGCCTAACTGCTCCCTCACACAGCTCTGACCATTCTGGGAGCAGCATGCCAACACCAGGCGCTAACTCTGAGGGACAGCGACCAGATGGACGCAGAGGGATCACATCAGGTCACATCTGATTGCTGAGGGATCGGAGTATTGATTCCACAGCTATCCTCAGGGTCCAATCCCACACGCCAGGGAGCAGGGGCAAGTATGTGGAGAAGCCACGGTTACTTCACGGTTAGAGTCCCTCCTTTCCTCTTAGTTCCCCACAGCACCTATGCATGTGCAGCAGCCGCGTGCTCAGAGCTGCCCTTCCCACACCCTACACACACACACACACACACACACACACAGATACACACACTCACAGACACACCCATACATACAAACACAGAGGCACTCATAGATACACACACAGATACATACAAATACAGAGACACATACACAAACACATAGATCCATACAGACCCTCAGACACACAGAGACACACGGCCACATACAGAGACCTCACACTCACGTACACACACACAGACACAGCGACACAGACATTTATAGACAGACACACAGATTCACACACACACACACACACACACACACCTCAGACACACACAGACACCTCACACTCAAGTACAAAAATAGAGACACATTCATAGATAGACAGACATACAGATTCACACACACACACCTCACAGACACTCACAGACAGAGACACACCTCGCACACACACAGGCTCTCACGGACACACCCAGGACAGCGGGACTGGAAGGAACTAATGCTCCGGGCTGCACCCTCCTTTCCCAAACGGATCAGCGGGAGGCACACAGGAGGCGCCTGTATCCCTACCCACCTTGTTGTCCAGTTTTCTTGCTTCCATTTCAAACAAGACCACTCTATTATCCTTTATTTCTTCAGCGGAAATCTATGAGATCAGGTGAATGAAAGAAGAGTGATTTAGGGATTCTGACACAGTACTGATATTCTGTTACCTAACAGTGTACAAACTCAGTATCAGTACAGATGATCACTAAAATGGTGCCACTGAGAGATGTTTCAAGTTAGCTTTCACACATGTGCAATAAGCATGTGCCCAACCCTGCTAACCCTGCGTTCGGCACCTTCCTTCGCAGACGCCACTGTCCCAGCGGCATCTCCCCAATCCAGGGAAAAGCGCGGCCTGGGCACACACCAGCTGCAGCCTGCGAACCCCGAGCTGGGAGCTCAGCAACCCCGGCAACACCCGCAGCTGAGATCACTGTTTCCACACGACCCCACTGGCCACTGCGCACACCCGGTGCCGGCCCAGGAGCAGCACGGCGGCTGAGGCGGCGTTCTGTGCCACGAGCCGCTCCCCGCAGACGCTCATGCTTGTGCTGGAGAAGTTTAACCTGGAGCAAACCAGCTGCTCAGGTAGCACGGCGCAGCCCTCCGAGGCTCGGGAGCCCGCCTCCGTCCAGCTCAGGTCAGAACCAGGGCTCCGGAGGGAGAGCCTGAGGAGCGGTGTCCTGCGCGGGGCCGCAGTCGCCACCTGGGGCCGGCGGGAGGGCGGCACCGGGTGCAGGGCTAAAGGGGAGGCCATGCCATGTGAGACCCGATGGAGTGAAGCCGTCTGGCCAGGGTCTTGCAGAGCCCGGAACCATCCGATGCCGTCGGGTCTAAGTGGGGGAGGGGGCTCCTGGGGCGAGGAAGCACCCGAGGGGCCTGACTCCTTGGCCATCATAAAACGCAAAGGGATTTGTGAGTGAGTTTTTCTTCCTTTTCTGACACACGTCACACAGGGGTCGGTGATGGCTCCCCAGCAGGGAAGGGGGGCCACTACCAGGGTGGCATGACCGGGCTTGTGGGCACCTGCCGGCAGCCCCACGTGCCCCCTCACCTCCGAGGCACAGACAAGGTCTCATACCGTGATGCTGCCCTTCCCCGCGGGCTTGCCGTTCCTCAGCATCAGCGGGCGCGTCAGCTTCTTACTGGACACGATCTGTAATGGGCGGAAGGTGACAGAGAGCTTTCCCACTGCATCCGGCCAACTTCCTACTGAACGGTTTTGACAAAGAGACTGAGTATAAATTTCATTTAACAGGTCATTCAGCCCGGCCGGTGTGGCTCATTGGCTGAGCATCGCCCTATAAAGCAGGTCACGGTTCGATTCCCGGTCAGGGCACATGCCTGGGTTGCCAGCTCAATCCACAGTGTCGGGGGGGGGGGGGGGGGGGCAGGAGGCAACCGATCAGTGATTCTCTCTCATCACTGATGTTTCTCTCTCTCTCCCTTCCTCTCTGAAATTAATTTAAAAAAACACTATTTTTTAAAAATGAATAAAAAGGATCATTAGAAATGGAAACATTAAGCCCATCCTAGAAGGGCGCAGTGATTCTGAAACGCATGGACCCGTGGGAAACCCACAGAAACCATTTCCAAGAGCTGTGACTGACTTCCCTGCTCCTGCCCACTAGTTCCCTTTTCAACTCCTTCCAACGTGGATTTCTGACACGTGATGGGGACGAAGGCCAGACTCATCTCTCACTAATCACGGAGCTGAACCCACTGAAAGGTAGGCCCAGCCTCAGGACTCTCAGCAAATGGGATTCAATGTGTTCCCTGACACGTAGCCCTCACATATGTAACCCACCAGATACACTGACTAACATAACACTGTAGACCCAGTCCTCCCCTCAGCCATAATTTCTCAAATTCACTTTAAAGCTAGCCACAGTGGCTTTTTTTTTTTAAATTAACTTTCCTTGGATGCCATTTATCAACATTTTAGAAAACCGATCAGCTCCATGTTGCCCAAGACAACAGCAAAGCTGAGATCCCCCAACACTGAACGTGAGTCCTTCCTAGAGGTGACCCCAAGCCGGACGCAGGCAGGACCTCTCTGGGAAGTCGGCGAGGAGCCCAGACACAGCCTCCCTGACCGAGCTTGTCCGCCCCGGGAAGACGTAGTAACTAGGCGACGAGGATAAACAGGAAGGGCAGGAGAGCGCACCCCACCCAGCGGGCACCAGAGGCCACAGACTCTGGGTTTACAGGCATGAGCCCGGCCGAGGAGCAGCGTGCCCATGGCATGGTGTGGGCATCGGGCCAGCCCTGCCCGCAGGACCATCAGTTGCCACTGCGATGGATTGACTGGGGCCCGCACGCCAGGGGCTACAGCGGGTTCACTCCTGATGTGGGACGAGCACCCTGACTCCAGGACTGAGGGGCCTGGCACACGCTCCCACCCTAGGAAGGCCGGGATTCCGCCTCCCTCACCGACCACGCCGGCTGTGAGCTCCGTCCGCAAGGTGGCCCGTGGTTCCCAACTTTCAGAGTTAAACTAAGAAGCACAAGTGAAAATGGACAGCAACAAGGAACAGTGAGCAACACTGTACCAGCGTGGGCAGGCGGAGCGGGGCGCGGAGTTCGGGAGCAGCGCCTGCCTGGCTCTTTGCCCTGCCCCAGACCAGGACAAGTAACATGCCAACTCCAACTGAAAAACGCAGAAAGCTCTGTGAAGGCCCAGCTCCCTGGCGCCCTCCGCCACGTGCACACCCACCTGTCCCAGGGTGCATTCCCAGCTCCCTGGCCGCCCTCCGCCCCGTGCACACCCACCTCTCCCAGGGTGCATTCCCAGCTCCCTGGCCGCCCTCCGCCCCGTGCACACCCACCTGTCCCAGGGTGCATTCACACTCTCCCAGGAAGTCATCGTCGCCCAGCTCGATGGTCTTGTTGTCGATGTCATAGACCCCAAACTTCAGTTTCTGCACCACCTCGAAGTAGTAGTCAATGATGAAGGTCTTGGAGAACGTGGGGTTCAGGCAGTTCTTAATCCTCTCGGTGCGATCCGCCTTGCCCCAGAACAAAAGGGTCAGGTCAGAGGCGGCCCAGATCTCAGTATCTCACCAGCCACCCTGGACGCAGGCGGGCCTGACGGCTAAGGAGGCCGTCCGTGTGTCAGGTACACACCTGCCCCACACTGCCTACCTGTGTGGTGGTTTCCTGACTGTAACATGGGTAAGCTCTTCACATCGCCAATAAACAATCCACTCGCTTTCACGTTGTGTTAACATACCTCATACCACTGCTGTCCGCTCGAGTTCAGAAACAGCACGCACAGAGGGTCTGACTTGGACCCAATGTCTGAGTCCAGAAGGTTGTTACAGGACACGTTCAGCTCCACCTTCGTCACGCACTGGGCGGCCATCTCTGAGCTGTGAGAAGCCACGTGTGAGAAGGTCCTTGAGAAGCCATGTTCCCAGGAAGCCGCAGAGCTTGTCAGGACCCTGTCTGACCAGGGGGACCAGGGGGCCCAGGGAGACAGGGGACCAGGAGGGACCAGGGGGAGGGTGGGGGGGGAACCAGCGGGGGATCAGGAGGACCAGGCAGGTCAGGGGGACGAGGAAGGACTGAAAGGGACAGGAGGAACCAGGGGCGTATCAGGAGGACCAGAGGGGATCAGGGGGAGCAGGGGGCGTCAGGGAGACCAGGGGGGACAGAGAGGGAAAGGGGAGATCAGGAGGATCAGGGAGACAGAAAGGGACAGGGTGGACCAGGGCGACCAAGGGGGATGGAGAGGGAAGGGGGTTGATCAGGGGACCAGAGGGACAAGGGGAACCGAGAGGGATCAGGGCGGATTAGGGGAGCCCAGGAGGATCAGGGGGCCCAGGTGGACCAGGAGGGACCGGGAGGGACTGGGAGGAACTGGGACGGACCGCGTGCTTAGACTCTCGCTTAGAACAGAGCTCACTTACTGGGACGTAAATGCAGTTTCTAAGGCGGCAAATTGAGACTTAATCACCCGGCCGGCGGGGCTCAGTGTCGACCTATGAACCAGAAAGTCACGGTTAGATTCCCAGTCGGGGCACATGCCCAGGTGTGGGACATGCAGGAGGCAGTGATCAATGATTCTCTCTCATCATTAATGTTTCTATCTCCCTCCCTCTCCCTTCCTCTCTGAAATCAATAATATATATATTTTTTAAAATTTTTCACTTCACTATAAATTTTACCACTCAGAAAAACTCAAAGCATTAAGCTATGAAATAAAACACATACAACTACAACCTTAATTATAAATTGTTCATTTAACAAGATGCTAAAGGAGATACTTTCTATTTTCAAAGAATTTTAGCTAAAGCTCCCCCACACACACACACACACACACATTACAGGGCGCCTCTCCCTCGGCTGCTGCCTGGAAGCCCGGGATTCCCACACCTGACGCAGGGCCCCTACACAGAGGTTTAGAGCCCGCCTGGCCTCGCTGCCAGGCTGGGTCTAAAGCAGACGAGGTGGAGAGGCCCGTTTTCCTGCTCCCGCTCCCGCTCCCCCACCCTGCAGACCCGCCAGAAACACCAAGCCTGTCACTGAGCCCACCTCCAGGCGAGGAAGAGGCCTGGGGACAGAGGAGGCCGGGGGCTGGCCTCGAGAGGTGCCATGCTCAGGGGAAGAGACAGATTACTTCCCCTCCTCCCACTCTGCTACCTCCAGCGAGACATGGGGTGCTGGCATGTCAGAAGTCAGTGCTGGCATGGAGGCCCCAAGCTCCCGGAGACGGAACAAGGAGGCAGGCTTCGTGGTTCTAATTCGAGGAGCCTGTGAAGAGCAGCGCGGTGCACCCGTCTCACTGGAGAGTCACTCACGTGGGACACCGTGCACAGACCCCAATGCCTCCTGGGAGTCACTCCTCAGGTGGGACACCGTGCACAGACCCCAGTGCCTCCTGGGAGTCAGTCCTCAGGTGGGACACCGTGCACAGACCCCAATGCCGCCTGGGAGTCACTCCTCAGGTGGGACACCGTGCACAGACCCCAGTGCCTCCTGGGAGTCACTCCTCACGTGGACACCACGCCCAGACCCCAGTGCCTCCTGGGAGTCAGTCCTCAGGTGGGACACCGTGCACAGACCCCAATGCCGCCTGGGAGTCACTCCTCAGGTGGGACACCGTGCACAGACCCCAGTGCCTCCTGGGAGTCACTCCTCACGTGGACACCACGCCCAGACCCCAGTGCCTCCTGGGAGTCACTCCTCACGTGGGACACCTTGCACAGACCCCAGTGCCTCCTGGGGGTCACTCCTCACGTGGACACTGTGCACAGACCCCAGTGCCTCCTGGGAGAGTCACTCCTCACGTGGGACACCGCGCACAGACCCCAATGCCTCCTGGGAGTCACTCCTTACGTGGGACTCTGGGCACAGACCCCCCAATGCCTCCTGGGAGAGTCACTCCTCACGTGGGACACCGCGCACAGACCCCAATGCCTCCTGGGAGTCACTCCTTACGTGGGACTCCGGGCACAGACCCCCCAATGCCTCCTGGGAGTCGGCCAGAAGCTGCAGAGAACCAGAAATTGCAAGGCCCTCACTGGAGTCAGGCTTTCCCACTTACATGCACTGAGGCCCGAGGAGGCGTACCTGGACCCCAAGGTCAGGGGACCGTGCTGTGGCCCAGGATGGCAGGGAGAGCCGAGAGGCTGGCAGCGCTGGCCTGGAGGGTCGTGAGCAGGTGAGAGTGGACCGCAGCGTACTGAGAGCCGATGCCAGGGGCACAGCACGTAGCTCAGTGAGCACAGAGGGCGCATCCAGTGGGGAGCCACACTGGGCAGGACGGGCGAGAGGCCAGGGGCCTGAGAGCCAGGCTCAGGGGCTCAGTGGGTGGGCAACAGGTGCCACTCCAAGGCCTCAAAAAGGAGAAAGAGAAGAAATGCTCATTTCAGATGTCTCTGCATCAAATCTGCTCTAGGCGCTGGGAGTCTGGTCACTGACAAGCACCAGCAAGGCCTCTGGTTCCAGCCACACAGGATGCAGGGGTAGCACCAAGGTCAGCCGTCTTCGCATCGCCCGGGCCAGGAGGCGGGTCAGCAGCGGGCACCTGGTGCCCTGTGACCACAATCACCATCCTCTCCCACTTGGGTTTGAGAAAGGGAAGTGAGCAGGACGAAGACAGGAAACAGAGGCGGAGACCTGCCTCTGAAATGCAGGTAACACAGAAATCCCAAACAAGTCAGCTCCCAATCACCCCAACCTTCCCAAGTCAGCATTACATGACAGAGACGATGCAAAGGCGCTGAACGTCAAGGGCGGATATCTGAAGGGCCTGGCGTGTGAATTGGGCCCAGGGCCTCTCCCAGGCCCTCGCGAAACCCTGAAGCCGGTGTGAACGCCCTCCCGCTCCCCCTCCCGCTCTCCCCCCAACTTGGGCCCTGTGCTCTGATATGATGCAAACATCCCTGGCTGCCAGGGACTTCCTGCTCTGCCCCACCTGCCCAGCCGACCTTGGCCGGAAGCTCCCTCTGCCCATCCCCGTCTTCCAGGTCCACTTTGAGTGACAGCTCCTTCCTAGGGGCAGCCCAGCTACTTCCTGGGGCAAACGCCATGCACAGGCCAGGCTGCTCAGCCCTTCACCAAGGGCTCGGGTTGTGTGGCAGAAAGAGGGGTCACTCCGGAGCCTCTACCGGAGTGCGTCTGCTTTGCCAGGTACCTGAACTTCAATTCCATAAAAGGGATTACAAAAATTACCTGGCAACGTAGGTGTGCACATGCTCAGCGTGTATCAGACACGTGCTATGAACTATAGCAATTATTATCCCATTAACTCCTCTAATACTAGATGGATTGCCTCGTTATGGCTTGTTAAATAGTAAGACACAAGCACCCTTCTCACCCTTGTTTAAGAACCTGAAAGATTGATAAAGAATCTCTGGGATTTACACAAAATTAATCTGCCCAGATAGACAGCCTTGAGGACAACCTGGTGCCAACTCTCCTAACCCCTCAGAAGAGCATGCTTATCTGAGCTACCGCACAGCTGGCGCCCGGGGAGGGCCCACGCCAGTGACAGCCTCGTTATTTGTCCCAAAACAGTGGGGAGGGAAGTCAGTGCCCACCGCCATACCAGGAGCTGAGGGTTGGTGTCTGCCTCTCAGCAGGTCAAGGCAGCCCATCCCACCGTGGTTCCTCAGGCACAGGAAGCGCCCCTCCTGCCCAGCGGGCTCACATCCCATCTGCAGGGCCCCTGCACCTTGCCTTCCTGGGGGGCCTGCTGGGTGGCCAGAGGAAAGCTTCCAGGGCTAGTCCTGTGCAAGTAAGAGAGCGATGCCTGCCCTGGCCTGTTTGGGTCAATGTTAGTGTCGGCCCGCAGACTGAAGGGTCTCGGGTTCGATTCCAGTCAAGGGCACACACATACCTTGGTTCCAGGCTCAATCCCTGGCCCTGGTCAGGTGCCTGCAGAAAGCAACCGATTCATGTGTCTCTCTCACATTGATGTTTCTCTCTCTGTCTCTCCCCCTGCCTTCCACTCTCTAAAAATCAAAGGGAAAATATCAAGTGAGGATTAACAATAAATAAATAAAAAAGAAAGATGTCCACATTTTTTTGATCCTTGCCATGGACAAGGTTACACAGCCTTTCTGATCCCTGGGCTATGGGGCATATACGTTTCGGAAAGGCATGTTCTGTTTTCCAGCCTGTGGAATGAGGAGTTCACCGTAGGGTACCGAGGGAGGTACTATGTCGGCATCAGTATTGCTGCCCTTTACCACCACGCTCGGGCAGCCAGCTACAAGGGCCCCTCTCCCAGTGAGCCATCTGTTCCAGAGCTGCCTTCATAATAACAGAGCTGCACTTCTCAGCTGACAAGTTTTAAGTCACAAGGCCTCCTGCAGCTCCTGCCAGGCGGTGTCAGTGCGGCTTGTCCACCTCACAGACGGAAGGAAGTCCTAGGGTTCCTCATTCCCCTCCCAGATGTGGGGCCAGAAAGCAGAACTTCTCACCTGCCTCCGTCTCATCCAGCTTTGCCCAACTCTCACGCCTGCCTCCCTCCTCTTCTCGGCAGACGCATGCATTTAACTGGCAGGACGGGCATTTTGCATTTGTCACTACGTGCTTCTCTCTAGTCCTGATGAGCAAGGATATGAAATTTCTCACTTCAAAGCTGGCTTTGTTCTCAACGCTGGAAAGTGTCTGTGTTGAGCAAGATGTTTATAAATACACTAGTGGCCGGTGCACAGATTCATGCACATTGAAAGGAAATTAATTAGAAGAAACTTTTTAATATTGCTATTCACCCTTTCTCCATAATAGAAGTGTCAGAGATGAAAGAAAATGAATAAAATGTATATGAAAATATATAAATAGCAAATAAACAATAACATTATATAAGAACAAAGTCAGATATAAAAACAACAAAAACATGATATAAAAATATTGATACAAACATTGATTGATAAATTGATTGAACTTATTCTAATATCTCCTTATACACATTAAGAGTAAAAACACTTTCAGAGTGCTTGACTTATTTCCCTTGTGATGAAGTATTTACAACTTTAATAGTCACACCCTATTGAAACTTGAGAGAAAGCAACATATAACTGACCATGTCCGATAGACTAGGGATATTCAAGTAGGAGTTTGTCCTTGCGATTTATTAATAGTCATCACAAATGCTGGCATCACAGAAAACTATCTTCGAATTAATTTAAATGGGAGGCCAGTGTCAGACGGGGACAAATAATTCTTGGAATCAGAACAACTCCTTCCACAGATCTTGTTAATACTTCAGCTTTGATTATGTTAAGTCACAATCTTTTGATAATAAATCTAGTACTATTACAAAGACCCCACTCACTATTAAGATTTCTCAGTAGCATGATGACTGTACCTACTTTCAACTTTAATTTATGAATGGCATTCCCCAAAGAGTATTACAATTAAGAAATGCGTTGGGAAATTTTCCCTTTTCCGCATCTGCTGAATCGATGAAATTATCACTCAAATGGTACACTGTGCCAATAGTTGGCTTTCAGACACACTGTCACCGATGCTGGCTTCTTTTGGCTTCAGAGTACGTGGTGCCAATAATTGGTCTTTAGACATATTCTGATGCCGATGCAGTTTTCTTTCAGCTTCAGAATGTCAACAAAAGCAAACAAATTCACCACGACTGATGGAAACACACGTGTGCGATTGGCACCAGCAGGAGCTTTATATGTATTGCACGTGCGTGAGTCAACGTTTATGTTTAAATTGCCAGTGTGCAGCCTCGGTACCGGCCAGTTGGCCGGACGGATGTACGGTTGGTCACTTAGCCTTTTATATACATAGATAAGAGCAGGCCTTCCTCTGGCTGCTTACCTCTCCATTTCAGCTGTTTGCAGCTCTCGGCAAACCCCTCATACTTCCTAGTCAGGAGCTGTCGAGGGGTCCTGTCCGTGCACTCAGCACCTTTCTGCACAGCCTTCCAGGCGGCCTGGGTGCCAGGCACTGGCTAAGGTTCTGGGGGACAGGGCACTAGACAGACATCCCGCCCCCTGTGGTTACACTGGAGAGAGACGGTGAGTATTTGTACATGAAGGTGGTAGGAAGTGCATAAGAGAAAAATACAGCAGAGAAAGGAAGCAAGACATCCTGAAGGTGGGGTGGGCAATTTTAGACACTTTATAAATTATTGTGACAACACCATCGGGAAATATTCGCTTTGATTTTCGCTTCCTAGCCCCTAAACAGAAGAAAAATGGATGGGCAAGTTCCTCTCTCCAGTTTCAGGGATCTACTTTAACATGCCGGGCACAGAGTCTAGAGCGGGTCTGCTAACCTAGAAAACCGAAGGAGCCTGAAGGAGCCCAATACCACATTGCTGCTTTGGTAATTTCCACAGGAACCAGGCACAATACATCCACTTGGTAAGAGGACATTTCAAAATGATTTTTGAAAATGAATATGCAATATTTCCTTTTATTTTCATGGGGAAATTACTCATATGCCAAATTATATTGGTGATCTTGACTAATTATGCTAATTTTAATGTCTTTTTTTTTTTTTTTAATCCTCACCTGAGGATATTTTTCCATTGATTTTTCAGAGAGAGGGAAAGACTGTGCACGAGAGAGAGAGAAAAGTCTGTGCACGAGAAACACATTGATTGGTTGCCTCCTGCACACAACCAGACCAGGGACGTGACCTTGACTGGAATTGAACCAGGGACCCTTCAGTCCTTAGGCTGACGCTCTACCCACTGAGCCAAACGAGCTACAGCTAATTTTAAAGTCTTTTTAAAACTTCAAACTGGTAAGCTGCTGTGTTAAAAGAATAAACAACCTCTCTCCTTCTCTCAGATTATCCAACACTCTACTCCACCCACCCAGCTTCCTCAAATAGTGAAGCCAGCACAATTGTTATCAGAAGGTTATCAAAATGTATGCATAATGTCTGCTTTTGATTTTCATATCAGAAACTTAAATAATGTAGTTAAATAGAATGTATGATGCTTTACTTGTAGCTGCTAATTTAAACCTCTTTCTCAGCCAATTCAAGGAATCTTCCAGCAAGTGTCTTACAGGTTTGGACTCTAACCTGATTAGCAATCCTTCCCAGACAGGGAAGAGCTGAAGGGAAAACAGTGGCGGGCAGGAAGCCAACCTGCAGGTGGAGGCAACAATGGGCACATTAAAGGAATGCCCACATTTGGAATCCTCCTTCAGGGATCTACCTGAGAATTCATGCTTTCCAGGAGCATTACAACTCCTTGAAGGTCAAAATGTTAGTTAATGGTGTTTTACGTCCAGGGCTACCTTCTCAGTTTGCTGACTTTCTAGCATAAGAAATCAATGACAGCCCAGCCAGGGTTGCTCAGTGGTGGAACACCGACCCACGAACCAAGAGGTAAGGTTCAATTTCTGGTCAGGTCACATGCTTGATTGAGGTTGTAGGCTTGGGGAGTGCAGGAGACAGTCAATAGATATTTGTTTTTAATTGATGTTTCTATCTCTCAAATCAATAAAAAAAAAAAACATTAAAAAAATCAATGACTGAAGAAAGTTTTGCAACAGAAAACTCTAACAGTAGAGAAAAAAGCACAGCTTTTAGTTTCTAAAGCTACAGGGCCAAGAAGTGATAGGCTGGGCTCGGCAGGAACTGGGTATGGGAACAGACAACACGGAGGAAACATTCCGAACAGCAGTGCCAGCATCGCAGAGAGCCTACGTGTAATCCTTAGGTTAACCTCTCTTAAAGTTATAAGGGTTGAAGGTCATTGTCTATAACAAGCATGTCAAACTCAAAGGCTAACATGGGCCAAATAAACAGGGCAGATGGCTGGAGAATTTGACATGCCAGGTTTTCAGTGTTCACAGTTCCAGGTGAAATTAGGAGACGTGTCCAGTCATTAGCAGGCCTTAAAAGGCAAAGACCGCTCCTGCTCCTGTCCCTGTCCTCATGCCTCGGGCACAGGTCTGTCCCATTCCTTAGGAGCTGGATCTGAGAAGCAGCCCTGAACCAGCAGGCCCCTCTCCTCCGAGCCTCGGCGTGTCCAGTCCAGAGACAGAGACTGCGCAGCATCATTTCAGCCCGGAGTGAAGAGCATTTATCCAATGCCTTCTGAAAAATTCTCACCGTGAGGAAAGTGGGCCTGGGCACCCCAGATGACAGCACTGGTGTGGCCATAACTGCTCTTTAATTTCTTATCCTGCCTGCATCCCTGACCTGAGCTCTGGCTGCACAAGGTTTGTGTGACCCAGGCTGTGGCCCAGGGCTGCAGTGCGCTGACGGTTAGTGGCTGCAGCAGGAACGCTTTGCTGTGGTACAAACACCATCTCATTAACCTTCCCAACAGGGACCAGGTCTCTGATCGCCCCTTTCCGCCCAAGGTCACACAGCTAACGCCTCATAGCACAGACTGAGCCGGTGCCTGTCCTCACCGGAGAGGAATGAGGCCCTCCCCAAGCTCGCGCCGGTGCTCTGAAGCCTGGAGGCCCGCATCCCCACCGGACGGGAGGACACAGCTCCCCTCGGAGCCCAGGAACCACAGCACGTGCGCCGGGCCTGCGGGCTTCGCGGGGCGAACGCGCGCACCCGGTGCCCGGCGCTGGGGCTGCGGAGGCCGCACCGCAGGTCCCACCGCCCGCCCCAGTCGGCGGACCGGGGAGAGGCGCCGCGCGGGAAGGGCCCTCGCCGCGGACCGAGGTCCAGCGCGCGGCCGATGCGGGGCGGCGGCCGGTGCCCCCGCGCTGCCTCGCGCCCTGCAGGCCCCACAGCGCGGCCCGCGCCCCCTCACCTTCCCCGCGTCGCCCCGTCGTGCGGCCCGGGCCCTCCCGGCGCGGCCCCGCCGCCCTCCCCGCGGGCCGCGCACCGCCCAGCACAGGCCCACTCACCTGCGCTCCAGCGACACCAGGAAGCAAGTCCGCAGGCGGCGGCCCGCGGCGTCACCGGAACCAGGCAGGCCGGGCCGGGCCGGGCCGGGTCGGGCGGGGCAGGGCGGAGTCAATTGGGCAGAGGGAGGGCGGGGCAGACCGTCAGGGGAGTGGCTGAGTGCGGAAGGGGGCGGGCAGGGCAGGGCAGGGCCAATTGGGCAGAGGGAGGGGCGGGACAGACAGGCGGGGGCGTGGCTGAGTGCGGGAGGGGGCGGGGCCGAGGCGCAGGCCCGCCCGCCGCGGCACAGTCCGCCCCGCCCCCTCCCAGGCGGACCTGCTCCAGCCACTAGAGGTCTGATGCTCCCAGCACTCAGGAAATAAGCTTTCTCACCGAAACCCCGAGTTCAGTCTGGGCGTTAACATCAGTTGTTGGGGCACCAAAATTAATCCCTGGAGGATAAAAGGATCGAAACATGTGAGAAAATTCTATCCTCACCTGAACTAGGAAGAATCAGCATGGCCATTCTTACCCAGCACTGCCAGTGTGCACCTTGCCTGAGCCATTGTACATCCTTTGTTTCATTTAATCCTCACAATTTTGTGACGTCTTCATTATCCCCATTTCGTAAAAGAAAGAAAAAATACGATTGTGAAACTTGAATTTTGCTCGCTAAGTCATTGGCCTTCTTGCCCAAAGTCACGTTTCTAAGTAAATAACCCCAAAGGCCCTGCTCAACGGAACAAACCCCTGTGGACAACACCGCTTCACTTGAATTAGAATTTCTGTCTAAGGAAAACAGGGACAGAATCAATAGGTAAACACACTGGGGAAAATATTTGCCATAAACTCGGACAGTCCAGGAAAGGGTTGGTATCTTAAGTCTAAATGGATTTTTTAATGATAGAAAACTGGGCAGAGAATAATTTTTTAAATTAAAGAAGAAATGGAAAATGAAACAAGTGAAAAGGTGTAGATTTCCCTAAGTAAAAACTTTACTTTTAATCCAGAGAATGAATCCTATCAGTACAAGCGAGGATTCAGCATGTCCTGGGTGTGCCATGCAGGGTTCTAGATTTGTGATAAACTAGTGTCAGGCAAAAGCTTCTGTCCTAGAGGGAGGACAAAGAGTAACTGGTTACTACAAACAAATGAGATGATTTCAGGAAGCCATAACGACCATGGGGAAAGTACAAAGGGTGACTTGGGGAAGATGGGATAAGGGAAGTTCTAAGGTGGCGATATTTGAGACCTAAAAAATAAGATAAAGCCAATTATGCAAAGATCTGAAGGCCATGGCATGATGGCTGGGCCAAGGCAGCAGCAGGCCTGGCAGTGCAGGGGCAGACACAGGCCTTTGTGATTGCAACACAGTGGAGAGGAAGAAGTGCTTCATTTTGCTATTACTAAAGTTTGGGAAAAACAACCTTTTGTTTCATTCTTGACTATGCTTTTACATTTAAATGGAGGTCCACAGACACCACTAATTTAACTGTATTTTTCAAATTTTCCAAAATATATAATTTTCATACCTCACCTTCATGGCCTCTATCTCCACTAAAGTAGGAGGAAATATGGAAAAGGAAATGTTGTGCACTTAAGCAATCTCGTTTAAGTACACTTATCCCTTCTGTTCAAGCTACAGTCTCAATTCTCTTCTACTTGAATTCTTGTTCCTTCATCCATTTATTCAACATGTCTTGAATGCATATTATGTCAGGTATAACAAAGTGCAAGAAACAAAGAACAAATATGTATGGACTCAACACCTGGTGGAGATTTCATGGATTTTAAAATAAATAAAATGTTCATGAAATCAATTCATTATAGCAAATTTTGTGGCTTAAAACTAACAATCATATTACCTCTCCTAGCATCTGTGTTCAGGGGTTAGGAGTGGCTTAGCGGGTGTTTCAGGTACTTCACTCTGATGGCGTTCCAGTTAGGTATCCTGAGGGGTACAGAGTGGAGGATCCACCCCCAAGGTGGCCTGCTTGCAAGTCCCAGGGGTGCTGCGTGTTGGTGGGAGACCTCAGATTCTCTCCACGTGGTCCTCTCATTAGGGCGTGAGTGTCCTAAGGGCATGGCTGCTGGCTTCCTCCAGGGTAATATTTCAAAAAATCAAGGCAGAAGATCTATAACTTTTATGACTTTGCCGTCTTCTATTGGTCAAACAGACCAGCCTGTGGGAGGGGTCCCACAAAGAGGTAAACTCAAGAGGAAAGGGCCACTGCTGGCCATCTGAGAGGCCACCCACCACAGATGTCTGTTGAGGGCTTTGACTCTAAATGTACAAATAAACCCCAATCTTTCTAGCATTATCCCCCCAATCTTCTCTATCTCACATAATGGCAAAACATTCTCCCAGTTGTTTGGGTCAAAACTCGTGGAGTCATCTTTGACTCTGAAGCTCTCCTCTCATACCCCATTCCCACCTGGTCTGTCAGCTAATTCTGTCAACTCTACCTTCATGTGTTTCCAGACTCTGACCACTCATATCTTCCAGCCTAGTCCAAGTCACCACTAATTCTTTTTAAATGATTCCAATATCCTAGTAACTGCATTGCTACTTGTTCCCCTACAGTCAATTTTTCAAAGCAGTCAGAAGGATCTAATTAATATTTTAATTAGGTGATGTCACAACAATCATAACAGGAAAATCCTACTTCTTAACAATTGCCTACTAGGTGCCCCAGTACTTGGTCCCCAACACCTCTCTGACCTCTCTCCTACCTTTGATCAATTGACCTTTGCTCAATGAACCCTTACTTTAGGAGTGGATTTTCCGTTCATGGAAAACGTCTTCCCAGATCAGGCCTTTGCACTTTTCCTGGACATGAAGTGCTCTGCCCCCAGATTTCTTCAGGGCTCACTCCCTCTTCTTTGGGACTTTATTCAAATGTCTCTCCAGTGAGGCTTCTGTGCCCACCACCCTGGTTAACGCTGCAAAGCCAAAACGGGAATGCAATCCTTCCTGCTTTGTCTTCCACTTTAACATTTATCGTCATCTATTATATCTTTTATTATTTATCTTGCTTACTCTATTTCCCCAACTAGAATATATACCCCATTAGGAATTGTTCATTCACATCTAGAAGAGTAGCAGGTATATCATGCAATAAACATTTGTTGAATGAATGAAGAAATAGTGCCAGGACTTGTTATAAGACAAAAATCACACATGCCATTGAATTTACAGTATAGCAAAGGCACACATTACCAGCTCTTATCAACTGCAGCTCAAAAATATACCAGATTGCCGAGACTGGTTTGGCTCAATGGATAGAGCATTGGCTTGGGGACTGAAGGGTCCCGGGTTCGATTCCGGTCAAGGGCATGTACCTTAGTTGCGGGCATATCCCCAGTAGGGGGTGTACAAGAGGCAGCTGATCGATGACTCTCTCTCATCAATGTTTCTAACTATCTCTCTCCCTTCCTCTCTGTAAAAAATCAATAAAATATATTTTTAAAAAATATACCAGATTAATAGATAATCACAGTATAAAAATGAAATCACAAAACATGATCAGCATGTGTGTGTGTGGGGGCAATGGTATATGTACAAAGATAATAATTTAATTTAAAAAAATGATCAGCACCCTAAAGGAAATGAAACTATATTTGGGGAATTAAGAAAAGCTTCTCTGGGGGAGTGACATTTGGGCTGAGAGCTGAAACATGAACAGGAATTAGCTAGGTAAGGGATAATAGAGCAGGGTGGAGGATGGGAAGAAATTCTGACAAGAAAGATCCAAGATTCCTTGGAGGGAAGAAAAGATAGTGTACCTGGAGCCATGATAAAATACTGCAGACTTAAAGAGACTAAAGATACACAACAATTAGCCAAGACCGGTGTGGCTCAATGGATAGAGTGTCGGTTTGGGGACTGACGGGTCCCGGGTTCGATTCCGGTCAAGGGCATGTACCTTGGTTGCGGGCATATCCCCAGTAGGGGGTGTGCAAGAGGCAGCTGATCGATGACTCTCTCTCATCGATGTTTCTGGCTCTCTGGCTCTCTCCCTTCCTCTCTGTACAAAATCAATAAAATATATATTAAAAAAAAAAAGATACACAACAATTAAATGCAATATGTAATCAGGATGTGATTCTGAGTTGAGAAAAAATAGTTGCTATAAAGGGCACCTTTGAGATGTATATTAAATAACTAGAGGCCTGGTGCATGACATTGGTACACTTCGGGGGGTAGGGAGGTCCTTCAGCCCAGCCTGCACCCTTTGCCAGTCCGGAAGCTCTTGGTGGATGTCCTACTGACAGCTTAGGCCAGCTTGGAAGCAGTTGAGTATCTTCCCCCTGGTGGTCAGTGCATGTCATAGAGACCAGTCATTCTGCCCTCGGGTCAATTTGCATATTAGCCTTTTATTATATAGGATAGTATTCTGTCAATTTCCTGAAATTGATCATTGTATGGGGACTAAACAAGAACATCAACATCTTTGTTTTGCTGAGACCGGTTTGGCTCAATGGATAGAGCGTTGGCTTGGGGACTGAAAGGTCCCGGGTTCGATTCCGGTCAAGGGCATGTACCTTGGTTTCGGGCATATCCCCAGTAGGGGGTGTGCAAGCGGCAGCTGGTCGATGACTCTCTCTCTCTCCCTTCCTCTCTGTACAAAATAATAAAATATATTTAAAAAAACCCCTTTGTTTCTAGTTAGTCATATGTGTAATCTACTCTCAAAAAATTCAACAACAGAAAATAGGAATATTATGTAATATCTTATGTATTATAATATATGTAAAGAAAGATAAAACAAATGTGACAAAACATTAACGATGGCTGAATCTAGAGTTCCTGCAACTTTCCTAAGAATCTATTTCTTTTTCAAAATAAAGTTTAATTAAAATTTCCTTTTGGCTGAAATATCAGAAACTCGATTTCAGGATTTTGGTGGCATCCAGTGGCATAGGCCTATTATTTAGCAACACTAAGGTACCAGTAGGAATGTGTAAACTGGTTCCCTCTGGGAAAAAAGGCTAGGTTCAGTAAATGTTGGGAAGAGAATGTTTATATTTTTTTAAAACACATTTTAAAGACAAGTTAAGTAGTGAATCACTGATGAATCCTAAAGCAATGTGGCTGATTTCCAGGGACATGGGGAAGGCAGCCATCACAGGGACGCAACATGAGACTCATGGATTCCAGTCTTCAGACCACCAGGTTGGGGGAGAATGAAGTGAAATAAGAGTACGAGTTAATTCATTATGATCAGAATAGTAGTAAAAGGCCTACATAAATGCAACTTAATTTCTAAAATTTTGTCTTGCCTCCTTGCCCATAAAGTTTTCCTGTGCCCCAGGTAACAGGCCCTGCGTTTGCAGGCCTGGGCTCTGAACTAGGCTCAGGATCAGAGGTTCCTGCGGTGTAGGGTCTGCGGGGAATGGAGTCTCCCAGCACCCCAGCTCCGGGTGGCGGCTGGCGGGCCTGGCTCCTTCTCATTCCCTGGGCATCTGTCTGCCCAGGACCCTGCACCGTGTGCCTCTCCGGGGCAGCAGAGCTGGGAATACAAGCTCTGTCTTCGTTTTCCGACCTCCCAATTTTGTTCCGATGCCCCAGCTCCGCGTCCAACCCTTACAGACCCACAGACCCAGAGCACAACGGACCCGAGGCCTGAGGGACTCTCAAGGCTCGTGTCTTCGCGCAGGCGCGGAAGGCGCTCAGTCCCACCCACTCGGGCAAGCCCCGCCCACAAGCCCGGGAGCGGGGTCCCAGACCGGAAGTGGTGCGCCGGAAGAAGAGCCGGCGGGCGCGTGCGCAGCTCCCCTGCCTGGTCGCCCCAGGAGGTGATGGCGCTGGCCGCGCGCCTCTGGCGCTTTCTCCCCGCGAGGCGGGCCCCGGGCCCCCGGCCCTCGGCGGGCGCCGCCGGCGGGCGCGGCGGGGGCGGGCCGGGGCCAGGCCGCGGCCCGGAGGTAGGGCCGCCCTGCCCGCGCCCCGCTTTGCCAGCCGCTCCGCGCCGGGAAGGGGCCCGCGGCCCCGGGCTGCAGCGGCGCGTTTTGCCGGCAGAAAGTTGAGGACGATGTGGGGCGGCGGGTTCTGGCGTTTCTTGGTTTATTTCTGGAGGCGGACTGGTGAGGGGCGCCCTGGGGGACGTGACACGTGGCGTCCGAACTAAGTTTTATCTTAAGCTCTCAGACCCCCTGTGAGCGCCCTGAGCGCGGGCCCGCAGGGTCCCGGGGACGAGCGGGAGGCGGTGCGGGGACGGAGCCTCGGCCAGGCGGGCGGAGGGGTTGCACCGAGGGAACCGCCGGCCTCAGTGTTGGAGGCAGAGCTGGAAGGTAAACTGCTAGAGCACAGTGATGTCTGACATTGACCGAAGGCTTGTTCTAAGCATGCATAGTCTTCAGGGTTTCCTCATTTAGTCTTCATTCCCATCCCTCGGAGCAAGTAGGAATGTTACTTAGCCATTTTTAAAAGAGGAAACTGAGTGCAGCCAGAATTGCTCAGTTGTGGAGCCTTGACCTTTGGACCCGGAGGTCACAGGCAGGGCACCTGCCCGGTTGCGCTGGGTCCCCAGAAGAGGGCGTGCAGGAGGCAGTTCATGATGATGTTTCTCATTGATGTTTCTATCTTTCCATCCCTCTCTAAAAAACTAAATAAAAACTTTGTTTTTTAAAGAGGAAACCGTCGTGCGGTTGGGTAATGTGCCCCTGTCGCACAGCTGGACAGATGTGGGTCTGGAGGCAGGCAGACCTCCAGAGCCCCCGAGCTGCTATGGCCCCGGTGCTGGCTGCTGGCAGTGAAACTCCACGCCAAGCCAAAGGCAGTAATGAAAGTTCTTCCTTCCCCCTCAGCTGTTGGAGTTGTAGGGAGTTGGAACTTTGTATGATGACCAATTTCCCAAGTATTCATGTGTTTTCAAGCCTTTATAATTTCAGTTTTTCTTTTAATAGTGTTTTTCTCAAAGCATAATGTCAGTAAGTTGAGTGGAGCTATTTATTTCCCAGGAGTTTGCAGAGAGTGGAGGCTACTTCTAAGGAGACATTTCTTTTGTCTTCTCTGTAGGTAATTTCTATCTCTTTTTAAATATATTTTTTTTGACTTCGAGAGAAAGATCAATGATGAGAGAATCATTGATTAGCTCTTGCTTGCACACCCCCCACTTGGGATCGAACCCACAACTTGGGCATATGCCCTTGACGGGTTTTGAACCTGGGACCCTTCAGTCTTCAGGCTGAGGTTCTATCCACTGAGAGCTTCTGTTTCTGTCTATAGTACAGTACACTCATTTTGGACACATTTAATTTTCAACAAATTTGTACTGAGTGTGCAGCACGGCTCAGTTCTAAGCTGAGGGTATAGAAACATGAGACAAACCTCTTCCGTTTATCTTGCAGCTTAGCAGGATGGTGGCCCTTGAGGAAATGCAATGGGTGTTGGGCATTGGGAACAGGCAGCAGAGTTAACCTAACCTGATCGTGAAGGGAGGAAGGGGAAGGTGTGAGCACTGAGAGATGGGAGCTCAGAGGATGAGGGGTTAAGCAGGTGAAGGGAAGGTGAGGACAACAGTGTTTCAGGAGAGAGCATGCGGTAAGGCCTTGAGGTGGGAGAAGAGGGTCTGGTAGGACCTGAGAGGGACTGAAGCCTGGAGTGGGACAGTGAACTGAAATGAATCAAGGCTGAAAAGTCAGCACGTGTGGTTTGTACAGAGTCACAGGACCTAATGGCTGAACTGAAGCAACAAGTGGCAAGGCGTAGCTGGGCTTGGAGTTGAAGGACTGTGAGGTCAAATCAAGCTGTTCAGCTGCGGAGTCTCATCTGCAGGCTCATCTTGTGCTTCCCTGTGCTAAGCTCTCGTGTGTGTGTGTGTGTGTGTGTGTGGGGGGGGGGCTTTGATTGTTAGGACTGTTGCATTGGTCCTTGGGAACCATGAACATAGGTCTTGTTCGCCACCAGAACCAGATCAGGGTGTTCCCTGGCAGAGACGTGATCCTGGTGACACGGAGCCCAGCGGAGGGAGGAGGCCAGTGACTGCCCACCTCTGCAGTACGGCAAGAGGATCGGTGTTGGCCCTTCACCGTGAGGTCCTCAGATGCCTGCCCTTCAGGCCGAAGTTTTAAGCTAAGCCAATTAACCTTTCAGCCCTTTTCAGTTGTTGGCTCAGCACTGGGCTCGGGGCAGATGGATCTTGGAAAGTCTTTTTTTTTTTTTTGGTGAAAGAGAGAGAGAAAGAAACATGGGGTTGTTGTTCCACTTATTTGTGCATGCATTGATTGATTCTTGTATATTGCCTCGACCAGGGACCAAACCCACAACCTTGGTGTATCAGGATGGCGCTCTCACGAGCTGGGAAAATCTCAGATCGGTTCTCAGTTTGCTGTGGCCTTGAGGGTCTCGGGGCTGCAACGCCTCCTTGGCTTTCTAAGCAGATGTGTTGGGGGCTCGTCTCTCAGGTGTGGGTCTGAGTTGCTGTGCCTGGTGTGGGGTTCAAACCCTTTGCTCCTCGGGGAGAAGGTTGCGTGTCACGGGTGGATTACGGGAAGACTGCATCTCAGCCTCCAGTGTGGGCTTTTCCTCATTTTCCTGGTGGAGAGGAGTCACCTGCCTCGATGGTGGTGCTTTGGGAGGAAACCATGGTCTGCAGTGGCGGTTTGGTGTGTCTGGGAGGGTCTGTGCAGGATCCTCCTCCATTGCCCTCTTGACTGGAGCCTGTGGGGCTGCCAGCCGCAGCGGGTTCTGAACTCCTTGTCCACTGAGAGTTCCGAACAGTTTTAATGAGATGGGCCAGTGCGTGCTGAGGACCGGTAGGAGATTGTTGCTGTGGGGCAGGTGGGCTGTGCACGGGGGGAGGGGAGGGGTGGAGAGGGTGAGGGGGTGGAGGGGACGGACACGACAGGTGTGGGGCAGGGGGCAGAGGGGGAACAGGCGGGGGACGGGGAGGGGACAGGCAAGGAGGTGGGGGGGACAGGTGGGGAGGTGGGAAAGACAGGCGGGCGGTGGGGGGGGACAGGCGGGGGCGGGGGGACTGGAGGGGGCGGGGGGGGGACAGGCGGGGGTGGGGGGGACAGGCGGGCGGTGCCGGGGGGAAGGGGGCAGGCGGGGGTGGGGGGGGCAGGCAGAGGGTGGGGGAGGACGGGCGGGCAGTGCGGGGGTGGGGGGGATGACAGGTGAGCAGTGTGGTCCTTTCAGCTGTGGTGGTGGCCGTGGACCTGGAAATCAGTGGGCACTTGGAGGCGGTCACGGAGGTGAACTTAGGAATCCAAAGACAGGTTTGGCGTGGGGGCGGGGAAGGGGCCCAGGAAGAGTTAGGTTCCTGGGTCAGACTCTGCAGGGCGGGGAGCTGTTGGGCTGTCTCAGTGAGTGTGATGGTGGCCACGGGGTCAATAGACAGTAGTGGGGGGCCTGGCTGCAGATAGGATTCGGGAGACGTCAGTCAGGTTCGCCGGGTCACAGTGAGCCTGAAGGAGGGAAGCAGGCCTGGGACCAGCACACTGAGGAGGAGGCAGCGCTGGCGGGCCACCGTCCTTTTCAATCCAGTGATGAGTTTGCGTTTCTGAGGTCTTTATAGCTAGAAGTTAGTGTAAGTAACGGTGAAGGGAACATATGTCTAAGAGGCTTCTTGCTTCTATTATCCAGAGAATGTCTTTTGAGAATTCATTTGTGGGAGGCGTTGTGCTGGGGGCCCGAGGGGAGAGGCTCACTTTGCTGTCTTAGGCTCTTACGTTTTCAGCTCTTGGAATGTCAGAGTCCTGGTTCTCTTAATTGGTTTTAGTTCCAGAAACAAGATTGTATCTACTTTCCCAGGGAGAGCAGGCGGAACCACTGTAGGTGTGTGTGGTTTGCCGGAACCTGCCTGCCAGAGATGAGCGGAAAAGCGCTTTGCATTAACCGCGCTGCGTTAATGACAATAAGACGGTAAATACCAGCTGCCAGCCATACCTTTCTCCCGTGAGAGAGCCAGTGTGGTCTGCTGGGCATGACAGCAGCAGGAAGCCCGGCACCTAAGGTAGCTTCCTCAGTCCTCAGCCTTTTCTGCCTGCGATCCCAGCCAGAGCTGGGCTCGGAGAGGATACAATCTTAGTCTTTCCTCTTCTCTTCTAGGGACCACCCACCTCCCCCCACACACACAGCCTCTGCCCCACCCCATCTTCTCTTTGTTAAATACAAATAAACTCAGAAAAGTCAGTGTTAAAAATTTGATTACATCAAATGTAGTTTTCTTGCTCTGCTGCTGATGTGTTTGTTTTGTTAATCCTCACTGAGGATATTTTTTCCGTTGCTTGTTAGAGAGAGGGGAAGGGAGGGATAGCGACAGAAACATCCAAATGAGAGAGACACATCCTTTGGTTGCCTCCCGCATGTTCCTAGATTGATCTTGCAACCGAGGTACGTGCCCTTGACCCTGCCTTCTGTGGGCTGAAACCACTGCGCCACACCCGCTGGAGTGCTGTTGGTGAGTTTTGAATCCAGTTGTGTGATATCCCAGTAAATACAGCTCTTGGTGCTGCAGTGAGCTGGTTCCTCCTGCTGTGGACGCTCAGGAGAAGCTGTGGGTCTGGTGCGTCCGTGGGAGCAGGCGGAACCACTGCAGGTGTGTGTGTGGTTTGCCGGAACCTGCCGGCAACGAACAGTACCTGAATGAGGGGGTGAGGATTAGAAAAAGACAGACAAGAACAGATGGGGTCGGGAGGGCTCAGACCCGAGGTCTGCCGCCCTGAATTTTATTTTTCCAACTTTAAATACAATTCTGAAGGAGGAAATATTTATTTCAGGCAAGTGGCCGTTTCTGCTAACATGATGAGTTCCTGTACAGATAAGTTCCTTCAGCACCTGACCTTTTACAATCACCTATCTTTCTCTTAACTCGCAGCTCCTTCTGTGTCAGCAGGCTCCTATCAATTCTTTTACCCTAAAGCAAAGACATCTGCAGTTAGCAGCATTCCTAGGGGTAGTGGTAATTTTCCACTGAGGTTATTGGAAAGGGGGGCACATGGAGAGCTGCGTCCTGCACCCACTCCTGCATTCAGGCGTGTAGGACCCTGCATTCAGGGCAGCTCCCACAGAACCCCTGCAGGTGTGTGTGGGTAAGCTGCACAGCCAGGAGAATCGGTTGTCAGTTACCGTGAAAGCGAAAACAGTGGATTCAGGGACCGTGGCCGCCATGGCTGATGGACGTGAGGTTCCTGTCATCCCCCATGTGCAGAGGTGTGGATTAGGCCGCTGCTTTAGGATTCCGAGGTTTCCAGGAGACATCCTGGCTGGGGCCACAGGCAGGGTTTTGGCATGTTGAAGGTGGTCAAGTCATGGAATGAGGTGTGATCGCCACAGTGAGACAAACGGGGAAAAGGAGGCCGGGCTGCGCTCGGGACACAGCGGGCAGCGGGTATTGGAGACAGGGACCCGACAGGAGAAGGAGCCGTTGTTGCAACGGGAGGGAGTCCAGGAGTATTTCCAAAGCCATGGAGGGTGTGTCAGGAGCCAGGCTGATGGTTCCAGGGGCAGTTCCTGGTCGGACCGATGGTGTGGGGTCTTAACGATACACGTTGTGTATGTGCAGTTCACTGTATGTCATGCATCTCGTCTTAAAAGCCTAGCACCCATTCATGCTTTAAGGAAGAAACGGGAGGGAGGGAGCGCTGTCCAGTGCTGTTGCTGGGCGAGTGAGAGGAGACTGGAGAATGGCACAGGCAGTGTGGGGGCACAGCTGTGTGGGTGTGAGCTCGAGAGAGTGGGGGAGGAGGAGGAGGGTCAGAGCGCAGACGACTTTTTGGAGTTTTGAGAAGAGAAGTTGGAAAGCAGGACGGGGAGAGGTGACGTCAGGAGGGAGCTGCTTGCTCTTTGGCCTGAGGAGAGGGAGCACCCAGCTCACAGGGGGCAGGGGATGGACTGGGCAGCAGGAAGGGCTATGGGATGTCACTTCCCTGGGACGGGAGACCCAAACGTGCCTCCTTTCTTAGGGGTCCTAGGGGTCCTGGCCAGAGTTATGAAAAGTTATTTCTATATCTTGGATATACTCTTCATTTTATTCATTGTTTACTGAAAACTGTGGGTTTGTGGATCAGTTTTTTTTAAATGTTATGCCACTGTTATATTTTTTATTATTTATTTATTTATTTATTTATTTTAATATAGTTTATTGATTTTGTACAGAGAGGAAGGGAGAGAGATAGTTAGAAACACCGATGAGAGAGTCATCGATCAGCTGCTTCTTGCACACCCCCTACTGGGGATATGCCCACAACCATGGTACATGCCCTTGACTGGAATCGAACCCGGGACCCTTTAGTCCCCAAGCCGACGCTCTATCCATTGAGCCAAACCGGTCTCGGCCTGTTATATTTTTTAAAATAAAATCTGTTTTATTTTTTAAATTAAAATCTTTTTATTGATGAGAGAGAGAGAGGAAGGAGAGAGAGAGCGTGAGCGTGCAATCAGCTGGGCACCCCTCAAGCAGGGATTGTACCTGCCAGGTATTGAACTGGAGCCTTCGTGCACAGGAAGGCGCTCGCCCAGCTGTCACACCGGCCGGGGCTGTGGGTCACCTTTGAAGAATCTTTACTGAAAGCCTTTACACCTTTATGTGCAGAATTATCATATATAATATATTTCATCTCGTGTGGTCTTAAGATGGATATGTTTGCTCAAATTGCTCCGTTGGTTAGATCACTGTTCTGATATGCCAAGGTTGTGAGTTCAATCCCTGGTCAGGGCACATGCAAGAATCAATGAGTGTGTAAGTAAGTGGAACAACAAACTGATGTTTCTCTCTCATTTCTTCTCTCTGAATAAATAAAAAGGACTAGTTTTAAAAAAAGGACTGAAAATTATATGTTGGTGTCCTATGTATTAAGCCATACCATTAGAATATCCTGGCTTCCTCACTCCAGCACTTATCAGTGAACGTGTCTGAGTTTTAGATAAGCTGCTGCCCTTAGCAATTGTTTTAAATTTTTCTTTTCTTAACAGGATATGCTTTCCTTATAAAGCAGTAATGTGAAATAGTTGTACTGAAGAATTTGATGAAGTGAATTTTAAGCAGCCAGTACTCTTAGGATTGAGTGCTTTGGGTGGAGAAGGGGGATGTAATCTTTGCTTACTGGAGCAGTTGCTTCACATTTTCTGTTTGATGTTTTCACAGGTGATGGGAAACCCAGGAGCTTTCCAAAGAAGCCTTATGTTCTCAGCCTTGTCTTACTTGGGGTTTGAAACTTATCAGCTCCTTTCTCCAGCTGCTGTGGTTCATGCTGCAGCCAAAGGTAAGTCAGCTAGTTTTTGAGTTAATAACTTAGTTATTTTTTAGTAGATATTGAAACTAATATTATAAGCCAGATTATTTTCTGCTTTCCTCTATGTTTCGGTCTGACATAAATTCTTCTAATAACTATAGGTCCTTCCATGAGAAATATTCTATTAACCTATATCATAAAAGGCCTGCGGTCATGATGCTGTCATGTCGTCACAACCAAATACCAGACTCACTAGGAAGTGCATTGAGGGGTCCCGCGGTGGGCGGGTGGGACTTCTGGAGCGTTGCGGGGCAACAGCAGCATCTGTGGAGCGTGTAAGGCTTTGAGGGGCAGAGGACATGGCCCTGATGGTAGATTAGGCCTAGGGGACCGTACATGCACACGACTTAATCCTGAGCTGAGGCTCTGGTATGTTACAATTCTATAGGATCCTTGGGATAAAAGTGGTTGATATATTTTTAAAGGGCTGAGGGGTTGTGGAGGGAAAGAAGAATATCTCACAGAGGCCATATCTGACCCACAAGCTGACAACGCTTGTTCTCTGGGTCGGTAGAGAAGGTGGTGTCAATCCCTGCTTTATAACAGCGCAGTGATTCATTCGTTCCCTTATGCTGACGTGGCACCCTCTTCCTGGTACGTTACCAAAGGCCCAGGTACTTCGAGGTGGAAGTATTTAATTTATAAACAGAATGCAATTTGATACTAAATATCAAATAACTGGTTGAAAAGTGAAAAAAAATTAATCAAATTTCTTATTTGGCATATTGTAGATAAGTAAACATATATTTAGAGTTGCCATATTTTAAAAATGTAATTTAGTTAAGGTGTGTATGTAGACGGAGCCAACATTTCAGCATATTAGAAAAACTCTCTTAATTGATGGATTAAGACCTTTTCACAGCCCCACTTTTTAATCGTTAAGAAGGAGATGGGGAAAGAAGCAGATTTGATTTTGAATAGACATTCTTACTAAAGTTCCAGTAGATACAAAACTTCAGAATATTAGCTAAAAATTACTAGTTACTGGTTTTATTTACCTTTGACTATTCTTTAAAAATTGCTTACTGGAGTAGTTAAAGAATAGTCAAAGGTAAATAAAACCAGTAGGTAATTGATAACTGCTGTGTTGTTGTTTTTTTTAATCTTTATTTTTCAAATTATTACAGTTGTTCCTCTTTTTTCCCCTTATAGCTCCCCTCCATCCGGTTCCCACTCCACCACATTCCCTTACCCCGCACCCCACTGTCCTCATCTATAGGTGTAAGATTTTTGTCCAATCTCTTCCACACTCCTCACACCCCTTTTTCCCTCCCCACCCAGGGTTATCAGTCCACTTCCTTTCTGTGCCCCTGATTCTATTATATTCACCAGTTTATTCTGTTCATCAGATTTTTGATTCACTTGATTTTTATATATATATATTTTATTGATTTTTTTACAGAGAGGAAGAGAGAGGGACAGAGAGTTAGAAACATCGATGAGAGAGAATCATCAACCAGCTGCCTCCTGCACACCCCCCACTGGGGATGTGCCCACAACCAGTGTACATGCCCTTGACCAGAATCGAACCCGGGACTTTTCAGTCCACAGGCTGACGATCTATCCACTGAGCCAAACCGGTCTTGGCAATTCACTTGATTTTTAGATTCATTTGTTGATAGATATTTGTTCTTCATAATTTTTATCTTTACCTTTTTCTTCTTCTTCCTCTTCCTTTTCTTAAAGAATACCCTTCAGCATTTCATATAATTCTGGTTTGGCGGTGATGCACTCTTTTAGTAGCTTTTTCTTATTTGTGAAGCTCTTTATCTGACCTTCAACTCTGAATGATAGCTTTGCTGGGTAGAGTAATCTTGGTTGTAGGTTCTTGCTATTCATCACTTTGAATATTTCTTGCCACTCCCTTGTGGCCTGCATAGTTTCTGTTGAGAAATCAGCTGACAGTGTTATGGGTGCTTCCTTGTAGGTAACTAACTGTTTTTCTCCTGCTGCTTTTAATATTCTCATTGTCTTTTGCTCTTGGCATTTTAATTATGATGTGTCTTGGAATCCTCTTTGGATTCCTTTTGTTTGGGGTCCTTTGTGCTTCCAGGACTTGTAAGTTTATTTCTTTTACCAGGTGGGGAAAGTTACTTCTTCAAGTAGATTTTCAGTATCTTGCTCTCTCTTCTTCTGGCATCCCCATAATTCAGATGTTGGTATGCTTGAAGTTGTCCCAGAGGCTCCTTACACTGCCTTCATATTTTTGGTTTTTTTTTTTTCTTTTTGCTTTTCCAGTTGGGTGTTTTTTGCTTCTTTGTATTTCAAATCTTTGACTAGATTCTAGTGATCCTCTAGTCCAGTGGTCAGCAAACTCATTAGTCAACAGAGTCAAATATCAACAGTACAATGATTGAAATTTCTTTTGAGAGCCAAATTTTTAAAATTTAAACTTCTAACGCCACTTCTTCAAAATAGACTTGCCCAGGCCATGGTATTTTGTGGAAGAGCCACACTCAAGGGGCCAAAGAGCCGCATGTGACTCGCGAGCCACAGTTTGCCGACCACTGCTCTAGTCTGCTGTTGGATCTCTGTACGTTATTTTTTATTTCAATCAGTATATGCTTAATTTCTAGTTGGTCTTTTTTTTATGTCCTCAACTGTCTCACTAGAAATTATGTCCTCAACTGTCTCACTAGAAATTCTTGAAAATTTTCTAGAAAAGATAAAAATGCCGTGGTTTTGAACTTTATATTTAGTAGTTTACTTTCCTCCATTTCTTTCATTTGTAATACATTTCTTTGACTCCAAATTTTGGCTGCTTCCCTGTGTTGATAGAGTGGCTTTGTGTGCTAAGAGTCCTATAGGGCTCAGTGGCTCAGCCTCCCCAGTTATCTGAGGTGGACACTCTTAGTGAACCCCTTTGTGGGCTGTGTGCATAGTATTGATGTAGATAAGCCTTGATTGTTGTTGGTTATCACTGGGAAGAATTGATCTCCAGGCCAATTGGCTCTGAGGATCAGTTGTGTCTACAATGGGAGAACTTCTGTGCTGGAGACACCCTTATGAGGCAAGACTTGCTTCAGTGGGGCTATGGTGCTCACTGAATCTGCCCCCTGAGTGTGTCCCTTATGGATTTGAGGAGATGTAATCTGGGTGGTCCTACTCTGACCTGTGGGTACACTGGCTCTTGGATCTCCAAGGAGGTGTTAATTTAGCTTCTACCTGAGGCCGCCCAGCAGGAGCTATGGAGGGATCTCCAGATTCCTCTTCTTTGTTTGGGTTTTGGAGGTGCCCAGATGTGAAGCAATGCAACTGCTGTGGGGCCTTGGGCCTTCTTTTGGATGTTCTGGTTCTCTCTGACTCAGCTGCAGTTTGTTAGGCAAGTTTAGATTTCAAAGGAGCAGGCCATTTATATGCAAAATTCTGTGCACAGCTGGATGGGGTGGAGTCTCAGATGGAGCAAATAGCAATGGCTTCCTGTCAGCCCTGCCCTAAGAGGCCTCTGGGTCTCAGTGTTCCTTGGTAATCACTGCAAGCACCTCTGAGAGAAAGCCACACTCGAGTTCCGCCACTGCCAGGCAGTCCAGTTTCTCCCCATATGATTCTGAGTCCCCAGAATCTCGCTCAGAACTGGAGTTCAGAGCAGTCAAGAGCTTGTGTCTCCCTCCTGCTTCAAAAAGTCAGCCACGTACTCGATTGCCAGCCCCCTCTGAGCGCGTGTGCCTCCGTACCTCTGTTCTTTACTTCCACAGCTCCTCTGAGTCTCAGTGTGCTTTTCTCTTCCCTTCTAGCGGTAGAATTTCCACTCAGCCAGCCTTCCTGTGGTTCTGGATGATGTCTGTTTTGTCTTTTAGTTATAGTTTTGAAGTGGTTGTGCTCCTGCTGGGCGGCCTCAGGTATAAGCTAAATTAACACCTCCTGAGCAAGTTCAGGTGTTTACTTATGCCTCCATCTTGGTTTCTCTGCTGTGTGTTTTGTATCTTTTTTGTAAAGTTCCTTTTTCATGAAGGACAAAATAGATTATTTTGTCTCTGGCTCAAAGACATATTTTGGCAAATACTGGTAGAATAAATCAGTTTTTATTTTTTTTGTTAATCCTCATTTAATGATATTTCCATTGTTTCTAGAGAAAGAGGAAGGAAGAGATAGATAGAAACATCAATGATGAGAGAGGATCATTGATCAGCTGCCTTCTACATGCCCCCTACTGGGGATCGAGCCTGCAACCCAGGCATATGCCCTTACTGGAATAAAATCTGGAACCCTTCAGTCCACAGGCTGATCTCTGTCCTCTGAGCCAAACTTGCTAGGGCTGCCCCCACTTCCCTGGACTCCTGTGGACCAGCCAGGGTGCCCACCTTTGGTGGCTCCCTGTCCCTGTAGGCAACACCCAGCCTGATGGCATCTGGCGGAGGTGAGCCGATGAGGCATTCCCTGTAAATGAGGCCGTTCTCCGCAGTGAGCTCTCCGTTGCAGGACCAGGTCGTGCGGCCTGGACCCTCCGCACCTTATGAGATGCTCGAGTGGTGCCTTGGGCTTTGCGGCATTGATCACGCCAGCAGTCACCGACCAGTGGTCCGGGCCGGGGAGGCCCGGGAGGCCGGAAAGGTTGGTGACTGCTGGTTTAAGGAAACTTTTGGAGCAGCGGTGGCCAACTGGTAGTCCGTGAGGTCTGAAAGGTTGGCAACCACCGGATTACGCAGAAAGCAGGGTGCCTGGCGGGTGTTGAGCCAGACAGCCTTCCTTGTTTCCAGCAGAGACGATCTTGTCCCTGCAGACTGCAGCCTGGAGGTCACTGCAGCAGACACGAGCCCCAGTGGAGGAGACACATGCCTGGTGTGGTCAGGCAAGTGTCCATCTTTAAAGGAGTGACACCCAGTGTCATCCTTGCCGCACACCGAGCATTGTTTCCATTCCGGGGTGTTTTCATGCATGTAGCCTGGGGTGTGTTCCCAAACATTGTGTCCCTGAAGTGGTGTCAACGGGACACTTCCCATGTCCATTTCTTACTGGCAGCAGTTTCACGTCCACTTGACATCTGTTGTGGACGGATCCCAGAGGGCCTGAGACGCAGAGCACAGTGTGCAATGGCGTAAACCTCGCTGGCGTCCCTCTGAAGGGTCGAGCTCGGTGTCGGGCGAGGACGGAGATCCTGAGCGGTGGGGCCTGTGCACCGGAAGGGCTCCCTGGGGCTGGGCGTGGAGACGAAGGCACCTGACGCGGCAGCCTTCGCTCAGGACGGGAAGCGTCCTGAGGGATCGGAGGAGAGCGCCTGGGGCTCCCACCGGTGCGTGTGCTGGGAGAGAATGGTGCTTTGGCCCCGACTCACAGAGGTGACGTGACCCTGGCCAGGAGGCCCTTCTGACAAAGTGCAGAAACTTGGGGAAATCCTGAAGGAGCTCCAATCGAATGTTGTTAAACAGGCTGTTCTGAACTCACTGAGGAGACAGCTGTACAGGGTTTTACACCAATGTTTTACATCGGACTGACCTTGAATTCGTACGCGTTGGAAAGGGAAAGGGAAGTGGGTAGCACGCCTGAGCTTTCCAGCGAGTCTGCTCAGCACCAGGATGGACCTACTTTCTACAGCTCCTGAGTGACTGCGCCAAGATGTGCTGGGACTTCCGACGTGCAGTGCTTGCCTGCTGTGCGTGTAGCTGCTCTCTGGCCCACAGTGTGTGATGTTACAGGCATCCTGACCTTTTTACCCAGTGCGTGCGGATTATGCACACGGATGTGCTGGTCCGGAGTCCCACTTCTTCCGCCATGTGGAATTAGAAGTGCACATTCGTGCAATAGCTCTAGATGTAGTGCCAGTCGTAGCACCAGATCACACCTTGAAAAGCAGCATTTTAATATCCTGAGTGTCACTTATTCTGAAAACCGAATCCACTGTTTTTATTGCAAATCACAACGAAGCCTGCCTGTGTTTTAGAACCTCACTCTATTTTCCAGCGTATTTAGAGCACTTGACAGTGCGGAAACAGAATGCGGATGTACTGGTATATTAGCCTTCCTTCATTTTCTTAAACAAAACCTCCCTTTATAATCAGCCGATTGGCGTGTTCATGTAATTTGCTTATGAGATGAGGATGTATTCCCAAAAGACATCAGTTGTGGACAAAATAAGTCATGTTTTTATAACTTGGAAAACCACCGTGTTTGTGTGGAAACGTGGCTTCAGTGGTCCTCCCAGGCTTTCCTTGTCCTCTCCTTTCCCTTTGCTGTGCTGTGGTTATTACTTTTCATGGTTTTTGAAGTTAGTCTTCAAATAATTCCATTCATGAGAGCTTTTGTTTATTCTCTTTAGATCTGCTTCGTGCTCATTGAAACCAGTTACATTTTTTCTCCATTTACTGGAATTGAATTGCGTTCTGCAGAGAGACTCTTTTTTTGCAGTGCGACATTTTTAGAAGTTAATCTAAGGGCATGTATGTTTCTGGCATTCCAGTGGAGCAGGTTGTGGGACTCATTGTTATGGCAACGTCTCTGTTGGCCACACAGTTGTGTCAGATACTACTGGCCAGCAGTGATCGAAGCACTCCAGGAGGACGTTCTTCATCGCCGTCCAGTGGACAACTCGAAAGCCCCTCCCGGTGTGTAGCACATGCGCAGCGCTCCTGTGTGTGCTGGCCACGCGGCGTGCTTGAAAGGCCCTGCTGAGCACGTCCAGCCTCTCTTCCGATGATCCTTCTGAGCCTTCTGAGCTCTCTACGGAGAAACTTCAGAAGTAGAGCTGGTCCCAGCTTAGAGGGGGCTCCGTCCCTGTCCAGAGGCCTCTGACACAGTCCAGGGTGCATCAGCGAGGGACTAGGAAACCGGAGTTGATCACTGCACTCGTGCAGCCACATCATCAAATATTTAAGAATTAGGATCGTGTGCGTATTCACATTCAGGACACACTCACTCCAGTGGATGCCCACGCACTCTCCTGCAATTTAAAAAAAAATATATATATATTTTATTGATTTTTTTTACAGAGAGAAAGGGAGAGGGATAGAGAGTTAGAAACATCGATGAGAGAGAGACATCGATTAGCTCCCTCCAGACACCCCCTATTGGGAATGTGCCCAAAACCAAGGTACATGCCCTTGACTGGAATCAAACCTGGGACCTTTCAGTCCGTAGGCCGATGCTCTATCCACTGAGCCACACCGGTTTCCACTCTTCTGCAGTTCTTCACAATGCTTCCCAGCCCTGAGCTGGAGAGGGGCCGGCAGCCCAGTGGGGGTGCCAGCTGAATGTGAAATTTCACTGCACATTTGTAAGTAAATGAATGCCTCAGTTCACCTTGGCTGAAGTTGAAAAGTAACTTACTTTAATTTAAAAGTTGAGTCCCTTTTAAAGAGGGTGGTCTCTTTATGTCAGTGACATTGCTTATTTTTTAACTGTTTTCGGGGGTCGTGCAGAGCACCAAATGAGTAACTCACAGCCGATTTGCAGGGTGTGCATGATGCATGCCCCCACCCGGTGCTGGGGTCTGCAGTGTGGGAGGAAGTGCCTCTTTCCTGGCGGCTTCCGAGCTGACTGTTAGAGGCAGGGAGAGCAGATTTAAGCCACGGCATGTAGCGCATGTGCTGTAAAGTAGAGGAACAGGAGATAAGTGACTTAAATTATAGAAGAAGCATAAATGGAAAAGCTAAATATTTTACATTATTCACTAGATTTCTACCTGTTCCTTCTAATCGCCTGGGTGGTGACTGTGGAGTCCGGGTCATGTTAGGGCAGTGGTCTCTGCAGGGTGCTCAGGGAGCGGAGGGCATCCCTGAGTGTGAGTAGGACTGAGTGTAACATGCTCACACATGCCACTTGCACACTCAGACCTGCCAGATCAGTATACTTGATGTTGTGTAGTTTCTGTCACCACTGCTTCACCTTTCCACACGCTCAGTGACTCAAAACGACACACTGCCTTCCAGTTAATAGGACACAAGTCTGAAGTGGTCCCTGCTGGTTCAGGCAGGGATGGGCAGGGCTGCATCCTCTGGAGGCTCGAGGGAGAGTGTTCCTGGCTCCTTCGCTCAGAGGCTTCCTCCGCATCCTGTCTGAGACCTCCTGGCTCCAGCCTAGCCCTGCCCCCAGGCCGGTCTCCATGGTCAGACCTCCTGACTCTTCTGCCTCCCTCCCGTGCCTAATGACCTGTGATGATCTTGGGCCCAGCCAGATCCAAGATCATTTCCTATTTCAAAGTTAGCTGAGTAGCAGCCTTAATCCATCTGTCAACTTAACTCCCCTTTACCTGGGGGCTCCACCCTTTCACAGGTTCCCAGATCCGGATGTGGACCTGAGGGGGCCTGTTCTGCCACCAGTGCCGACGGAGGGTGCCCAGATTGCTGCTCACTCCTTCTTAAAGAATTTTGGGTTGTTCTAACTTAAATTGGAAGAGTCAGCCATTGATAAAAATATAGAATACAATGGAAGCAAACTTAAGAAAAATAACCAGCTGTTAAAATTAACCAGCTGGAATAAATAAATAAATAAATAAAATTAACCAGCTGAATTGCCGAAACCGGTTTGGCTCAGTGAATGGAGGTCGGCCTGTGGATTGAAAGGTCTCAGGTTCGATTCCCGTCAAGGGCATGTACCTTGGTTGTGGGCACATCCCCAGTAGAGGGTGTGCAGGAGGCAGCTGATCAATATTTCTCTCTCATTGATGTTTCTAACTCTCCCTCTCTGTAAAAAATCAATAAAATATTTAAAAAATTAACCAGCTGAATATTATTGAACTCTAGCATAGATTTAAGGATTAAAGGAGAAATTAAAAACAACAACAACACACAGTATTGCATCCTGAGTTTGGCTCAGTGGATAGATCGTTGATCTGTGGACTCAAAGGTCCCAGGTTTGATTCTGGTCAAGGGCATATACCTTGGTTGCAATCATTCCCAGTAGGGAGTGTGTAGGAAGCAGCTGATTGATGTTTCTCTCTCATCAGTGTTTCTAACTCTATGCCTCTCCCTTCCTCTCTGTAAAAAAATCAATAAAATATATTAAAAACACTATAATTTTAGGTTTTTTTCTGTTACTTAATTTTTCTTACAATAGTATGATTATATTATGATGTTAACTTAAATACTTCATGGTTATGTCATAAATTCATGAGTTTTTGGAGTGTTTTTAAGTGTATTTTATTGATTTTTTTTACAGAGAGAAAGGGAGAGGAATAGAGAGCTAGAAACATCAATGATGAGAGAAACATCGACCAGCTGTCCCTTACACAACCCCCACTGGGGATGTGCCCGCAACCAATGTACATGCCCTTGACTGGAATCGAACCTGGGACTTTTCAGTCCGTAGACTGATGCTCTATCCACTGAGCCACACCGGTTTTAGCATAATTCATGAGTTTTTTGTTTTTGTTTTTCGATGATCTAGGTTTTAGTATTTCAAAAACTAACCTGTGATGCACTGTGATTAATCAAAGCATTCCAGAGTGAATAAGAAAGTGAAATGTGGGATTGGAATGTGGGGTTGTTTGTAGGACTGAGTAATAAGCACCCTGACAGAAGACAAGATTTGGGGTCTGTTTCTAGTAACACTGGGGTATCCCGAGTTCAGCCACTAGTCACTTTCAGAGCGTTGCACTGTGGGTAAGGGTTGGGTGTTGGCAGGGTGTCTAGACCAGTTGAAGACTTGGTTGGAGCACTGTATCAGTGAAGTGTTTCAGGTTCTCTGTGTTGTTAATTTCATCTAAGTTCCTGCTGATGACACGTTTGCCTCTTTTTCCCTGTGATGTGTCTATGAGCCAGGTGGTAAGAGAATAGAGTAGAACAATGTGGTCGGTCCCGCAGTGGTTAATGGAACTGGGTGTTCTGTCATGGTCCACAGAGGTGGTACTGAGTGCAGAGTAGTGCAGACTGGAGGGTGACGAGGCACCTTAACTTCTCACAGAGGTTCCTGTCTCCTTTTTAAAAATGCATCATATTTAGGACAGAATAAGTGTTCTAATATTTTTTTCCATGATTTGAGTAAATCACTACGATAGCTGAAACGGGTGTGGCTCAGTGGTAGAGTGTCGGTCTGCGGACTCAAAGGTCCCAGGTTCGATTCCGGTCAAGGGCATGTACATTGGTTGTGGGCACATACCCGGTAGAGGGTGTGCAAGAGGCAGCTGGTCGATGTTTCTCTCTCATCAACGTTTTTACCTCTCTATCCCTCTCTCCTCCTCTCTAAAAAAATCAATAAAATATATTTTTAAAAAAATCACTACGATAGCTTCATGCCTATACATTTAGATACAGAGTCTAATTTTCTGTGCTTATATGTGAAAGTGCTGCTAGCAATGCTGCATGGCTTGGGAAGACCTGCTGACTGTTTTGTTTCTAGGCTTCCGAGTCGAAGAAATCCTGCAGCAGGCAGACTACCTGTACGAGAGCGGAGAGACGGAGAAGCTCTATCAGCTGCTGACCGAGTACAAGGAGAGGTGAGCAGTGCGTGGCCTGGGTGGCGGCTGCCTCCCATTCTGTTAAACTCAGCACTCAACGGGAGAAGTTTTCACAGTTCTTTAAAGCTTTTTACTCAGAATAACATTTCTTAGAGTTTCATTTATAGCTATTTCTTTCTTACATTAAATTATTCCAAAATGCTACATTTTGATTTAGAAAAGGTTGCTCAACTTATTCTAGCATAAATTTGAAATACTTTGTCCATTTTATTTTATGATTTTGTTTTGGATCACAAAGGTAAGTAGCTGAATATGTGTTTGTCATCTCTATTGTATATTTATCATTTCTTTAATGATTAGTATAAGATTTAAGTGAATTGGGATAGTTGCATGTCTCCACTGGATGGTATCTGTGTATCATTTTGGAAGTATGGTTTTTTAGAGAAACTGAAAATACCTCCTTTTTAAAAAATAGCGTGCTTGTCCTGGTCAGTGTGGCTCAGTTGGTTGTCCCAGGCACCAAAAGGTCACCTGTTAGACTTCCTGGTCAGGGCACATACCAGATTGCTGGTTCAGTTCCTGGTTGAGGAGTGTAAGAGGCAACTGATAGATGTCTCTTTCTCACATCAGTGTTTCTCTCTCTCTCTCTCTAATAAACTTTCAAAAATACAAAATAAAAAGTAGAGTACATGTTTAGCCCAGAGTATCAGTGTGTGCTTTTTAGGGGGCAGATAGAGGTGGAGTGGATTCAGACCATAAAGTAAGTCAAGGTATTTCCAGGTCATTGATCAACCTCATATCCTAACTAAAGCTACAACGTCATTTTCTACTGCCATTCTGCGGCTCCTAAGGCCGATCGCTGTACTTCCTCAGTATCTGCAGGACCCGTCTCCTTCCCTGTCCTGCAGTGACTAAGGTGGCTGGTTTGGCATTGCACACTCACTTCAGAAATTACTTGGAAAGTGAGCTGTTAGGTGTTACTCCATAGCCATTGAATTATAAATATGCTATTGCTTCCCGCAGTTTTATTAGTACCATTTTTGTTAACAAATACAGGGTGGGCCCTGGCCCGTGTGGCTCAGTTGGTTGGCCCTTTGCACTAAAAAGTTGTGGGTTTGATTCCCAGTCAGACAGGGCACATGCCTGGGTTCGGGCTGAATCCCTGGTAAGAGGCAGCTGCTCCACGTTCTGCTCTCACATCAGTGTTTCTCTCCCTCTCTCTATAAAAATAAATAAATATTTAAAAAGAAGAAATAACACTAGCTGGTTTGGCTCAGTGTTTAGAGGGTTGGCACGCATACTGAGGGATCATAGGTTCGATTCTCCTCAAGGGCATGTACCTCGGTTGTAGGCTCAAACCTCGGCCCTAGCTAGGGCCTGTGTGGAAGGCAGCCAGTCGATGTGTCTCTCTCACAATGATGTTTTCTCTGTCTGTCTGTCTCCCTCCCTTTTACTCTGTCTAAATCCAGGGAAAAAATATCACTGTGCAAGGATTAACCAAAAAAACAAAAAGCACAAGTGGGGCAAAAGTAGGTTTAGAGTTGTTCTTACAGGTAACACAGTTTATTTTGTATTATAATTATTACATTATTTACCACATAAGCAACTGTAAGGTAGACTTAAAGGTAGACATTTAATAAAAAAGAATTTAAGGTTTTAAACTACTTCTGCCTCTTAATTGTGGTTATTCTTTTGTTTAGTGACCACTTCTTAATTTACATCGTTTTATTTAAGTGGCCGTTCTTCAAGGAGGTGAGTGCCCTTCCTTGAGGAACGCCACGCCTCCTGGCGGGACGGCTTGTTCAGATGGTTCATGTGGAGGTTGTCCTCAGTCACTCATTGACAGGCACGTTTCGGTGCCTGTTGGTGAGGGACCCTGGGCGGGCCCAGCAGGCTGTGCCGTGACCAGACGCTGTGTCAGGCGCCGTGCCTGTACCGTGTGAGCGCCGGCTGGCAGTGCGTCCCGGTTACGGCTGTGTTTGGTGGGCAGGTGCTCAGAGGAAGGCGTGTGTTAGACATGACAGGTAAGTAAATAGCTGTGTGTGATACTGGGCATTTTGTAGGGAATTGTAGCAAATAAAGTCGTGTGAGAGAATAACCAGTGGAATGTGAGAATAATGGCATTGGATGCTGTGCCGCTGGCTGTACCCTCGCTGGACGGAAAGACCAGTGTATTCCTTAGTGATGCCACCTTCGGCCATCTCCAGAATGCGAGCTGAAATGGTGGTTTTATCCCGGCCGGTGGCTCGGATTGTTGGAGTATCGTCCCAAACTCCTAAAGGCCACTGGCTCTGTTCTTAAGTCAGGCACATGCCCAGGTGGTGGGTTCCATCCCCAACTGGGTACATAGAGGAAGTAATCGGTGTTTCTCTCTAACATCGATAAAATGGTGGTTTCATGTTTACTTCAAACTAGTGAAGACGCAGAGCTGCTGTGGCGTCTGGCGCGGGCCTCCCGGGACCTCGCCCAGCTCGGCGGGACCTCGGCGGCGGAGAAGAAGGCGCTGGTGTACGAGGCGCTGGGGTACGCCCAGCGGGCGCTGGAGAAGGACCATGCGAGCTCCGCGGCTCACAAGGTGAGGCCCTGCGGTCACGGCGGCTGCCTCGTCCTGAGGGCCCGCTGTCTGCTGGCCTGTCCACTGTACATAGAGAGGGACTCACGGGCTTTTCTTCCCTGTGGAGCACCTCCTCCGAGAGTGCGTGGTGCGGCCTCGGGGTGTGCCCTGTGGGCACCGTGGGAGCCGTTCCACGCGTCCTTGGATCTCAGCTCCCAGGAGTGCAAGCTCCTGACGGGTTTTCCATTTCCTCACGCTCCGTTTCCGTCTGGGCCCCTTCTCACACGCACCCCGCCAGCTCTGCCTCTCCTGCCCGGCCCAGCAGAGGCCCAGTGACGCTGGGAACCGGGCGTTGTTTGGATGAGGACGTCACTCGATCACATCAGGTGTCCCAGTGGAGCCGCAGGCCATAGTGACCCATTTCCCAGTGCCTCCTTTTGGGACTGGCCCCTCCTTTTTCCCCATCTCCGCCCTCCAGTGCGCACACGCGTATTTATATTCAGGGAAAACAGATATAATTGTTTTAAATTTGTCAGGACTTCTTTTGTGGCCCAGAACCAGCCCATCCATGTTACAAATAACATTCTTTATCATTTCTGTCTATTGTTGGACACAGGTTGCTTCCATACCTTTTTTTTTTATTTTTTTATTTTTATTGATTTTTTACAGAGAGGAAGGGAGGGAGATAGAGAGCTAGAAATGTTGATGAGAGAGAAACACCGACCAGCTGCCTCCTGCACAACCCCTACCGGGGATGTGCCCACAACCAGTGTATATGCCCCTGACCGGAATCGAACCTGGGATCTTTCAGTCCGCAGACCAACGCTCTACCACTGAGCCAAACCGGTTTCGGCATACCTCTTTTTTTTTAAATATACATATTTCTTATTGATTTCCTAGTGAGGAAGGGGGAAAGAGAGAGAGAAACATCAATGAGGAGAGAGCCGAAACCGGTTTGGCTCAGTGGATAGAGCGTCGGCCTGCGGACTGAAGGGTCCCGAGTTTGATTCTGGTCAAGGGCATGTACCTTGGTTGCAGGCACATCCCCAGTAGGGGGTGTGCAAGAGGCAGCTGATGGATGATTCTTCTAACTCTCTATCCCTCTCTCTTCCTCTCTATAAAAAAATCAATAAAATATATATATTTTTAAAAATGAGAGAATCGCCGGGACCAGTTTGGCTCAATGGATAGAGCGTCGGCTTGGGGACTGAAAGATCCCGGGTTCGATTCCGGTCAAGGGCATGTACCTTGGTTGCGGGCATGTCCCCAGTAGGGGTGTGCAAGAGGCAGCTGATCGATGACTCTCTCATTGATGTTTCTAACTCTCTATCTCTCTCCCTTCCTCTCTGTACAAAAATCAATAAAATATATTAAAAAAAAATAATAAATAAATAAAAAAATGAGAGAATTATTGACCGTCTCCTGCACACTCCCCACCGGGGACTGAGCCCACAACCTGGGCATGTGCCCTGACCAGGAATTGAACTGTGACCTCCTGGTTCATAATTCGACACTCAACCATGGAGCCATATTTGTCGGGCTTCCATATCTTTTTGATGCTACTGTAATTGGAATTCTTTTCTGAGTTTCACTTTCATATTGTTCATTGCTAGTGTATAGGAATGCAGTTGGTGTTCACATATTGATTTTATATCCTGTAGCTTTGCTGAACTTATTTATTGGAGATTCTTTAGGGTTTGTAAGATCCCGTCATCTACAGAGAGAGAGTTGTGCTTTCTTTTGTTTTCCTGTCCTCCGGTCCCTGGCCAGAGCTCCCGCACTGTGTTCCTGACGGGAGGCCACGAGGTTCACTTGTCTCCCAGGTGTCTCTGCCTACTGTGTGGCATCCTGAGAGTCAGTATTTCTTATATTTTGTCTGTGTTTTTTTTTTTTTTTTTTTTTTTTTACTGTTTTAGGCAAGAAGGTAAGTATTACTCCTTCTTGGCTAGAATATCCATTTAAAAGTTTTTTTTAAAATTTTTTTTAAATAATGTAAACTCAATATAGACAATAGACATTTTGGAAATTAAAAAAAAGAATACAGCCCAGCTGGGATAGCTTAGTTAGCGGTTAAGCATCGACCTACGGACCTGGAAGCCATGGTTCGATTCCCAGGCAGGGCACATGCCCAGGTTTCGAGCTCGATCCCCAGTAGGGCTGCACCGGGGCAGCCAATCAATGACTCTCTCCTCATCATTGATGTTTCTATTTCTCCCTCTCCCTTCCTCTGAAACCAATAAAAAAATTTTAAGAAAAAGGAGTTCTTGAATGGCCTAGCATACATATTTCATATACACTTATATAATATAATATGTACTATATGTATTATATATATGTTATACATATAACATATATATTGTATATGTTAACCAGATCAAATATATACTTTTTAAAAATAAATCTTTATTGTTCATATTAAAAAAAAAGAAGAAGAAAAAAAAAGAAAAAAGAGTACAAATATAGAAATAAAATCGTCAAGATCACACCTCCTGCCATCAGCTCTGGCTAGTTTGTATTCGCTGTGAGTCACAAGACGCAGCCTCACCGGGAGGTTTGCTGTGCGTGAGGGTGAGAGTGGGTGCCCGAGAGAAGGGGGTTGTGTTCTGAGCCCTGACATCTGGCAGCAAGTCAGCAGCAGGTGAGAGCCCGCGTGATCCTCCGTCACCTGGGTTCTCGGGTCTGCCTGGTGTGTGTGTGTGTGTGTGTGTGTGTGTGTTTTAAACAATACTTGTTTATTCTTAAGCATTTAAAGATACAAAATACTTTGGTGGAGAGAAATTCTAAAAAGAAGTTTGAGCGTTAAAATTATTAAAATCCCACAGAAATAAGCTCAAACAGGAACGGGGTGTTTATATTGGACCTGTTGTATTCCACAGACCTGAGGCAGGGCGTTCAGGCTGCAGGAAGCACGGGCTCGATGGCTCCAGGCTGCCAGCCCTCGACTTGGTTCACTGCGGGTCGCGTCCGTGACCCCGGGCACTGGGTGTGCGGAGACCCCGCGGCACTGGGAGTGGGGGGTGAGCGTCCTGGGTTTCTCTCCTGGGCAGATGCTCCGGTGTTGCGTCTGGTCCTGTTGTCCAAGCCTGACGGGACCCATGGTTGGCAGGAGCGCTGTGAGGACAGGGACCGTGCAGACATGGTGGGGCGGCAGCACCCAGAACAAGGGACGAGGAAGGAGGATGATAGTTGATCTTGGATTTTTCGAAATTTGTAACTCAGACCATTGCCATGAATCACTACGGTGTTGTGTTGTTGACCGTCCCGGGGATTTGCTGCTCTCTGCCCTGTGCCTGTCCAGGACACACACGGCCAGTTTCTCCTGGAGCCCCGAGCCCGTCCACTTGGCTGCCTGTCCCAGTGTTCCCAGCTCGGTGCTGACGGCAGTAACTCGTTGAATGAGGAATGAGTACTCAGTTTACCCTGTGTGGCATGGACCATTATCCTTACACCGCTTTCCGTTTCTAGTGGTGTGCCATCTGCATCAGTGACGTGGGAGATTACGAAGGCATCAAGGCTAAAATCGCAAACGCCTACGTCATCAAGGAGCACTTTGAGGTACCAGTGAGCTGGACATGCGTGGGCTTTCCGGGTGGTGGTTCCCTGTCCTGCAGCTGCTGAGACTCGCGGGCCTCGGAGTCGGCGGCCTGAGGTCTGGCAGCACCGTGCTCTGCCGGGTGCGGCGGAGCTCCCGCAGGCTGTGCTCACCGGCCCCTGCAGGGCAGCCTCTGACTCCGATGGTGTTTGTTACTTTACCGCATGGCTGCTGGCTTCCAAGAGTGGGCGGCCCAGGGAGAGTCCGTGTGCAAACCTGCCTCACACCTGTTAATACCCCGGCGGGCCACACAAGTCCGGTGGCCAAGGCCAGTCTGTGGGGGTGTGGTCTCTCATAACAGTCCAGTGTCGCAGCCTCTGCATAGGGACAGCCCCGTGTGCGCTGTGAGCTCTGGGTGTGCTCACATTGCCCTGACGTTAGTGCAGCATCACCGTGAGTGCTTCCTGACTCTCCACGCCTCTTCCACGGTGCACGTGCGTGACCCCACCGCCCTCCCGACACAGGCCCTGGTGCATGCTCCTCTCTCGCGTGGTATTCCAGACCTCTCACATACCGAGGAGGCTGGGTGGGGAGACACGTGCAGGGGAATGGCAGGTAGGCTGGGCAACAGGTTTCTGAATTTATGGCGATAGACCCAGCCTCTAGGTTTTCGAATGACTGGTTGACAAGAAGGTTGGACGGGAAGTCGGGAGACCTAGCTTCTTCAGGCATCAGTAGTACGTGTGCATGCGTTTCAATTTAATAGGCCTTTTTCACATTTTAAGTCTTTGAAATCCGACTGCATTGTGTAGTCAGTGGTGTCTCATGCTTGCTTTGCAGTCTCAGTGGGTCGGAAGGTAGTGTGATGGTGTCTTAGACGCAGTGCCTGTGGCATCTTCCTAATGCCACATCTCAGTTACTCTGTGCCTTGCTGTGTAGAAACACATGACAGGGAACTGCCAATGGAATAGTGAAAAAGCACAGAAAATATATTAATGTAGCCTTCACTCTAAACTTCAAGCATGAAGGCTATAATTTTTTAAAATTCAGTGTTTTTTATTAGCTTTTTAAATGTATGTGTTAAGTGTGTTTTAAAATGACAGTGTTTAGTGTTTACTATTTGTACTATTGGTACAATTATTTCAGATTCTGTATTTACCTAAGTTAGAAGGATGCCGTCATTGGGGTTTTGAAGACACTTAAGCTAACCTGGAGAGCTGCTGGGAGAAGCCAGTGAGAGGTGGGCTCTGGTGCCCAGGGCAGGCGGGGAGGCTGGCTTCTCGCCAGGCCTGCCCGGCTATGGGCAGGAGGAACAGAAGACAGTGACTGAGCTGGCTTTTGTAGGGCTCAGTGTTCCGGTGGACTCAGACAGGGAAAGAGCTTGGGGTAGAAGTTGTCTATACGTCAGTTGTGTTTTGCTGGAACATGTCACTGTATTATGGGAAAGCAGTTTTTAACCACATCAGTGAGCCGGAGCCCTGCCCGCGCACACTGTCCGCCTCGCTCTGGGACCTCTGCCGCTGCCATGCCTGGACCTGAGGAAAGGAAACGGTGGCGACGGGAGACACTCTGTGCCAGTGCCTCTGTGACTGCCATGTCACGGTCACCACAGCCCCAATGGGAGGTGCACTGTCTCAGTTCTCTGAAGAGCAAACCCAGGCGGGAATGTAGAAACATCCCAAGGCCAAGCGGTTAGGAGGCGTGAGCTGCAGTTGGAGCCCGGGAGTCTGGCTCAGAGCCACATCGGCCCGAGTGCAGAGACGTGAACGTGCGTGTCACACCGGCCGCAGTGCAGAGACTGAATGTGTGTGTCACACCGGCCGCAGTGCAGAGACTGAATGTGTGTGTCACACCGGCCGCAGTGCAGAGACTGAATGTGTGTGTCACACCGGCCGCAGTGCAGAGACTGAATGTGTGTGTCACACCGGCCACAGTGCAGAGACGTGAACGTGCGTGTCACACCGGCCGCAGTGCAGAGACGTGAACGTGCGTGTCACACCGGCCGCAGTGCAGAGACTGAATGTGTGTGTCACACCGGCCGCAGTGCAGAGACTGAATGTGCGTGTCACACCGGCCGCAGTGCAGAGACGTGAACGTGCGTGTCTCACACTCCTGCCTGAGCGTGACGGTGCGGGTGTGCACAGAGCGCAGCTAGGCAGTCCCGCTTGTAAAAGGGTCTTTTGTTTTTAATGGCACTACATCAAACTCTGAAATTTTCTTAGCAGAATCCAACAAAACAATGTATAAAGGAGTAATTTCGTTAAGTCGTTGTCATTTATACTTTACATTAATTTACACGGAGCTGTCACGTGTAAATAGAAACGAGGGACACTTTCCTGACATAGTTTACCTGGTGCTTCCTCAGTAAACAAGTATAGTTCTTATTGCTGCTTAGAAAGCAAGTGATTGATTTTCTCATTTCTTGTTAGAAAGCAATTGAATTGAACCCTAAAGATGCTACCTCGATTCACCTAATGGGCATTTGGTAAGAAAATTTCTTTGAATAAATATTTCAGTGGTATGTAGTATGATCTTATTTTGTAGAGTATAAAAAATCAAGATGTAAACTATTTTAAAATGCTACTTGGTAGTCAGGAGTGCTTAATCCTTAAATCAACCACAGCAGCTGTGCGTGTAGTTAGAAAACATAAATTTGACTGTGATCTTGTTAGATGTAATTACTCGGATCACTTAGCAACAGGTGCACAGTCCCCCCTCATCCCCGCGCACGTCCAGCACCCCAGGGCGGCCTGACGCACAGGCGATGCCCAGCTCTGAGCATGTGCCCTCTTCCTGCCCACGCCTCCCCAGGAGGCTCCGGGGCTTCCCGTGCTGCTGTCCACCTGTGACCACAAGTTCCCGAGCAGTGTCAGTCACTCCCTGCCTGACTCGGTGTGGATGTGCGCCTGTAGGTTATGTCCAGCACATGCTGCTTAAACAGATAGCACCGGAGTACTTGTGTGTCTGTTAAGATGCTTGATTGTCTTGAAGAGAAAATAAGTGCAGTTCGATGTGTGAACGTTTCTCTGTCCCAGGTGCTACACGTTTGCTGAAATGCCCTGGTATCAGAGGAGAATTGCCAACATGCTGTTTGCAGCCCCTCCCAGCTCCACCTACGAGGAGGTGAGTGCTGGCCTCCGGGGAGAGGGGGCACTCAACAGGGCGGCCACACGACCTTCTCTGTGTCCTTCACTGTGTCCTTCACTGTGCCCTTCACTGTGTCCTTCACTGTGCCCTTCACTGTGCCCTTCACTGTGACCTCCACTGTGCCCTTCACTGTGTCCTTCACTGTGTCCTTCACTGTGTCCTTCACTGTGCCCTTCACGGTGCCCTTCACGGTGCCCTCCACTGTGCCCTCCACTGTGCCCTTCACTGTGCCCTCCACTGTGCCCTCCACTGTGCCCTTCACTGTGTCCTTCACTGTGTCCTTCACTGTGCCCTTCACTGTGTCCTTCACGGTGCCCTTCACGGTGCCCTTCATGGTGTCCTTCACGGTGCCCTTCACGGTGCCCTTCACGGTGCCCTTCACGGTGCCCTCCACTGTGCCCTCCACTGTGCCCTCCACTGTGCCCTCCACTGTGCCCTTCACTGTGCCCTCCACTGTGCCCTCCACTGTGCCCTTCACTGTGCCCTCCACTGTGCCCTCCACTGTGCCCATGACTCTGGGTCGATTTCTCCAGGGGGCTCGTGACAACCGCGGCAAACAGCTGCCCTGTCTTCTGTTGAAGCTTGTGCCGGCGTGAATCCCAAACAGAGCGGGAAGCGCAGCGCCGGCTCCGCAGCTGCTGTGGGGACAAGGTCTCCGTTCGTCCTTTCCCTACCAGGCCGGGAAAAGACATTCTTATTGATTTCAGAGAGGAAAGATAGGGAGAGAGAGAGAGAAGCTTCAGTGATGAGGGAGCAGCACTGGCCGCTGCCTCCTGTCGGCCCCCCACTGGGGATCGAGCCCACAATCCGGGCCTGTGCCCTGACCTCCTGGCTCATAGGTCGACCCTTAACCCACTGAGCACACTAGCTGGGCTCCATAACGTTTTTGTAAGTGCCTTTGAAAGGATGTTGAGGGGGATTTCTGGGAAAACTTTTTTTTTAAAGGTTAATAGCATAGCATTCTCAGGTTTATTTCTTTTGTGTGTGGCTTTTTAAATATACTTTATTGATTTTTTTACAGAGAGGAAGGGAGCTGGTGAGGGATAGAGAGTTAGAAACATCGATGAAAAACATTGATCAGCTGCCTCCTGCATGCCCCCTACTGGGGATGTGCCCATAATTAAGGTCCATGCCCTTGACCCGAATCAAACCTGGAACCCTTCAGTCCACAGGCTGATGCTCTATCCACTGAGTAGAGCCAGTTAGGGGTGGGCAGACGTTTTGGGTTTGCTTATGAAAAAATGTTCCGAGTGAGTAACAGGCCATGAAATGGCTTTCTGAATCCTCATCATCGTGAGGGCCTGCTGCTTTCCGGACAGCTGTGCTGGTTTCAATGTCAGGTGCACAGAGGTGTGTAATTGCACAGCTGGGAAATGCCTATTGTTATTAAAAACGGTGCATTCTGAGAGAAAAGATACTCTGCTCTAGCAGACCAGTAGTTTTTAAGAAATCAGTTGGCAGGAAGTGTATTATAAAAACTGTGTCAGTGAGTCATAAAGAATTAGCCTTTTTAGATTCACAGTAGCATTTTAGCCCGGATGCCATTACCGGACAACCGAACAGCAGGGCCCTGAGCAGCTGCAGCTCCCAGTGCCTCCAGCCCCAGCGCCAGCACACCCAGGGGCCTGGAATAGCGCCGCACTCTCAGTGAGCACTGCCACTGCTCGGGCTGCGGACCACCGGGCGGTGGTTGGGGGTGGGGCTGCGGATCAGGGGGCGGTGGTTGGGGGTGGGGCTGCGGATCAGGGGGCGGTGGATGGGGGTGGGGCTGCGGATCAGGGGGCGGTGGTTGGGGGTGGGGCTGCGGATCAGGGGGCGGTGGATGGGGGTGGGGCTGCGGATCAGGGGGCGGTGGATGGGGGTGGGGCTGCGGATCAGGGGGCGGTGGTTGGGGGTGGGGCTGCGGATCAGGGGGGTGGTGGTTGGGGGTGGGGCTGCGGATCAGGGGGGCGGTGGTTGGGGGTGGGGCTGCGGATCAGGGGGGGGTGGATGGGGGTGGGGCTGCGGATCACAGGGCGGTGGTTGGGGGTGGGGCTGCGGATCACCGGGCGGTGGTTGGGGGTGGGGCTGCGGATCACCGGGCGGTGGTTGGGGGTGGGGCTGCGGATCAGGGGGCGGTGGTTGATGGGGCTGTGGATCAGGGGGGCTACAGATCAGCGGGCTACAGCACTGGGGACCCCAGCTCCAAGCCCAGAGCCTGGCCTCGGGGCTGCAGCTGTGGCTGCGCTGCCCAGTGGGAGCCCCACAACCTGCCCCACAGACTCCTGAGAGCCAACAGGCCCTGGACGGCCCAGGAGAGGCCTGGCCTGGCGCCCTCACTCTGTGAGGAGGCCCCGTGGAGGGGAGTTGGGGGCCAGACGTGACAGCGATCAGTGTTTGAAGAGGGAGCCTGCAGCCCTGTGAACATTCTCTCCCAACGAAGCCCGCTCCTCCTGCACCGGCCCTGCCAGGGGCCTGCAGGCCTACGTGGCCGCTGCCCACACACCGGTGCCTGCAGTCCCACTGGCCGTGATCCAGGTCGGAGCCGCTCGGAGGCGGAGCCCGCGTCGCTGCTTTAAAGCTGTCATTTTTGCTGATCGGACCTTTGCCTTCTGAGGCATGGAAGCCAGGACAGTGGGCACAGTGGATCCTGCAGACGGAGCTCCTTGGCTCCGAGGGCTTCATTCAGAGAAGGTCCCTCTCCCCCCCCCCCCGGGGGGGCACCACTCGCCTTGGCCTGCGGGAGCGGCAGTCACTGCGATAGGCATGGCCCCAAAGCTGCTCCTGCCCCTCGCTCTTCCTCCCTTGCTCCCCAAGCCCAGTGCAGCCTGTGGCCAGCCCCGCGGAGGGTTGGCTGGTGCCCCTGGCACCCTCTCCAGGGCCCTCCCCAGAACCAGACGGGACCAGGCAGCAAGGAGGTGAGGATCCTGAGCAGCGAGAACTTACCTGTAGAGATGTTTGTGCAGACATTTTATAATACACAACTTCCACTTTAAAACTGAATCGAAAAGCATAGCTTGTGCTTCTGAGAGCAATACTTTGGCGGACCCCGAGGTCACCGTGGAGGCTAGAACCAAAGCTACATGACAGCAGGTGTAGGCGAGGATGTGGACAAGCCCTCACCCTCACCTGCTGTCGGAGGAAATGGTGCGGCCACTCCTCCAATGATTAATGTCAGCCACATGGAACCCTGCAACCCGCCTCGCAGAAGTATACACCCAAGTGAAGCAGCCGGTCACCAGACACCCATTGTGTGTGGTCCCATTCCCATGAAATGTTTGAATAGCAGTGTGCTGAGAGGGGGAGGGGAAGGGCGCGCAGGCAGCTAGATGGGTAGGGTGGCATGGGGTTTCTTCTAGAAGCAAAACAAGGTTCTAAAAGTGACTGGTGGTGCCCTGGCTGGGGTGGTTCAGTGGGTAGAGCATCAGCCTGCAAACTGCAGGGTCCCAAGTTCAATTCTGGTCAAGGCACATTCCCCTTACTGGGAATCGTTATGGGCTCGATTCCCAGTAAGGGGTGTGCAGGAGGCAGCTGATCCATGATTCTCTATCACTGATGTTTCTCCCCCTCTCCTTTCCTCTCTGAAATCTATCTACCCATGCTAATAAAAGGGTAATACGCTAATTAGACCAGGAGACCTTCTGGACAAAGCCATGGTGGCAGGGCAGAGGCATTTAGGGGCAATAAGGCTAGGAGGGGAAAGGCAGTTGGGGGCAAGCAGGCCGGCAGTGGGGGCCGTTGGGGGCAAGCAGGTCAGCAAGGGAGATGGCAGTTGGGGGTGAGAAGGCCAGGGGGGGTGCGATGGGGGTGAGCAGGCTGGCATGCCAAGTGGTTAGGGCTGATCAGGCCGGCAGATGAGCAGTTATGAGCCAGCAGTCCCAGATTTCGAGATGGATGTTGATGGCCAATTTAGGCCCCATCCCTGAACTGGCAATCGGACATCCCTCGAGGGTGCAGGTCAGGCTGAAGGACACCCCCCACCTGTGCATGAATTTCATGCACCAGGCCACTAGTTTCATTAATAAACTAATTTAAAAACTCCCTGGTACAACCAGTGTGTCACCAAGAAAATGCAGCTTCCGATGTGTTTAATTTTCAGGGTGCCCTGCTGGGACTGAAGAGAGAGAGGAGAGCCAGCTGCTGTGGCCGCCTTCCCTGCACGAGGCTGTGCCAGGACCAGGGGTGGCCGGGACCTTGGGGCTCGAGGGCCACATGCTCTGTGCTCGGGGCCTTGAGTGCTATGTTACGCTCACTGTTGATGAATGGGCCATTATTTTAAGGGGTTTTCATTGACTTCCTTGCTTATATGTAATACAGGAATAGAGTTTGAGAAGATTTTTAAATAATGAATCTATTTTAATCCTTACATATGTTTGCATTCTTTTTTACAGGCCTTACGCTACTTTCAAAAGGCAGAACAAGGTAAAATATTTTTTATTTTAGATACTAATACATTAAAAATTATGTGACTGCTTTATATATAACCAGAGGCCTGTGCACTTGGGGTGTGTGTGTGTGTGTGGGGTCTCAGCCCGGCCTGCGTCCCCTTGCGATCCGGGCTCCCTCCGGGGATGTCCGCCCTTTGCCTTAGGCCTGCTCCCCGCAGGGATTGGAAATCCCTCTCACAGTCCAGGTCCCCTGTTCCTCACCGCCTGCCTGCTTGCTGCTCCTTGGTGATGCCACAGAGATGACAGAGGCTCCCGCCACCACTGCTGTGCTCGCCAGCTGTGATCCCAGCTTCTGGCTGAGCAGCGCTCTCCCTGTGGGAGCTCACTGACCACCAGGGGCAGCTCCATCGAATGTCTGCCCCCTGGTGGTCAGTGCTCATCATAGCAACTGGTCGTTCTGGTTGTTCCGCTGTAACATTCACTGATGCTTTTATTATATAGACTAGAGGCCTGGTGCATGAAATTCGTGCACAGGAGGTGGTGTCCCTCAGCATAGACTGCTCCCTCCAATCTGGGACCCCTCGAGGGATGTCCGACTGCCCATTTAGACCCGATCCCAGTGGAATTGGGCCTAAATGGGCAGTCAGACATCCCTCTCACAATTTAGGACTGCTAGCTCCTATTGCTCACATACCTGCCTTCCTGATTGCTCCTAACCACTTCTGCCTGCCAGCCTAATAACTCCCTGCCAGCCTGATTGATGCCAAATTGCTCCCCTGCCTACCTGTTTGCCCCTAACTGCCTTCTCCTGCAGGCCTGGGACCCTCCAACTGCCTTTCCTGCAGGCCTGGTCACCCCAACTTCCCTCTTCTGCCAACCTGGTCTCCCCTAATTGCCCTTCTCTGCAGGCTTGATCGCCTCCAACTGCCCTCCCTTGCAGGCTGGGTTCCCCCCCCAACTGCCCTTCCCTGCAGGCCCGGTCACCCCCAGTTCCCTCCTCTGCCAACCTGGTCACCCCTAACTGCCCTCCACTGCAGGCTTGATCATCCACAACTTCCCTCCCTTGCAGGTTTGGTTCCTCCCAACTGCCCTCTCCTGCTGTCCATCTTGTGTCCACATGGGGGCAGTCATCTTTGACCACATGGGGACAGCCAACTTGTGTGTTGGAGTGACGGTCACTTTGCATATTACTATTTTATTAGATAGGATAGATGCCTGATGCATGGGTAGGGGCCAACTGGTTTGCCCTGAAAGGTGTCCCGGATCAGGGTGGGGGTTCCCGTGTGGTGTGGGGCGGCCTGGGCAAGGGGCCTGTGGTGGTTTGCAGGCTGGCCACACCCCCCGGTGACTGAAGCGGAGGCCCTGGAATTTATTTATCTTCTATAATTGAAACTGTAGCCTTGAGTGGAGCCAAGCCTCCTGCTCACTCTATGCCTGCTGCCATTTTCTGTTGGGATTTGTTTGTCTTCTATAATTGAAACTTTGTAGCCTTAAGCAGAGGCCAAGGCAGGCCAGGGCAGTCAGAAAGCTTGGCTGCCTCCATTGCCGGGGAAACCCAAGCCTCCTCCTCTCTCCTTGGCCGCATCTTGGTTGGGTTAATTTGCATGCTTGCTTCTGATTGGATGGTGGGTGTGGCTTGTGGGTATGGTAAATTTGCATATTTTATTAGATAGGAAGGATAGGCATTTCAAAACAAAAATACTGTATCTTGACACACTTTTGTGCTAGGCATTATCAAACAGTCTAAAGGCTTTATTCTCTTGAGTAAGGAGTAGGCCCCGTGCCCTGGCCGTGTGCTCAGTTGGCTGGAACATGCTCCATGTACCAAAAGGTGGCGGATTGGATTCCTGGTCAGGGCTCTTACTCAGGTTGCCGGTTTAATTCCCTGGTCAGGGCATGTAAGGGAGGTAACCAATCAATGTCCCCCTCTCCCTTCCTCTCCCCCTCCTTTCTCTAGAGTCAATCAGAGAATTCCTCGAGTGAGGATTTAAAAATGACAGGAGAGGTCCTGCTGCTGGTTCAGGCTCCGAGCCGCACGCTGACGTGGCTGCCTGGGTTAGCGGAGTTTCATCCTGGCCACCCCGGCGTTTCGTGCCTCGATTGCTCGGAGGAAGCACAGCCTTCACGCTCGCACTGCCCCCCGTCCTGTTTACCTTTTTGCTAATGGATCTTTGCTGAAGGAATCACAGAGGCCCCCCTGTGTCCCCGCCGCTCGCTTCCCCTCCCCAGCCTTCTAAGTTTGAACCACAGAAGCCAGCGACATAAGCGTGTCACCAAACACCCCAGAAAATGCAAGCGCATTTCTACAAAGCTTCCTCAGGAAATGAAGTTTGAGAGCCTGCTCGGCAGGACTCGTCCGAAGGCTTGCATGAGAGCAAAGCATCAGGAAGGCGCTGTTTCTGAACGTCTCCGTCTCTGGAAGCCCGCTACTCCGGCTCGGATACCGCCTCCTGTCCATCTCCTCATGGCTTCTCCGTCTCTGCATGGGGGACTAGGAGGGCAGTTTCCTGAAGGGCGAGAGAGGGGAGGCTTGGGGGAAACCGTGGCTGGCTCCCTGGGAGCTAAAATAACTCCCGGGCGTGGCTTCTCCGAGCTTTACCCAGAAGCCCGTGCAGGCGGCCTTTCTCCCGGCCCTGTCCAGGCTGGGAGATCCTCTCCGGCACTTGAACTCCCCCTGCCAGGGCCTGCCCTCAGCAGGCATGCTCCTCCATGGCAGGGGAGGGGCTGTCTGGCCTGTCGGGCCACTTGCTGAACAAGAGAGGAAGGAGGAGGAAGGAAAGAGTGCGGGTGCCAGGAGGAAGTTAGCAAAGCCGCCAGCTGATGCCCCTACTGTAAGTCTGCAGGGCAGCGGGGTCAGGAGCAGCCGGAGGCCAGCCACCAGGAAGGAGTGGGTGTGCACCGAGGGCCTAGCTGAGAGGGAGCCTGAACTTCCGAAGGAATCCCAGCTCTTGTTGGTAGACGGGGGGTGGGATTCTCTCAGCAGGACCGTCTACATTTCCTGCACAGCCCTGCAGCCTCCAGCCTCCGCCAGGGAGTGCTCCTCCTGGGGTCTTCTCGCACCCTGAAACGCACACCTGTTGGAGCCTTCTTCCCTACTCAAGGGATCTTCATCGTGCTCACGTTTTTCTTGCCCTTTCCTTATAAATCCCCAAAGAGCAGAGCTTTTGTTTGATCTGTGCTTAAGAGTAGCCCCACCCACACGAGCTGGTCTGGCGTGTAGTGTGTGTGTGTGTGTGAGTGTGTGTGTGGTGTCATGGCTTCCCGCGTGCTGAGTGCATGTTAGGTTGTAGCCTGTAGGGTGAGCAGGGAGCAGGCGCTGGGGAAGGCCTGTGCTGGGCGCCTGGACCCGCGCCTGTGAGGAAAGGCTGCGAGGGAGAGTGCGCAGCGGCAGCCGCACCTGCAGGTGCTCCCGGTTAGCTGTGACGGTCTGGAGGTAGGAACCGGTGAACAGGTGGGTCCCAGTGGGATAGTCATTTATAAACCAGACAGATGATTGAAATTCAGGCCCCAAAAGGAAGCCTTTAAAAATAAGAGCAATACAATTTCACCTGAGATAAATTTTTCTTTCTTATGAACAGTGGATCCAAACTTCTACAGCAAAAACTTGCTTCTCTTAGGAAAGACATACTTGAAGCTGCAGAACAAAAAGCTTGCCGCGTTCTGGCTCCTGAAGGCCAAGGACTATCCGGCCCGCACCGAGGAGGACAAGCAGGTACGCGCAGCGCCGGGAGCGAGGCCCAGCCGCTGTCTGGTGCAGCCTGTTGGGAGCAGCAGTGCCCGTTTCAGACGTGAATACTGACATCTGTGCTAAGGTCTGCACAGCAGATGCTCAGTTCTGTGGGCATGTTAGCACCGAGTTACTCAGCGGGGTGGGGTGTTCCGTGTGGAGTCTGAGCCTGTCCCGGTGGCCTGCCGCCCTGGGCGTGGACACGTAGAAAGCCAGCCCACGGGTGACTGCCTTCCACGAGCTGATCTCTGCGGTACCGCCTGTTGTTTCGTTGCAGACACAGAGGGAAGCCGCACAGCTGCTCACAGAGTTCAATAGCAGGAACTGAACGTTTCAGAGATGCAGCGCACGAAACCTGGGGAGCTGCCCTCCCCGCTGCAGTGTGTGACCAGGACTGTTCTTGGCTCTCAGTGCCGATGGTGTGACCATGTGACAACTTATTATAAATACACGGAATTCTTCACAATAACAAGGCAGAAGCAGTGACTGCTGTGAGGTGGTGCAGTGTCCCCATGGCGGGGGCGGTTACTGTGCGTCTGGGTGCCAGCCTCTCCCCGCATGGCGTTTGAGAACTGGTCAGTGGAATGGAGGGGAGCAGGAAGCAAAGCCGTGAGGAAGCATGTGGGGCATGTTGCAGTTGGATGGCTCCAACAGACCCTGCAGAGAAGGGGCAGTGCGGGGAGGAGGTTGGGAGTTGGGGTGCTGGGCATCAATGGTGTATTGGGAGGGAGCCAGGCTGCGGAGAGGGAGCCAGGTCGGTCTGCATGGTGGGAATTTTCTCACAAGGAGGTGGTCTGTGATGGGCAGAGCCCGAGTTCTGTTCCCTGATGGGGTGAAAACACAACTCGAGGGAGGAAGGAGACATGTTTTAAACATAGGCGGATGCTGTGTCCTTGGCTGGTGCCCCAGCACTGTTTGTGAAAAGGAGCATCTTGAGTGCAGGTCCATGAGCAAGTGGACTCCCCAGAGGGCTAGGTGTGGTGTCCCCGTGACCAGCACCTGGTTTCTCATGTGTGCTGTCAAACACAAAGGGAAACAAGTAGACTGCTTCTCTCCGTGTGTGGTCACACATAGATTCTGCCTCTGTGTGTGTGTGTGTGTGTGTGTGTGTGTGTAGTCACACGTAGATTTTGCCTGTGTGCGTGTGTATTTGGTTACATGTAGATTCTGCCTGTGTGTGTGTGTAGTCACACGTAGATTTTGCCTGTGTGCGTGTGTATTTGGTTACATGTAGATTCTGCCTGTGTGTGTGTGTGTGTGTGGTCATATATATTCCTGAACCTTGAATTAAGTACAGACTATGTAGTTCATGCCGAATACTTCATTATCTCAGGATACAGACCCCTTCCCAGTCCATCACCAGCTAGAACCCTAACTCAACCCCCCTGCTCATCTGATACCCAGCCCTTTGTTTCCTCAAATGTCACAATGTCTTACACTTTTTAAACCAAGATGCAAATGTCACACCTTGCATTTGATTTCCTACCTTCATTTTGTGAAATCTGAAACACTCCCCATCTTTGCTTAGCAGTGATTGTGTGAAGGCAAGCAGTCTTAGATTATCTCTCGTTCAGTGGGCCTTACAGATCCCCCTTTGAGAACCAGTGGTCCTGTGCCTTTCACGGCCCAGTTGGTTATGTATGTTGGAGCTTCCCTGCCCAGCGTTACATTTACACTTTCATGGGAGTGGCTGAGGCTGCTTTTTGGATGAGCCTTGGTGTGGGATTAGCAGGTGAGCAGAGGGAGGCGAGGTGTGGGCAAGCTGCCCTCTGCCGAGTGGTCTCTGGGAAGTGAGGTATCGCTCAGTAATGAAGCTTTTTGCTGCGGGGAAGGAGCTTTTTAGCTTTTCTTTGTGCATCTGCCTTGCGTGCCCAGATGTGGCTGTAGCAGCGAGTCTGCCTGCCAGCTGGGCACTGAGTGCGCACGAGTGGGTGTGATCGTCTCCCAGGGAGACCGCCTGCCTGCACTCACAGCTCCCTGGTTCCTGGTGCGTCCCTAAGTCCTACCCACTCCGCCCCCTGACCTGTGCTCTCTTGTTTTGTCATTTCAGGAGACTGGCTTTGTTTGCTTAGTTTAATATCCGTCTCCTTTTATTGACTGTATTAGAGACCTGATGCATGAAATTCATGCACACGGGGGAGGGGGGGGTGTCCCTCAGCCCATCCTGCACCCTCCAATCTGGGGCCCCTGGAGGGATGTCCAACTGCCCGTTTGGGTCCGATCCCTAAACAGGCAGTTGGAAGTCCCTCTCATAATCCAAGACTATTGGCTTCCACAGTTCACCTGCGTATCTGCCTGATTGCCCCTAACTGCTTCTGCCTGCCAGTCTGACGCCTAAATGCTCCCATGCCAGCCTGATCGATGCCTAAATGCTCCCATGCCAGACCAATTGTCTCTAACTGCCCTCCCCTCCTTGCATGGTCTCACCCAACTGCCCTCTCCTGAAGGCCTGATCACCCACAGCTGTCCTCTCCTGTTGGCCATCTTTGACCACATAGGGGCAGCCATCTTGTGTATTGGAGTGGTGATCAATTTGCATATTACTCTTTTATTAGGTAGGATTCACTGTCTGGCTGTTCCTGTGCATTTAACCTAATCCGTGACGGTGCCGTGGGGCCTTTGTGCGGTGAACCGTAGGGACCCACATGGCTGGGGTAGAGCTCAGCGGTGTGGTTGCTGGGCCCTGCGGAGCCTGAGGCATCTCCTCCCTGGGACTAGGGGGGCTCCTTCCTCCAGGACGAGGCCCCTTCCCAGCTCGGTCTCTTAGCAGTGATTGTGTGAAGGCAAGCAGTCTTAGATCGAGGAGCCTGATGCCCACCCTTCCCTCAGGCCAGACTCTACCTGCTTCCGGACCCAGGTGTCCTCCCTGGGCGGCCCTGCCTCCGGCTCCTTCCCCCGCGTGTGCGCCCTGGACAGTGTGTGCCGTCTGGCAGTGGTTGGTGACCGCCCTGCAGACATGTGTCCTCCTTTTGAGGCTGGCAACCTGACCTTGCAAAGGGTCTGCTGTTCTGTGAGAACCTGAAAGTCTCAACTTCTTGTTAGCAAGCTCTCCCTCCTGTGAGCGGAGACCGACGCTGCGGGAATGCCTCAGACTCCCTCCCTTTAAAGAGGAAGGAGCTGGTGTCGGGAGCTTCAGTGCCGGGTCGTCTGTCTGGCCCGGGGCCAGCGCGGGGCGAGGAGAGTGGGAGTGTAGGACACCCCAATTGGACACGTTGTCCTGGTGGCAGTTGTGCGATGCTGTGGTGCTCACGTTGTCTCCGTGTGGGCCGTGTCCCGGGGCATCACTGGACTTGGGCGAGGGCTATGGGGTCACGTGACACATGTCCTTTGCTCGGCGGGAGCTGTCTGAGGGAAGAGGGCTTTGCTGGGTCTGCACAGGCACGTCTCCGGGGCCTGGGTGGGCTGTGAGGGCTGGGAAAAGAGTCATTCAACCACATGGGTCACTGCCTTTATTGCATCTTTACTGTGAGTTTGAGAAAATGCAGAACACAATCTCTAATATACATAGAAAAATAAAATTTTGGCAAAACAAACTTTAGGGAAATTAAATGGTATACTGATATTTTTCATATGTACTCAGCAGTGAAATATATTAACATTCTAAGGTATTACTTCCGTGGTTATAAAAAATTTTAAGTTAATTTACAGTGCATGTTGAAATAATACAAATTTAAATTTTTGTATTAATAAGGAAGCCCCCATATGCTAAAGTAGCATTAATGTCATTCACATCAGATTTTAATTTGTTATACGTATTTGTAGTTCAGCAAATGCCCTTGATAATGAAAAATAATTAAAAAGTATTTACTTAGGACAAAAATAATGATCTATATAGAAAGGGGGGGGGAGGACAAAAGACTTCTTTATATGCTTATTTAATTCAGATACATAGAATTTTTTCATGAATTTTCAAGGAATGGAGATATTAAGACACTAGTAGGAAATCATTAGACTCATTAGTTGGAAGTCAGATGCTCATGAACTCTTCCAATCCATCTGGTTTTAGGAACCGAAACTTGTGACAGTTTGTGGAAAAGTTGACATTACCTTTATGTCCCTCAGTATCAGATCGCATCCACTTACTGTGCATTCACAGTAAAGACCATCACGTTCTCAATAGTGCAGGCTGCCTGCTTTAGCCCCACAGGTGCTAGCACCCGGAGGAGCGCACCTGCAGGCCCAGGCGCTGGGCCAGACGGCGCTGGCCTGGTCAGGGGACTCCGTCCACGCTGCTGCCACTCACCCCCTTGTCGCGGCGCGGTGAGCGCGCTCAGCTCTTGCGTTTAATTCCAACAGACTGACGGCTCAGCACCGTCTAAAGAGCAGCCAGCAGCGCAGCTCACATCTGTCAGGTCTGGCCTTGGCCTCAGAGCCTTCCTGAACCACACCGGGTGGAGATGTCAGGGGAGGGGAGGGGGCGGGCGGGCAGAGCTGAGGAGGAGTATCCGGACGTGGGCAGGAGTTGGCGTGGCGCCGAGCAGCTCTATAAAACTAGAACCGCTAAAGTCTCACTTCCAAAGTTAAGGGAGATCGTTTTCCTGGTCAGTCAGTTCAAGGGAACAATAAATAAAGTAGAAAAGGAGAGGTCTTTTGCATATTCAGTGAGAACGGAGCCTTTTATGTCTGCAGAGGTGTGGACGCAGAGCCTCTGGCCACGGCTCCTTTATTCCTGTCCAAACCCCTCGGTCTCTTCTATGGCAAAAAGCAGCTTTTCCTTCAGTTGCTCGTAACTCTTATATGGCGGCAGGTCCAGGCGATTGAAACTGGACAGACAGAATCAGATTATGCAGTCAGGTGAGCGGAGGGTCTACACGGTACCCTTAAGCACATTTGAAAAGACGGTGGAGAAGTGTTATGGCACCGACTTTCATAACACAGACACCGTCTGACAGCAGTCTGTCCCCTTCCAGATCACACAGGCCGGCCCTGCAGTGGACCTGCCTGCATTGCCGGCCCCTCCGCCCGCCCGCTCCCACGTCCCCTCACTGTCTGCAGTGGTTCACTTCAGGGGTTTGCAAACAGCCCTGTACAAAGCATGTGCTTCTGCGTCTCCACCGCCCACCGTCCATCACACTGGCAGGGCCCTTCCGAGGTCCTGCGGCGGCTGCCCCGCCCGCCCAGCTCCGCTGCCGGCTGTGGGCTGTGCGCCTCTGGGAGCGGGCGGCGGAGCACGGGCTGCCTCCGCCGGCTCCGGCCGGCTCGCCGCTGGCTCAGGCAGGGCCATGCTCGCCGGCGCTGGGTTGGACCTGCCAGGGCCTGCGGTGGTGCTCACTGCATCCCACTCTGTTCTCCAAACTGCCCTCTGCCCACACTGATGAACTCGGTGATAACGGGCCTTACATTTAGAACGGCTCAACACCGGCTTCCCCTTCCACTTAGGATCCAACTTACCACGTATGGCTTCTTGGTAACCAGGTGTCTTTCCCAACTTTTTCGATGCAAAACTTTTGAGGCCCATTACTTCCTAAACCAGAAAAGCAAGACAACATTTACCTGGTCCTTCAGACCCTTGGGGTTGACAGCTAGTTACCTAAGAGAACATGTCACGTGGTCATGCGAGTGATGGAGCGAGTGCAGTGGGCACAGCAGCAAGCGTCGCATCTGCACAAAGACCAGGATCTGGAGCCGCTGCCGCCTCCACCCGCCGCCCGCCCGCCTGTGACCACAGCGGCCGAGGGCCACTCACCCATGAGCTCGGCGAAGCCACCCAGGGGCAGGCGGCAGGTCCCTGTGACAAACTGCAGCAGACGCATCCTCACCTCGTTGTCCGTCTCCTTCACAAACTGTAACAGGGCAAAGTTGATGTAAATTCCGGGTTATCTTAAGTAAAGAAGATAGTAGATATTTAAAATTATTCCTGAATTGCTTAAAGAAATTGAAGAATGAATGTCAAGCCCAGCCAGTCACTCAGTGGTTGAGGGTGGACCTACGAACTAGGAAGCCAGAGTTCGGTTCCTGGTCAGGACACATCCCTGGTTGCAGGCTCCATCCGAGGGGAGGGTGCAGGAGGCAGCCAATCAGTGATTCTCTCTCCCTCCCCAAATCAACACAAATATCTTCCAAAGTTTTTTAAGATGAAAAGTCGGTTCAGAAGGTGAGTGATAAAGCGGCTGCAGCACTATGGCTTCTTAGGGCTGGCGCTGCGCCAGGGACACGGGAGGCTGGAAGCTCGGACACGTTCTCCCTGGGCCAGGTCCTCCCGCTGAAGGAACGGGAAGGGCCCTGCCCCACAGCGAGCACCACGTGCTGCTGGGTGAGCCCTCAGTATGGGGGCCAGCCCTTCCCTCAGCCTCCCCACTGCACGCGCAGAGACAAGGCCCTGCGGTAAAACGACATGTCCTCCTCCTGGGCCCGTGAGGGACAGGAGTAACCCCTGAACCAGGGCCTGCCTTCCTCCCAACACTGCCCCCCTGTGCCCTGCAGACTGGACACCAGAGCAGTGAGGGGCGGCCGCCTCTGAGCTGGTCTTACCAGCGAGCAGACGCGTGTCTGACAGGCAGCTGAGTGAGTGCCAGCCCAGCCCGGACGTGGCCGTGCACAGCTGTGCGCTGACACACTCGGCAGATACGGCACCGCTGAGCAGCTGTCCCCAACACCAGCCACACCCGCAAGCAGTCTCGGGCCTTAGGAGGCCTGGGCTCTGCCCCGCAGGCTTAGACATGTAAACTGACCGGCTGGGGTAAGCTAAGGGAAGGGACGAGGCTGCCTGGCACTCAGGGCAGCTCCCCCTCGGCCTCAGCGGCCTGCTCCCATCCCCAAGCTCCTCTGCACGGAGGATCCTTAGAGCCAAACACCCCCTTCCCGCCCCCCAGGCTCTGTGCACTGGCCCGTGTCCCTCCCCTCTGCATCGAGGAGGGCTCCAGGGCTGAGCGCTGAGGGACAGTTAATCGCTCGGCCCCTCCCCACACCCTCAGGCCACCTCCGCTTGCTGGGAGGTGGTGCTGGGCAGTTAGATCAGAGCTCTAAGACCCGTTTCCGGAAGCGCCAGCAGTGAAGTGACAGTCCTTAGGACACACAGCCTTTCTCTAGTGCACGCTCCCCGAGACAGCAGACCAGCCCATCAGCCCGGGCTCGTGAGTCTGACGGGTTCTGTGAAGTCTGTCCCGGGTGCAGACATTTTGTATTTTGAGAGACACACAAAACAAAAGCTCGTTCTCAAGATCAGTACATGGGACATGGAGGCCCCTGCCCTGCGGGCGCTCTAACTCTGAGCACACACCACCTCGTGTCACTTCAGTGTCCCCCTAGACTGTCTCATAAACACATGCCCCCTGCTCTCACAGCACCTGGAGGAGACTCTGAAGTTGCCGGACCTGTGAGTCACTCCGTGACACTCCTTAGAGGAGACGCACTCATTCTCACCAGGATGCAGCCAGCAAGCTTGGCTGTGTGTCCGTCAGTCACGTTGGAAGCAAGCTGCAGGGTAAGCGGAGCACTGTCCTGGAAAAGGAGAGCGGTTACCTGCCAGAACCAGATGATCTGCTTGCTGTTCCGGGTGTAGTGCCGGTACACGGTGTTCCGCTGCCAGTCGGACAGGTCCACCTCCTGCATGCCGCACAGCATCACCTGGGGGCGAGGCTGCGTCAGCCGCGGTGCCGCCTGCAGCCGGGCATTTATCCCGCAGCGCAGACTAGTCCTCCAGGCTCGCTGAGCCAGAGCAGCCTCAAAAACACAAGCAGCTGTGCTACAAGGCACCTCCTCTGCTGCACACACCCTAACCGAGGGCCCAAGTTATCGATGAGTTTCTAACAAATTTCTAGTACTTTCTTTTTTTAAATGCATGCTCTCATTTCCTTAAAAACAGTTATTCATTTGTGCTGGCAAAAGCTGGCAGACAAGGAAACAAGGTGCTAGGGCTGGGAGGGAGTATGGAGGTGACTGGTGGGCGTCGGTTTTTCAGGACGGAAGTTCTGGCTGTCTGCTGTGTACCTGTGAGTGCACGAACACTGACCCATAGTCAAGCTGGTAGTGTGAGGTATGTGCTGGCAGGCTTCCCACAAGGCTGAGTGCAGCGGAGGCGGCTAGGAGCCCATGGCTTTAAAATCTGGTCCTTGGGCCCTCCTGCAGCCCTTTCTTCCCCAGCTCAAGGTCCATCATCGGACGTGAAGGAGAGCCGAGGCTCCGTCTGTCCTCACTGCTGGCCAGGGGGCCGGAAGGTTCCCCGGCCGGAAGGTGAGGGCAGGGTGCAAGTCTCAGCCGGGCCCCTAAAAGATGAGACATCATCACTTCCTTCCTGTGCAAAGCGCTGGCCAAGATGGACTCCACACGACTCCGTGGGCTGAGATCCAACAGTTCTTTTGGGGGCAAGTGGGACCCGGGTTCCTTCTTGCTCTCGGTGCGGCCATTTAGGGAGGGTCTGGAGGGACCACACTCGGAGGTTCGCTCTGGGTAAGAGATCCGTGACCACATGAATGAAAACCTCCTCAGGTACAGGCTCAGAACGTGGCTCGTCATCCCTGAATGTATCCGCAGTGCTATATTCTTTACTAGAGGCCCGCTGCATGAAATTTGTGCACTTAGTGGGGAGGAGGGGGTTGGTGTGTGTGTGTTCCTCAGCCAAGCCTGCAGCCTCTCCAAACTGGGACATCCCTCTCACAATCTGGGACTCCTGGTACCCAACTGCTCACCTGCCTGCCTGCCTACCTGCCTGATTGCTCCTAACCACTTCTGCCTGCCTGCTTGACCACCCCCTAACCACTCCCCTGCCAGCCTGATCGACACCTAACTGCTCCCCTGCTGGCCCAATTGCCCCTAACTGCCCTCCCCTGCTGGCCTGATCACCCCCAACTGCCCTTCTCTGCCAGCCATCTTGTGTCCACATGGGGACAGCCATCTTGTGTGTTGGAGTGATGGTCAATTTGCATATTACCTCTTTATTATATAGGATGGCTGGGGTCATCTTGTTCAGTACTATTCTTTACACAGAAGACAGTGAGCAACAAATACAGCTGTCCTAGGGTGTGGGCTATGCAGAGAACACAGAAGGGGGTGCCTCTTTCAAACGGGAAGTGTGAGGAATGCCTCACAGAAAGGGCCAGTGGAACAGTGACGGGGAGGTCTGCGGATCTGAGAGCAGCAGTCCAGCGACAAAGAGAATGCAAAGGCTCTAAGACACAGGTCTGCCTATTTGAGGGATAGCACACAGAACCGTGGGAATATAGAGAAGTTATTCTGGCAAAAGTCTGGTATGCAGCTGATACAAAGAACTACAGCCCTCGCCATTTGGCTCAGTGGACAGAGCATTGGTCTGTGCACTGAAGGGTCCCAGGTTCGATTCCGGTCAAGGGCACATGCCTGGGTTGCAGGTTTGAGGCAGCCAATCAATGATTCTCTCTCATCATTGATGTTTCTAGGTATCTCTCCCTCTCTGTAATCAATAAAAAAAGTAAAAAATAAAATCTGACCGTTGGGCAACTCGCTCCCAAACCAGGCCTCCTGGAGGCCCCCACGAGGCACAGCTGTCCCCGGGAGGCCCCTGGTCTGGCCGCTGACTGCCAGGCCGGCGGCCGGGAGCCCCGGGGAGGCGCGCCCGGCTGCGCCGCGGGATCTGTGGACGCCAGCCGCCTCTCGATTTCCGAGGACACAGCCCCGGAGCCTCACCTCCAGCTCCTTCTCGTCGAAGTACTGCAGCCACTGCAGGGGCACCACCTCGTTGAAGCCGTCCAGGAAGGCCTGCGTCTGCTCCTGCACGCCACGCGAGAAGCGCCACTCGGTCATGAGGCTGCGGAGACGGTCAGAGGTCACTGAGGCTCAGAACAGCGCTTTTTACACACACCGTTCGTTCCGCCCCACAAAACGGTACATGTGCAGTTTTTGAGGTAACACGCGTCCACCTGAGGACATCAGCCCAGCACACGTGCAGCTGTAAAGGGTGGGGTGGGATTCAAGGCGTGGCCACCACAGGGACAGCAGGGCACGTGCTGGACCGAGGGGTGTGTCCCTGCTCGGAAGGGCTCCCGCGGTCTCTGGGAGGGCCGGAGGGTCCGAACATTCAGGGGGACGCGCAGGAGGAGGATCAGCGCTGGAGGCGGCGGGCAGCTGTGGAGGGAGGAGCAGAGGAGCACCCGGCAGGGCTGGCAGCCTCGGCCTGCTCTTCCAGGAGCAATGACACGCCGAGGCCAGGCACAGGCCAGCCGTCGCCTCGGAAAGTCCACTCAGAGGGAGGCTGTGAGTGGCCTGGGCAGGAGGAGGGGACACAGGACCTTAACGACCGCAGGGTCAGAGAGCTCATGGCATGTCCATTCCAGTCCTGGCCCAGGAACTGCCCGGGGGAGCTCCCGGGGGCGGAGCAGCAGGCTGGGCTTGCGCCTCCGTGTGGCCTGCAGGGGCCCGAGCTGGAGCTGATGGGAGTGTTACCGAGGAGCGCAGCGTGGGCGACCAGAAAGCCAGGCAGCCCTGGCCGGGGCTCCGCTGGGTGAGCGTCACCCAGGCACCACATGCTGCAGCTCGATCCTGGTTGGGGCACAGGCCCAGGTAGTGGTTCTGACCAGGAGGTCAGGGTTTGATTCCCAGTCAGGTCACATGCCCGGTTGTGGGCTCCACCCTCGGGGGTGGGGGGGGCGTGCAGAGGCAGCTGACCAATGATTCTCATCACTGATGTCTATTTCTCCCTTCCTCTCTGAAATCAATGCAAATAAAAACATATATTTAAAAGGAAAAGCAAACATGAGGAATCTGAAAGGCAGACACGGAGAATCTGAGTCTGGAAGGAGGTGGGCGGGCCAGCAGCAGGCCCAGGCGGCGGGGAAGTGAGAAGCCCGGCCGTGGCCGGGAGGGCCGGGGAGGGCCGTCGGCCTGTGAGCTGTTCGTGCTGCGTGTGAGCTAACAGTCTTCACGTTTTTAATAAGAGAATGGTGACCACTTTGAGAGGAAGAATAGTCCCTGCTCTGAAGCCATGACAGCCAGTGGCCGTGCATTCGGGTCTCCTGCCCCTGGGAGGCTGCCTGAGCTCCGGCAGGGCCGCGTGGCGGGGCTGCGGGCCGGTGTTCTCTGCGGGAAGTCTGAGCACCTGGCTGCAGATGGAGCAGTGCCGGGTTCGGGGAGGACCCGCACAGAACAAGGCCTGGGGCTGACAGCTCGGAGCAGCTGGAGGAAGAAGCTGGGACAGAAGCTGTGGTGGGACACGCACAGGGGAGGTGGGGGAGGACAGCACCAAGGGGAGGTGGCGCCGCAGGGGAGTTGTGGGGTCAGAGTTCAAGAGGACCCGGGAGCACCTGACAGGGCAGAGTGCGAGGACAGGTGAGATGTCCTGGGAGATGAGCCCTGCTCGTCAGTCAGGGCGGCCCCGTCACCCCCACAAAGCCTCGCTCTGCTGTGGGAGGGGCACAGGAGGAGCGTGACGGCAGGGCGGAACCTGAGTCCCGCTGAGGGCCTGCTGGTGCCACGGAGAGAGGGAAGGAAAACGAGGACCGGGAAAGGGGGTGCGGACAGGTCAGTGCCGCGGTCAGTGCCGCGGGAGCCTCACCCAATGTACTCGTCCTTGTTGTCCTCCGTCACCAGGATGCTGGCGCCGCCCAGCTTCAGGTCATGCGAGGTCACTTTCCCCAGGATCTCCATGTCCACGGAGAAGTACATTTCTAAGCCACATTCTTCGATGTCGTTGTCTCTGGGTGGGAAACATAGACACTCTGACTCAGAGACAGACCAGCTGGTTTCCAGAAAATGCCGCAGTGAGATCACCCTCCAACCTTATCCAGATGAGGGAGTTATAAAACTCCGGATCGATGGATTCCAGGTCCTTAATCGTCAGCTTTTTGCTCAGCATGCGCTTGTAGAAGGGCAAGGAGAAGCCGGTGTCGATGAACTTCCCGTGGAAAAGCGCCTGCGAGAGGACAAAGCGCTGCTGGGAGTTTGCAGACGGCTTCCCCCCGAGGGCACGTCACCGAGGCCCCCCGCGAGCACTTTCTAACCAGGACGCCCGGCCCTGCTCGCCCCACTGTGCCGGGGCTCAGGGCTGCCCACACGCCCTGCCTTCCCTGCTCGGGGCCCTGCACATGGCTGTGGCCCGGCCGCCTGGGCTCAGAGCTGGGTCAGTACAGGTCCTGCGGGTCCCAGCAGCATGCGGGAGCTTCCCGGGCCGGCTCTCGGCCCTTTCAGGGCCTGGACCTCAGGAACCCGCTCAGCACCTGTCAGGGCCGCCGTGGGGGCGGTCCCCGAGATCCCTTAGTCGCCTTGGTGCACCCACCTGCACCCGGCTGGGAACCTGTGGCTGTCACAGCAGCGACCTCCGCCTGGGCCCTAAGCCCAGGACTGCCGCCTTCTGTCACCTTAGATGCCCCCTTCGAACCCCACGCCTGGAACCCGGCACTCAGCCTCCAGCCGAGGCGCCCACGCAGGCCCACAGCCTCCGCCGGGTCCCACGGCTCACGCCCAGCTCTGCGAGGCCTCTTGGCGCTCCGAGCCCTGCTGGCTTCTCCTCTCTCTGCACCATCAGCAGCAGCAGAGGGACGCTGGCCCCTCACTCTCCACCTACATCTGCCTGCACTGCCTGCCTCTGGCCCTCACACACTTCCTGGCCCTCTGCTCTCTCGCAGGCTCCCCCGCCACCACGTGCCCTGCTCCACCTGCCCACAGCCCCCCCACTGACGGGACAGCCCTCCCTCTCCGTTCCTGTCACCAGTCCCCTGGAGCTCAGCCCTCCTCCTCGGCTCTTCCTGGTTCCTCTCAGCTCCTCTTCCTGGCACAGGCCCTTGGCTTCCACCAGCCACACCTGCGCCTGGTTGTGCACGCAGCCTCCCCTCGCTGCCCCTCCTGCCGCCGTCCCCCCACCGTCCACCGGAGTCCGAACCCAGCAAACCAAACCCAGCTCCCCGGCTGGCTCTTGCCAGGACCCTGCCACCTCAGGAAGCCGAAGCAAGGGGACACATGGGCCTCCCTCGACACCCTCCCTCCTCCCCCCAGGCCTCCCTGCCCGCACCGCCCGCAGGTCTGGTGCCCTGCCCCCAACCGCAGGTCTTTACCAGCAGCGAAGTCTGCAGCAAACCGAGGCCCGACTGTGTGGCCTCGGTCCCAGAGGCCAGAACTGCACCCGGAGCCCTGCCCGAGGCTCCCTCTGCCCTGGGAAGGCGGAGCTACAAGCCACCCGGCTGAGCAGACACAGGTCAGCACGTGCGTCTGCCGCGCCCGCCGGCTCACCATGGCGATGAAGCGGCCGATGAAGCAGAAGTAGGAGAGGTGGTCCGGGTTGATGGTGGACGCGGGGTTGATCTGCAGGCAGTAGTTGTTCTTGCCCGCGTACTCGAACAAGCAGTACATGGGGTTCAGGACTTCGTGGGAGAGCAAGAAAAACCATTCCCTGGGAAGACAGGGCAAGTCTGCCGGCGCCCCCACACCAGGGCCCGCACTCGGTTCTCTCCGTCCCACTCACACCGCCCAGCAGCTGGGGGTTCTTTCCAGCAGACAACCTGCCCCTCCCGGACTGTCAGTTCCCCGACGGGGAGGCCACCCCGTGGACAGCTGTGTGACCCTCACTCCACAACGCAGGGCAGGGCCTCCTGCTGACCCCGATCGCAGCCTGGCGCCGCGGGCCCTGGTTTACCACCAATGCATTAAAACGGAACTGAAATGAGAAGGCAGCCTCTTTAAACGTGATAACCATTCTATGACTTATTACCTCCTATGCTGCCTCATTTATAGGTGTCTAATCGGTGAAATGCAGCTACGTAAAGATTAATAACTTCTATGACAAAGAAAGCTCCATTTCTTCTAAAGCAGCTCCAATGCAGTGGCTGGTGATTGGGCACAAGGGCCACAACCCTTTCCCCCCATCTCCCCATCCCTAATCGAAGTTTTATCTGTTTAAAGCACAGTGATTTCTAGGCATACAATCAGTCCTCTGACAGGCAGAGCTGGCACGGGAGTGAGTGCCCAATACAATCCCTGCAGCGCCTCTGATCCAGCCAATCGATGCCACTTGAGAACATCAAACTTTAAAACAAAAAACCCTGAAATCTTTATTCTTAAGCATAATCTAGTAATTGTCTTTAATGTTGTCAAGCAATTTTTAAAATTTACAATAAAAATGGGAGCTAGACCCAGCCTGGCAGCCTATTGACAAATGTTTTTTGACCAGGAAGGAGTCCCAGACAAAATCAGCTCAGAAGTGATAGGACCTAGGAGCCACTTCCTACAGCTAATCCCAGGACTTCCTGTGTGCCCGAGGGGAGGGGCCGGGCCAGGCCAAGAAGGGCTGGGCCCAGAGCAGCCAGTCCTCTGCTGCACATCCCTGCCAGCAAACACAGCTCGGAGAACACCTGGCCCCTGGCCTGGCTGCACAGCGGGAAGACGGACACTCTGAGAGCAGCATACAGCACACCCCTCCTCCCGCCAACAAAGGAGGACCCAGAGCTGAGAACCCTGAGCGCAGGAGCCAGCAGAGCCAGAGGAAATCTCGCAGCAGCAGGAGGCAGCACTGCAAAGGGCG